>LPNX010199011.1:655254-785876 GCA_001517045.1 Pseudotsuga menziesii | reverse complement strand
ATACCACCAACACCCCTCCTCTCCCTCACCCTCTTTGATCTCTCTCTCTCTCTCTCTCTCTCTCTCTCTCTCTCTCTAACCCTTAATAACCCCTTATAGAAGGCACATTCTTGAGTCCAAATGGAATTACCGTATATTGGAAGCAACCCCATTTTGTCGCAAAAGTGTTTTTTTTTCTTCGATTCTTTCGTAATCCTTATGTTATGGTACCCAAAAATCAATTACTGAAAGAGTACACTTCTTTCACTCCTATGCTCTCTAATACTACGTATATGAAAGGTGTAGGAAATGGATAATTCAAGCAAGCATCATTCCGCAGTTCAACATAGATATAGACTTCACCAATTTTATTCCCTCGAACAACCATAGGGATTATCCACTCTAACTCAATAAGTTCAATAATTCAGTAATCCACTTTTTTAGATGACATGGACAAAGAAACCCCTTATCATTTGAGTTAATATTATAACCTCTTTTAATATATTTCAACATTTATAAAAGCTGCATATTGCCTTTTTCTTTGAAATATATATTTTTATAGCTTTAATAAATAACACATAATTCCAATAACCAATTTATCATCTTTTAAAGAATATCTTATTGATCCAGCCTAATTTACTATGATATATTTTTATATCTAAACATGTGACCAAAATGTTAAATTTCAAAGAAAGATGTTATTAAAAAAACAACACAAAAAGTGATGAAACATGTATGTCAATAATGTTCAACAAAAGAGTTCAAGTAAGTTTTTCTATGCATAAAAGAAAAAAACTACATAACAAATAAAAAAATTGAAAAAGTTAATATTTAAAAAAACAAACAAAAAACATTATGTTAGAAAATAATCATTTTACTTTAAGCAATAATCCACAAGCTCTCTTTAAACACAATTGTATGAAGCATCTAACTAGGTTCCGCAAAGCATCCAACATATACAAATGCTTTTTTTTAATTTAGGAAAAAGACTTCAAAATGGGGTAATGGTAAACCATAAGTAAATGAAGAGATTACTTTTCAAGAAAACCCAATAAATTGTAGAGCATAAAACCCTTGCCATTTCTTTCATGAAAATTGTTAATATTCAATATTTTAAAACTAAGTGCAAGAAAAACAAGTGTGAAAACAATCCAAATTGCAATAATATGGTTTTAAATTCTTGGGGTATATCAAAATGCTCCAATATGATGACCATCTTATTGGAAGTATAAGTTTCAAAAGTCACTTTCAACACGTCTTCTTGAATGGAAGTGCTAAAGAAGAAATTCCAAGCAAATTTAATAAACTGTGTGGACATAATTCCTTGTGAGGTTGATTTCATGAAAAATGTTTAATCTTGCTATATAGACTACAATAACTGACAAGTTTAAAAACAATGCAGACTGGAACAGTTTGTTTATAAATTTTTCTTGCAAGATTTAAAACATGAAAGATCAACTAAACACTCTAACACGGCCAACTTATCCAAAAGTGCAACTTTCTTTTTTTTCTAGTTTTTTCACTTCACTCTCATACTTTTTTATCTCATATTCTAGACTATATATTTCTTCCTCTAACATCAAGTACTTATGCCTCAAGGATTGATACTTATTAGTAAATTTAGTGAGTTGGGAATAGTCCAGAGAGCCATCTAAAGGAGATCTAGGACTGCCAATTCCTTTTATAGATTTCAAGCTCTTCTATCTATTTTTTTATATTTTTGACACCTTGAGTGCTTTTTCTTGTCCAATCTCATTGTGTGTTTGAAACCGGGCTACAGAAGTTGTTTGAGTCAATATTTTATCTTTTTCCATATTTGACATCGATAGATCATCATGTGCTTTTGGCTTTCCAATCCCATAATGTCCTTGAAACTGAAATACAGAAGGTCCATTCAATATATTCATTTTTGGCACCTTGAAATTCGATAATCTTTGGGTTTCTATATTGTCTCTTCATATTGTAATCTTGGAAAATGTATGATTCATGCTTGCGGGTTTCTCTTGTGATGGCACATGTCTTTCATGGATAGATATCATCTTTGATCTCAGTATGTGAGCCTCTCTCTTGGTATATCTCTTTGAGTTCATTAAATATGGTATGGATATTATGATGATGGTTATCTTAGCATATCTTGATGATTATAGTAAGATATATCATGGTATTATGTATGGCTTGATTTGATGTAAATGATTGAACATTGAAATTAAATCTTTTTATGAATTTTTCTAGGAATTATTGGGAATTGAACTTGAGGTATGCACAACTTGATGTAGTGGTAGAAATAGGGATAGTGATATAGGAACATGAACAATGATACAGGTAAAGGGACAAAGATAAAGGTACAGGTTGTGAGAGACAGTGCTACAATGATCATTACATATTGTTTCTTATATCCATGTATCAGTGTGGCAATATGGGGCAAGGATAGGAGATTGTAGTCTCCTTCAAGTTGGTACCTAAGAATTGTGATTTGGTTCTCACTAAGGATTGGAGTCATATCTACAAGTTGGATCCTATTACCTTAGGGCATTGTAGCCTCCTTCTCGTTGGAACAGATACACTAGTGGGTTGGAGCATCTTTCTAGTTGGTGCTAAAAATATAGCGAGTTGGAGATTCCTTCCAACTGGTGTTGGTAAACACATTGAATGTGATCTCTATATTTTAAAAAACATATTTTGTGGTTTTCTCCCATTTGTATTTCTATGTTAAATCTCTTGTGCACTGTGTATTCTTTTTATGTGATGGAGGTGTTAGCACTCCAAGAAACTCCTCTAGGTTGTAGCTCGAGGATTCCTAGTAACTTAAAATGTTTTTTTAGGGTTTTTTGATATGGATCAAGTTGGATAACCTATAGAAACTCCCACTCTCAATACATGCATGAATCTCACTCAATTACAAGGCTTTTAGTTACAACTTGTTGAGTAATTTGACAAAAAGGTGCAGGGATGGAGAACTCATCAAGCTAGCAGACTTACATGCAAAACAAATGCATGCAAATGGCTAAATCCTGACAAGGATGGTACTTATAAATCAAATCACATTAAATCACCAATAGGATGATAGCTATTAGCTATTAATCAACTTGAAATCGCCTAAATGCACATTCAGGTGCAAGTACAATAAAGATAAAGAAGATGGCTGAACAAATCACAACAAAAGAGCTTACATTTAGAATAAACCAGATGAGACGCTTGCTAATAGAATAGGCTTACAAATCCCTGAATTTGAACATTTATTATAAAATCAATCATGGGCTTTATAGCCTTCTACAAAAATCACAGATCCTAAAAATCCGATCTGTTTACACAAAAATAATTGAAAGTGACAGTTTTTCTAGATTAGGGCTTCAAGCCCTTATTAACTATTTGTTTATCTACCATGAAGATCTAGTTCACTGAGTGAGATTTTAATAGCTAAAGTGGTTGCTGATAATCGACATTGCTGGTTCAGTCTGAAATTGCCATTGACAGCCAGTGTTTCGGCAGTTAATCTGAAGTGACATTTCTTGTTTTAATCCGCTATAGTTTTCTACCTTGTCACCGCAGTCACCGATCAGAAGCTTTATCTTATATTCCATCGGTGCCCCAAGTCTCAACACTCCAGTAGTGTCTTCGCCTTAAATAACTAGCATCACAACGGCTTCTTCATCGATGATTGGAAGCTTTTTCCTTTAGCCCATCGGCGCTCCAAATCTCAACGCTAGCGTTCTTCATCATTAACTTCTTGGCGATAGAGAGCTGTGATAACTAATGCATCAGAACCTTTTTTATGAATGCTGCCACAGTTTTGAAGGTGAAATGAACTAATTTTATCACTACCGAAAGTTGATTAATGAAGGGATCAGGGCATTAGTATTCTATGCCGCCGATGGATAGTCTCGCTATTCGCTGATACGCGTTATCTCTCTTGTTTTTCTTTTTCAAAACTTTATATGGTTGACTGTCAGTGATTTCGATTTATATGCTTGAATCAGAGCTTTAGTCCCATGTGCCGCTGACACTGTGGAGGAGCTTCATCGTAAACTCGTTGATCCATAGGTTGTATGTCTTTCGTCGTTGCAGCTCCTTAGTGGACTAACTCACCACTATGTTGTCTTTAGTTCTTCCGACCGCCAATGATTTTCTATTGTTCGCACTATCAAAATTCATCTTGTCATTGATTGGAGCTTTAGTATTCTATACTGCTGACACTGCAGAGGAAATCAGTTGTAAACTTCATCGATCCGTAGGCTATATGTCTTCCACCATTGCGACTCCTTAGTGGACTAACTCGCTGCTCCATTGTCTTTAGTTCTTCTGACTGCCAATGATTTTCTTTTTTCATGCTATCACAATGCTTCTTGTCATTGATTGGAGATTTAGTCTTCTGTGTCGCCCACGCTACGGAGGAAATCAGTTGTAAACTTCACCGATCCGTAGTCCTTCTGTCTCCCACTATTGCGGCTCCATATTGAACTATGTTGCCGATGGTTAGTCCTTAGAACCTCTGATCGCTGAAGTTTTCATCTAGTTGCAGAACCTGTAGTAAGTCTGTCTTACTCCGTTTCATCTCTTTAGTGGACCATCTTGCCGCTACGTTGTATTTGGTTCTTTCGATCGTCGAAATGCTCATCTGACCGGGGAAGTTGTAGTCTGTAATTCTATCAGTGGCTAATGAGATGTTCTGATCCTTGCCCAAGCCACTAAAACTACAACTTATTGAAATTTTTATCAACCACAGAGGCTTCCAAACTGTTAGTGGCATTCATATTCCTTATTGTGTGAATTAAATTCTTCATACAAAAAATAAATTATCTTGGGCGATAACATCTGGCTCCTACTTGGGGATGGGAACCTCCCAATGAGGTCTCAAGAACCCCAGACCAAAATTCCTTTCCCTAAAAGAAAATAAGTAATTTTAACACTATGCTTTATTGTTCCATTGGGCATGGAGTCTTATTCTAAAAGCAAACAACCTACTATCTACTAATTTACAATCATAAGGCCTCAGAGCCTCAAATAAAATAGAGTTTCAGGAACCGCCCATTTACTAGGCCATCGAATACTTCTTCACCTTCCAGATTCTGTAGTTTGAAGGTGTTATTCTCATATACCTGGTCTATAACAAAAGCGTCAATCCACAAAGAGTCAAATTTTCCATGTTTCCCCTTGTCCTTTCTGATAGCATCCCACTTGAGGACCCAATCTCCAACCTGGAAGTTGTCTACCTTTTC
The DNA here is from genome assembly GCA_001517045.1 of Pseudotsuga menziesii. Taxonomy (NCBI): domain Eukaryota; kingdom Viridiplantae; phylum Streptophyta; class Pinopsida; order Pinales; family Pinaceae; genus Pseudotsuga; species Pseudotsuga menziesii. The sequence continues at coordinate 780,681 of LPNX010199011.1, read as the reverse complement.
TCGTTTGTCAAACATGCCTTTTATCCTCTATTGATGAGCTTCTGATTTCCCTATAACTTGCTCCCTGATCTAGTGTAACTCCACCAAATCCATCATCCTTCTCATCATATCATTTGGTTCATCCTCCTCTTCCTGAAAGAACTTTGCCACTAGAAGGATGAGCTGGATAGGAAAGATGGCCTCAGTGCCATAAACTAGTTTGAATGGAGAAGTCCCTATGGATATTTTATATGTCACCCTATCAGCCCATAAAGAAAACTTAAGCTTTGAATCCCAACTTTTCTGATTTGTCCCTAGCAGTTTCTTGATGATTCTAACTAAGTTTTTGTTGGATGACTCAGCCAAGCCATTGCCTTGTGGGTAATAGGATATGGAGTGCACCAACTGAATACCCATTGATTCACACATTCTAACTAATTCCCTTGCCTTAAAAGCTGGTGAGTTATCAGTTACTAACCTTACCGGGAAACTAAAACTGCTGAAGATATTCTCATATAAGAATCTCATGATGACTTGAGGAGTGACATTTCTGGTGGGTACTGCTTCTATCCATTTGGTAAAGTAGTCAGTGGATACAAAGATCCATTTATGCTGTCCACTGGAAGACGGATTTATTTCACCTATGAAATCCATACCCTATTGTTGGAAAGGACCATTCACTGTAATAGTGCTAAGGGGAAAGGATTTGAGCTGTTGCTTCCCTATAAATCTTTGACATTGGTCATAAGCCCTTACAAAATTGCATACATCAGCAAAGAGGAATGGCCAATAGTATCCTGCTTTTAATATCTTGTGGGATGTGGTTTTTTAGTAGTGGTGGCCTCCACATGTACTGGAATGAAAGTGATGCATGACCTTCTCTTCTTCCTCTTTATCTAGACACCTTAACAAAATTCCAAACTGATCCCTCTAGTATAGTAGTTTGTCAATTATGCAAAACTTAAAAGATTTCAACTTAAGAGCTCGTGCTTGGTTAGGAATAAGATCAGGAGAAACTTCTAATCTTAGCAAAAATTGAATGATACCTCCGTACCACTCACATGAAGATATGTTCTCAGCTACTGCTGGAATTTTATTTTGATCTTGATTTACTTTTGTTTTAGTTGCTACCATAGTCTGCACCTTTGCTGATCTGACACATGTAAAATTTATTCCCATCAGTTCACTGTTTTCTTTGTCCATGAGTTTGGTCAGGCCTAATCCCTCTACCAGCCTTGTTGGTTTCACCTCTACATCAAACTGGATGAGTTTGGAAATCCACTTAGCTCTCTTCCCATCAATGTCAGGCTGAGTCAAAACATCCTTCACAGTAGCTAAAGGGACATATGCAATGATCTTTGCATGGAGAATGTAGATTCTAAAAGTCTTCAAAGATTTTGTGAGAGCATAAGCATGCTTCTCAATTGGGTCATACTTCAACTCAGCATCTCTCAGGGTTCTACTGAAGAAAGCAATTAGATGATGAAGACCTTCATCATTCTTTTGTAATAGTACGGCTGCCACTGTGTCATAAGATGCAAAAGAGAAAATGTAAAAACCCTTGGTGTATTTGGGACTAATCAGGGTTGGGGCCTCCATGATTGCTTTCTTAATGTCTTCAAAATAATTTCTTGCTTGGTCGGTCCACTTGATTTCTACATCATTTTTTAGCATGGCTATTATGTGCTTTACCGGCTATTGCAGCTACAACGTTTCTCCCCAAGTTTCTTAAATTTTGGGCCCCTCCTTATCATTTCAAGTTGTTTGATCTCATGAGGTCTTGCTTTAACTTTGGTTGATTCTGATTATTAGATTGCGGCTTGTTTTTAGAGCCTATTTGTGTTTCATTTTCGTGTTGGATCGAGGGTGTGAATTTGGAGAAGTCAAATCTTTGTCCTTTAAGGCCTCCTTTTCGCAGGAAGAATGAATTTAGCTGTTGCTGATCCTTAACTGTTCAAAACACTTAAGTTTTCTTGAATCGAGCATCTTTTTATGTTGAATCGGAAACTCCAATCTTTCTCCCTCTGGTTGTTGCGGCTGCCAAAGCGGTTTGGCGTCCAAAGTGTAAATTGCTTCGACTGTCGACGCGCATTGATCTTTATTCTCCTTTCGCTATTGCGGCTAGGAAATCCATTTGACTTCCGATGTCCAAACTGTGTCGATTTTCGATTGAAGCATTTCCCGCCTGCGTTGAGTGTCTTTATCCTTCTCTTGTCCACCGTTGCGGCTAGGATAGTCCTTTAACCTCCGAAATGTAAAGATGCCCGATTGCCGATTTAGGTTCTCTCCAGCCCGCGTTTCATGTCTCGTTAGCGCCTTTCTTTTCTGCCATTGCGGCCAGAAAATTCTTTCCGCGTCCGATGCCAAAGCTTGCCGACTGTCGATTTATAACTTTCCTGCCCAAAGCTTAATCGAGACTCTGTCCGGATGCACCTATCTATTTTCTTGTGTATTTACCATTCTGGGCAGATAATTTTAATGTTTAAAATCCCATTCCAATGAATAATGCACCGTAATTGTTTGCAGGAGGAATTCGATGGACTGTTGAAGTGACCCAGAGTGAAGGCTTAGCTTGGTTAAATCGAAACTGACCAGATCACTGAAAGGGCCTTTGAAGCAGAAGACAAAGTCAATAACACTAAAGGCACGAACCTGACTGCCAGTCCGTTACTAAAAGAATCATGAGTGCATATAGACAACTCAGAAAAATGTGAAATGCTGGGGAGACCAAAAGGTCATGTCGAGGGGAAACCCAAACGATTTATTGTTTGTTTAAATACTGGAAAGGGGAAAGTTACAGGGGCTTTTTCCCTGAAAATTTTGTAAACTCTTTTGCTTTTAAGAGGAACTATTTCATTTTACAGTCAGAAAGTGCAACTTTTGCCTGCTGGAGAGAGCGAAATGTGGAATGTATCAATGCGACTAAATGAATAATGTTGAAGAGGAACTATTTCGTTTTCAGCTGTGTTTCATTTACTATGAGAGTATTTAACTTCCTGAACCTATGTTCTTGTTGGGTGTTCTTCAGTATCTTTTGGGATGTCTTCCACTGTGAGTAATAAATGTTGTTCATAGAATAATCGGCTATCTGGTTGTTTAAATATCTGTAATTGTTCATGTGTCTTGAATGAAGTATCAGCTATCTGTAAATCTTCATAATGCACATACAAAATGTATTACTCACCAATGAATGAGAAATCTATTCCCTAGGGATAGTTTAGGTAGTTAGTTTATTTTCTGTGTTGTATGTGTTTTGGGTGCTTGTGAACCTTAAGACGAGAGATAAGAACTTGCGCATCACATTGTGACTATTCCTTGCATCTTTAGCACCCTGCATTGTTAATTAGAAAATTGCATATCATACATTAAGTCAAAAATACAAAAAACTCGGTGGACTGGGCCACAACCGGTAAAGCCTTTGTTTTGTTACTTGACCTACGGTAGCCGGGCCGCAAACCGGATGGATTCCCTATACCAAACAGTCAACGGGCTAGTTGGGAACGTTGATTGGGCAGAATCCCTTACTATTGCTGCCTGTGAATTTCCAGGCCCCAACATTTTTGGCGCTAGAAGGAGGGCTGCCAATGCATGGCTAGCTGAGGAAACCCGTTTTCCCGAGAATATTCCACCGGTAACAGTGCTAAAAGCAGTGGGTTCCGTAATCCAATTCTGGAAGAAAGAGAACATCTATATTCTGTCGGTAATGAAATTGTTAATGATCTGAGAAGGTATACCAGGGCATACGTAAAAAATATTGGAGGATTACCAATCATCCCTAAATTGCCCAGAAGAGAGTATAAAAAGAAATATCATCCTGTAACCGAAGACTCAGTGTTGGTGCGAGACTGGGAATAGCTTGTAGAATCTACTTTACAAGAGTTTGTACTACCTTTGAACCAAGAAGGCCCAGAGACCCCTCACAGTTCTCCTGCTCATACTCCAGTTGGTTCAACTCCTCACTCCCCACCCAGACTCATGGCAGGAGTAAATGCTAATCCACCACCTAACCCACCTAATCTGCCTCCTGCATGGAGAGCTAGATCACCATTAAACCTTACACCTCCTTTACATGACCTACCTCAAGCCTTTGACAAAATGTTTCCCAAGTTTGATCCCAGTGAGAAAATACTAGTCGATGATCACCTACAAAGATTTTATTTGGCAATTGAGGGATTAAGGGACGGGGAAAATGAAGACATTGTATGCAGACTATCCCCGCATACCCTTAAAGGAGCCACAACATCATGGTACTTTGGATTGCCGGCTAACTCTATCCCTGATTGGGATACCTTCGAAAGAATGTTTAGAAGTAAGTATGCAACTCAAAAGACTCATGCCGCTCTCATGAAAGGGTTGTGCACGTTGAAGAAAGAAAGAAAAGAAAAAGTGCATAGTTTCACGCAAAGGTTTGCGGCATATCTAAAAAACTTCTCTGAAACAGATAAGCCTTCAGAGAAAGTTCTTATTGAATACTATACTTCAGCTTTAGGCCCTGATTTGGCCATCTTTGCTAAAGGTAGGGCCAATCCTACTCTGATAGAAACCTATGAAGAGGCAGAAGTGGTGGAAGCTGAAAGAGAGAGCATTGAAGACTATCCAGAACAGTCTGGAGAGAAAGGTACAAGAAGAAAAACCTTATTGTTTACCAAGCCTAGGGAAGAAAAGTCTCCAGATTTGGAAAATATGGCCAAAATGATGTAGAAGCTTTCCAATAAAATCATAGATATGGAGAAAGAAAAAGAAGCACAAAAGTTTTATAAGCCATATTATAAGAAAAGAGAGGATAACCACTAGTCTCAACCTCCTCCTCACAATACTGCATCTATGAACTTAACGAACGTAGGCTTGGATAATTTTTGCACATTCCACCAGCAACCACATTTTGAGAAGAATTTTCCACAGTGGATAAATTCGATGGCGTTGGTCATGAATCAGTTGTTAGACTCTAGATTGACAGAAGAGGGAAATGAAGAAGGAAAGGAAAATTCTACCTCTACGTCTACTAAAGAGCAGGAAGAGGAAACCATGGCTTTATGGAATTCTGTCTCACTATTTGATGATGAAGAAGAAAAGACTCAGGGGTGTAAAGACGTTATGGAAACCAACGTAGCCACAAGGAGCCAAGAGATGGTTACGGAAGACAGTCTTATACTTCCAAAGATTAAGAGGCTACAGAGAAATTTTAAGAAGAGATTTCAAGACAAATATTTGGCTGATACAATTCCAGAATTCACTATTACCAGCCAAAATCCTAGACAGAATGATACAACGACCAGGACAAATGAAGGTAAGGAGAATGCTGATAGGCCTCACCCCATGGAACAACAGATGGATTATGACATTGTGGAGGATTTAAAGAAGATAAAGGTGAATGTTCCACTATTTGAGATGTGCAAAGTGCCGCAACAAAAATAAAGGATGTTGAGAGCCCTTGAAACATCAGATGAAAATACACCCACTAACAATCAATCAGAATAAGAAGAAGAGACTGGTGAGAACAGCAGTGGAGGTAATTCCAAGCACAAGCACCCACCGTTCCTCCTTATTTTTGAAATCTTTAAGTACAATGTACATAATTGCTTGGTAGATTCAGGGGTAACTGTTAATGTCATGCCGATATCTGTCTGCAAAAGAATAAATGGGCAGCCTAAGCCATCCCCATGGAGAGTAGTTCAGTTGGACATGACAGATGTGAAGGTAATTGGTGAGATGCAAGATGTCCTAGTCCGTCTGGCTTCAAATGATAAAGTATGACAGGTCATTAATATCGTGGTGGCTGATATATGAGATGCATATGGCCTTATCTTGAGAAGAGATTGGTTGGCCAAACTTAATGAATATTTCACTTCTGATTGGTCACATCTGTGGTTTCCATACAAAGGAATTCCGAACCAGATTAAGGTTTTGAGGGAGCCTCACATGAAGTACAATGTTACCCGACTTGAAGATAAGAATGAACCTGTGGATTCTGTATTGGGAAACTATTTTATTGAGTTGGAACCAGGTAATTACCAAGAAGAAGAAGCCAGCAACACTTCTGATACCCATCCTGATCTCCTTCGATTCTCAAAGGCTGATGAGATTGATTGTAAAATAGTAGAATTAGCAGTAGGAGTAAATTCATTTCCAGTAGTTAATGATTTTTGGACTTTATTTTTTGATGGCTCTAAGACATTAGAAGGGTCAGGGGCTGGCTGTGTCCTGATTGAACCACAGAAGAATAAACATTTCCTTTCATGTAGATTAGAGTTTGAGTGTACCAATAATACAGCTGAGTACGAAGCACTGGTGCAGGGACTAAAGAAGGCAATTGAATTGAAGGTAAGTAATCTAAAAGTTTTTGGGGATTCTGAAATTATTGTGAAACAAATCCGGAATCAGATACATTGTATTTCTCCCCACTTAAAATCTTACTAGAATGAGGTATGGGATTTGCTGAAATATTTTAATGCATTTAACATTATTTCAATTCCAAGAATTAAAAACGCAGCTGCTGATCTGTTGGCCACATCAGCCGCTAGACTCATACCCACTAATAATTGATGTTCTGTTGAACTGCTTTTCAGGCCCTCTGTACCCGATATGATTACGAACCTACGAGTATTCGATGATGACCACTAGATCATAGAATGTTTAACGAATGATGAGGTGTTTAAAGGAGCGATCATAGACGATGAAGAGCATCAAGCTGAGATCAAATACGATAATTTCATTCCTAAAGGAGTCAAAATGTTGGAAAAAATGTTTGATTTAAATGAAAAATTTAGAAGACCACCCAACATAAAGACACACAGCTCATCGCTACAGTTCGAACTGATAAATTTGGGGACAGAAACGGCTCCTAAGTTCATGAATCTCGGCAAATGTTGTTCGCCAACAGAAAGAGACAAATTCATCAGTCTATTTAAACAAAGATGTTTTCGGATGGACATACAAATACTTGAAAACATATGACACCAGCATCATCAACCATGTCCTTCGCATTAAAGCAGGCGTCAAGCCATATCAGCAACCACTAAGAAAAATGCATCCAAAATTGGAACCGTTGATTCAGAGTGAAGTAAAGAAATTATTGGATGCTTGAATCATCTTCAAAGTCAGACATTCTGAGTGGGTATCAAATCTGGTACCAGTAAGGAAAAAGTCTAGAGAAATCAGACTCTGCGTGGATTTCAGGAACCTAAACCGTGCATCAAACAAAGACAACTATCCCGTGCCACCCATGGAGCAGCTGCTACAAATGGTTTCAGGTTCTGAATTGTTTTCGTTATTAGATGGATTCTCTGGCTACAATCAAGTGCTGGTAGCCGAAGAGGACAGATTAAAGACAACGTTCAGAACCAAGTGGGGAACCTTTGCCTACAGAAGGATGCCCTTTGGGCTTATAAATGTTGGGGCAACATTTCAGAGGGCCATGGACATAGCTTTCCATGGATTGATTGGACGAAGTGTTGTAGTGTACCTTGACGACATTACAATATTCTCAAAGAAAAGAGAAGAGAAGACATTTCACTTAAGGAAAATTTTCGAACACTGTCGAAAATATGGCATCTCCCTCAATCCTAAGAAATGTGTGTTCACTGTCATGGAAGGAAAGTTTCTAGGTCATATTGTCTCAAAGAAAGGAATCTCTATAGACCCAGAAAGAATCAAGGACATTGAACAAATCCCCTTGCCCCACAATAAGAAAGGGATGCAGTATTTTATGGGAACTATAAACTTCGTGCGAAGATTTGTACGTAATTCCGCTCAGACTGTTAAGCCACTGCAACAGATGTTCAAACAGAATGCTCAATTCAAGTGGACTGAACTTGAGAAGAATGATTTCAGCAAAATTAAGATTGTTGTTGCACACACACCCTCCTTGAAGAGTCCAGATTTCGATAAAGACTTTATTTTATATACTTTTGCATCCAATGATTCACTAGCAGCTGTGCTCACCCAAAAGGAAGAAGGGGGGGATGAATTCCCAATCTCCTTTATGAGTAATGGTCTACAAGGGGCTGAATTAAACTACCCAGCCATCGACAAGAAAGCTTACGCAGTATTTAAGGCAGTGAAGCAATTCAGGCCATATATATTAAAAAATCGAACCAAGGTAATAGTCCCATACCCAGCAGTAAGATCCCTTCTCATACAGAAAGAGTTAGGAGAAAGAAGGGGCATCTGGGTAATAGCTCTTCAAGAATACGACTTTGAATTCAAGCCAGCCTCTATAGTTAAAGGACAAGGATTGTGCAAGCTGATGACCGAAAGTGGGAGCAATGAAGAACAAGCATGGGAGGATGAGGCTGAATTACATGTAATGGATGTATGTCCTTTGTTTACAGCTCCTGAGTCTTGGTATAGAGACCTTGTGAATTACCTGCAGTTAGGGCTGTTACTAGAACATTGAAATTCCAAGAAAAGAAGAGCGTTGCGTCTTAAATCGGCCTCCTATCAACTTGTTGAAGGAGTATTATTCAGAAAGAATTATGACGGGGTTCTCCTTAGATGTTTAGAAAAAGAAGATGCGAAGAGAGTAATGTCAGAATTACATGATGGTCCCACTGGGGGACATTATTCGGGGGACACTACAGCCCACAAAATCCTCAGAGCTGGTTACTATTGGCCTACACTCTTTAAGGATGCACATGCACATGTCAGGAAATGCGATATTTGCCAAAGGTGTGGCAGAAGACAGCCTAAAGCAGTAGCACCTCTAAAGCCTGTGATGATCACAGAACCATTCGAGCAATGGGGGCTGGATATTATTGGAGAAATAAAACCGAATTCCTCCCTGCAGCACAAGTACATTCTTACTGCAACTGATTATTTCACTCGCTGGGTCGAAGCTATTCCGGTGTGCAAGATAAATGAAGATGAAGTCATCAGCTTCTTACAAGACCACATCATGACCAGGTTTGGAGTTCCAGTTTTGTTAGTTTTTGATAATGCCAAATACTTTTCATCAATCAAATTGACTGCTTTTGCTCACGATAAAGGGATAAAACTGCATTATTCTGCTAATTACTATCCGCAAGGAAATGGCCTGGCTGAATCCTCTAACAAAAAATTGATTAGAATTTTAAAGAAGACTGTGGTAGAAAACCAGAAGAGTTGGCACTCAACGTTACCAAATTCCCTTTGGGCTGACAGAGTCACCCCCAAGTCTGCAGTTGGAGTGTCTCCATATACCCTTGTCTACAGAAAAGAATCCCTCCTCCCTCCCAATATCATGCTACCATCTTCCATACTAGCTCAAGAGTCTAGGGGGTCGGATGATGAAGTTTTACAAATAAGAATATATAATCTCCTGAAAGCAGAGGAGGCCAGGTCTAAAGCCAAAGAACGATTTAAGCTACAACAAGAGTCAGTTAAGAGATGGTTTGACAAGCATAAAGCTGGGACAAAAGACTTTGAAGCAGGAGACTTAGTCCTCAAATGGGACCACCCCCATGATGAAAAAGGAAAGCATACCAAGTTCCAGCAGTTGTGGGTAGGCCCTTTTCAGATTGCAGCCAAGCTTGGTCCCTCTACTTACAAGTTGCAAGATCTGCAGGGGTGGGAGGAGAACCTACCAATAAATGGTTTGGTTCTCAAGCCTTATTTTTCCTAAGTTTGTTTGAGTGCTTCTGTCTTTTATATAAATAATTCCTCTGGATGTCTTTTGAGTCTTGTTTTAGCTTGTTTTGTTGATTTCAATAAAGGGAGCAAACCTGTGGTTGCATGGGATATATCTAAAAATTTCTGGGTTTGATAAACATTTTGGTATCAGACTATGCGTTGTTGTTTATGTGAAAGAACTTTTTCCAGTTTAGCAATTTTCTCGAATAATTCTGTGTGCATTGAGGTCCTGCTTAATCCCTGTGTAATAAACCGGATTCATAGAGTCTGGAACACTATGTTGGGGCTCCATCCACGTCACACGTAAAGTGTCCTAAGGAGTGATGGCCTAAGACCCATGGAAAGGATCAAGGTGAACAATGTATTGAATATAAATGATCTCATGCCAAGAAACGAATGCCAATAGGCAAATAAAGAGTCAAAAAACTCCTAGGAAAGCATCATAAATCAAAGCAGGTGCTGAATCATGAGTACTAAGTTTCCTAAAGATCCTCTCCATCCGTGACCTAAAACTTAAATTATACCACTCACACAAAAGGAAACTATGGGATAGAGGATCTTGAAATAAACTTCAGTAAGACAGGGCATTCAGGAGGACTCATAAGAAAAGGGACAAAAGTCCAAAAGTACAAAAGGTACTAAAATGGCATGAGAATGAGGAACAAACGAATATTTTTGTTTACCATATGCTACAATCCTGTGGTGTCCAAAGCTATTAGCCACCTAAAGACAAAGGTAATAATGAAACTCATCCTCTGGCCTCAGCATAGTTATTTGGACTTAATGATTCTGGTTTCCACTCTCCCTAATTGGACTGTCATCAATGATTAAGGGTACACACTTCGGTCATTTGAGAAATCTATATTGCTGGAAGAATTTTATATGATGCTTTTGTTGTTAAACAGTCTGTCATTCAAAGATTAATCGCCCAGAGATCTAGGTTCACCAGGTAATCGGCATTTGTTGCAGCTGCAACTTTTCTCCCCAAGTTTCTTAAATTTTGGGCCCCTCCTTATCATTTCAAGTTGTTTGATCTCATGAGGTCTTGCTTTAACTTTGGTTGATTCTGATTATTAGATTGCGGCTTGTTTTCAGAGCTCGTTTGTGTTTGATTTTCATGTTGGATCGAGGGTGTGAATTTGGAGAAGTCAAATCTTTGTCCTTTAAGGCCGCCTTTTCACAGGAAGAAAAAATTTAGCTGTTGCTGATCCTTAACTGTTCAAAACACTTAAGTTTTCTTGAATCGGGCGTCTTTTTATGTTGAATTGAAAACTCCAATATTTCTCCCTTCCGCTGTTGCAGCTGCCAATTTAGCGGTTTGGCGTCCGAAGTGTAAATTGCTCCGACTGCTGACGCGCATTGATTTTTTTTTTCCCTTCCGCTGTTGCGGCTAGGAAATCCATTTGACTTTCGATGTCCAAACTGTGCCGATTTCCGATTGAAGTGTTTCCCGCCTGCATCGAGTGTCTTTAGCCTTCTCTTGTCCGCCGTTGCGGCTAGGATAGTCCTTTAGCCTCCGAAATGTAAAGACGCCTAATTACCGATTTAGGTTCTCTCCAGCCCGTGTTTCACATCTTGTTAGCACCTTTCTTTTTCGCCGATGCCGCCAGGAAAGTCTTTCCGCATCTGATGCCAAAGCTTGCCAACTGCCGATTTATAAATTTCCCGCCTAAAGCTTAATCGAGACTCTGTCCGGATGCACCTGGCTATTTTCTTGTGGATTTACCATTCCGGGAAGATAATTTTAATGTCTAAAATCCCATTCCAATGAATAATGCATCGTAATTGTTTGCAGGAGGAATTCGATGGACTGTTGAAGCGACCTGGAGAGAAGGCTTAGCTTGGTTAAATCAAAACCAACCAGATCACTGAAAGGGCCTTCGAAGCAGAATACAAAGTCAATAATGCTAAAGGCACAAACCTGACTGCGAGTCCGTTACTAAAAGAATCATGAGTGCATACAGACAACTCAGAAAAATGTGAAATGCTGGGGAGACCGAAAGGTCATGTGGAGGGGAAACCCAAACGATTTACTATTTGTTTAAATACTGGAAAGGGGAAAGTTACAGGGGCTTTTTCCCTGAAAATTTTGTAAACTCTTTTGCTTGTAAGAGGAACTATTTCGTTTTACAGTCAGAAAGTGCAACTTTTGCCTGCTGGAGAGAGCAAAATGTGGAATGTATCAATGCGACTAAATGAATAATGTTGAAGAGGAACTATTTCGTTTTCAGCTGTGTTTCATTTACTGTGAGAGTATTTAACTTCCTGAACCTATGTTCTTGTTGAGTGTTCTTCGGTATCTTTTGGGATGTCTTCCACTGTGAGTAATAAATGTTGTTCATAAAATAATCGGCTATCTGGTTGTTTAAATATATGTAATTGTTCATGTGTCTTGAATGAAGTATTAGCTATCTGTAACTCTTCATAATGCACGTACAAAATGTATTACTCACCAATGAATGATAACTCTGCTCCCTAGGGATATTTTAGGTAGTTAGTTTATTTTCTGTGTTGTATGTGTTTTGGGTGCTTGTGAACCTTAAGACGAGAGGTAAGAACCTGCGCATCACATTGTGACTGTTCCTTGCATCTTTATCACCCTACATTTTTAGTTAGGCACTTGCATATCATACATTAAGTCAAAAATACAAAAAACTCGGTGGACCAAGCCACAACCGGTAAAGCCTTTGTTTTGTTACTTGATCTACGGTAGCCATACCACAAACCGGACAGATTCCCTATACCAAACAGTCAATGAGCTAGTTGGGAATGTTGATTGGGGAGAATCCCTTACTTTTGCTGCCTGCAAATTTCCAGGCCCCAACACTGGCTTAGAGAAATTAGGAATGAATCTCTTGACGAAGTTTATCTAGCCTAAAAAGGACGGAATGACTCTTTTTGAACTTGGTAATGACAGCTGTTGAATTGCTTCCACTCTTACTAGATCAATCTTTACACCTTCTACTAAGACTATGTGGCCTAGGAGCTTTCCTTCAATGAGTGCAAATTGGGATTTCTTGGTGTTCAGTGATATGCCATACCTTCTGCACTTCAGAAATACCTTCCTTAAATGTTGCAAGTGATCATGATAGTTGTTCAAGTAAATTATTAAGTCATCCAAATATTAGCACAAATTTATCTTTTATCCCTCCAAAAGCTAGGTCCATAGCTCTCTGAAAATTTCCCCCAGCATTCATTAGCCCAAATGGCATTTTAGCATACATGAAGGTGCCCCAGGGGGTGGTAAAGGCAGTCTTCTCTTACTCATCTAGGTGCAAAACAACTTGGTTGTATCTAGAGAAGCCATCAAGGAAGGACATGACCCTGGCCCCCAAGACTTTCTGCAGTAGATGCTCCATCTTGGAAAGTGGATAGTTGTCCTTTTTGGAACACTTGTTTAGGTTTCTAAAATCCACACACAACCTGATTTCTCCATTTTTCTTTATTACCACTACTAGATTTGCAATCCACTTGGAATACCTGAGGGGGATTATGATCTTGGCTTTGAGGAGCTTGTGGATCTCTTTCTCAATCACTGGTAATAGAAGAGGGCTAATGGGTCTCAGCTTCTGTTTGAAAGGAATGGTGTCCTTCTCCAAAGGAATCCTGTGCTAGATGTCATATATATTTTAGGTCACTATACTCCCATGAAAAGACATCATCAAACTCTTTTATCATGCTGCAATATTTAGAATTTTGTTCAGCAGTCAGCCTAGTGGATAGATTTATCAGTTTTGGATGGATCTGACTACCTATGTTTTGTTCTTGGATAGCAGGATCTAGCTCCCTTTTGGAAGGCTTGAAAGGGATGTTATTGTGATCAAATAGTTCTTCCAGTGGTACTAGACCTCAAGGTATGTAGTTGTTGGGAAATTAGACAATATTGTGCTCAGTCACTTTATCTTTTAACTTGAGCTGCTTGGATTCCTCTAGGTTAAAATTTTCCTAGTCTATGTGTATGTCAGAGAATTCATCCACTAACTGAAATAATTTACTAAGCTCCCCATCATTTTCAAACACCCTCCAAAATTTTACATTGTCTAGAAGAGAGGGTCTGTACTTGAACTGAATTTCATAGCTGAGCTTAGGGGGTAAAGGAGGAACAAACAGACTTGCAGAGACGGCCAGGGAATCAACCAAGTGATTCAAATCCCTAGGAATATATGACAGTTCAAAAAACATAAATGATTCTCTGAGTTTCCATACCTCATCCCTGTAGGCCTTCAGCTTGATATTTTTCATCTGAAAAGTGTTGTTGACCTACTATATGATTAGGTCTGTGTCCCCAAAAATATTCACGCCCATGATCCCCATCTCCTTGGCTGCTTTAACTCCTAGCAGCAAGGTTTCATATTCTGCTACGTTGTTCGTGGTTTTGAAATCGAGCTTATAAGATAAGTGAATGTTCTCCTTAGATGGGGAGATCAACATGAACCCCACGCCTACTGAGCTTTGAGCACTAGCCCCATTGAAATACATGGTCTAGATCGTTGTGGTGACTTCTTCGGGCTGCGGACGGGTGGGATCAATGAGCTGAATGGATGTCTCCTGATTATCATCTATTTGCAAGATGCAAGACCCAAAATCTATGTCCACGGCATAGATTAGGTGATTCACTGAGCGGCTCTCCCTGCTTATGATGTATGCTAACTAATTTTCCCTGTACAGTCTCTTAGTCTCCACTCTGAACATGGGAATGGTGGCATATGTGAGATCCATCTAAAGGGTGCCACCCAATCTTTTGCTCCATGACCTGGACAGCAAGAGGCCAAATCTTGGAGGAATATCAGCCACTACGATGTCCATCATTATGCTTTCTGAATGTGGTTGAGTTAAGTTTACAACAAGGTATTTGATGAGGCCCAAGCACTTGACCTTCCTAGATTCAAAGGAAAATAAATCATGGTAGGGCTTGGTAATGGTAAGGAAAATTTCATCCATCACAGCCTTTGGCATTAGGTTATGAGAGGCTCTTGAATCCAATAGATAGTTATGGATGATTTTATCATGGATTTTCAAGGATATATAGAATGGTGGGTAGGAGTCATTTATGTCTTCAATTATGGGGCCCAGGGTTACAATAGGCTTGTCATCTTGCAGGTTCACAAATTTAGTGTCATGGTGCACCTTGGGCTAAAGCGAATTCAGAATGGAGGTTTTAAATGCATCATTCTTCATCAAATCAATTAAAGGGAAAGGGATTTTCAACTTTTGAATTTCAGACTCAAGGTTAAAAGAATAATGTAGCCTATCTGGAAACCTTACCTCATGAATTGTAGGTTTGATTTGGACTTGATCAGGTGTGGCTGAAGGTGATGGTTTATGCAATGCTTTGGATGGGACAACCACTTTCTTTGGTAAAACAACAACCTTTCTAGCTAGTGCAGTAGGAAGCTTGACAGGTACATCATTCTTCTTGAGGGGAGCAACCAACCTAGACCTCAGTTGGTAACCTCCCTGATCATCAGCCTGATAGACAACCTCTTCAGTGATCTACTCATCAATTAGGGCTTCTTCATATTATGCTTGTGTCAGAAAAGAGTAGTCCACCTCATCCTCCATGCAGTGGATGTTCTCTTCAACTTCTCCTTCTTCTTCAATAAACTCTGTCTCTTCTTCTAATACAACATTTTGAAATGGAGCTCTTATCCTTTGATATTCCCCTTGATTTCTCTCCCTTCTGAGAATCAGAACTGGGGGTTTCCTCTTCTATAAGGAACAAAATTTGGGTTTCAAGGAGCGAAGTCACTTGGCCCCTTACCCCTTACCGGCAGATGTCCTTGGTCTTTCAATTTAGACATTTCAGTAGTCAAGTTATCTAAAAGTTTGGTCATTTTTTCAATATTGTTCTCTGATGCAGAAACCCCACTATAGTCTGTTGGCTGCTTTCTCCTATCTACCTTCCCTTTGACCTTCTAAGATGCCAGAATGTTTGACTCTACCTCTAGGGAAACATTTTGCATGAGTGATAAGGAGGTAGACCACCTTTCTCTAAGAAGTAGGCAGAAGTCATAGTCAAAGGCATTCGCATAAGTTATCATAGCTAAGGTACCGGTGGGCTTAATATTAGTGGGGATCTTGCTGTACATGTTGTTGAATCTCTTGGTAAATTTGGAGACAGACTCACCATTTTCTCTTTCCATGTTGCTGAATTCTGTGATATAGTAGAGGTGGTCTCTCCTCTCTCCCCAATGCTTTATGAAAACGTCATCTAGGGCCTCTATGCCTGCCACTGGCCCAACGGGAAGTTATTTAAACCACTTCCTAGCTTGGCCATCTAGGCTTTGCACAAAAAATCTGGTCCATACATCTTCATGTTCTACATTTATATTTTCAGCATAGCTATAAAAATCCTCTAGATGTTCTTCAGCAGTGAAATCCCCTTCCCCGGTAAACTTAGGCATATACTTGAGGTAATCCTCGGTAGGCATGGCTGCGAGAGGATTTGGAAAAATTAGGGGTGCATACCTAGCTACCATGATCCTTTCCATTTTGGTCAATTCAGGGGTAGCCATATTGGAAATGGGTATGGACACGGATGTGGAAGGCAGCACTGATGAAAATATTTGTTGAGAAGGCAGTGGTATACTTATCCCAGTGGAATCGCCACGGATTGGATCTTCACAAGCAGAAGTGCTTGAAGATGCCCAAGCCCTAGATTTTTCTGATGTATCTAAAAATTTCTGGGAATTAAGAGTTTCAGCATAAGAAATAACAACAGAAATATTTCTTGAAATACTTGATGTAGCATTTTGTGCAGAACTGCTGGTCTGTCTTAGTAAAGCCCTAGCTTTCCTCAAGATTGCTTCTGGATCTGAAACAAGTGTTGCTGGTGGCCCCTTTGGGTTTGCTCTGGTAATTGGTCTTCTTGAAGCCACCTTATATCAATGGAGTTGATAGATAGATGATTACAACCGTAATAATTTCCAAGCTCTATCTATCATCAAAGCATGGATCTATGTTGTTTCCTAGGGATGCTGAGCTTCAATCTCCTCTCCCCGAAAACGACGCCACTTTGTCAGCACTTCAGGAAACTCCTCTAGGTTGTAGCTCAAGGATTCTTCCTAACTTAAAATGTTTTTTTAGGGTTTTCTGATACGAATCAACCTGGATAACCTATATAACCTCCCACTCTCAAGACATGCATGAAGCTCACTCAATTACAAGGCTTTTAGTTATGACTTGTTCGGTAGTTTGACAAAAAGGTGCAGGGATGGAGAACTCATCAAGTTGGTGGACTTACATGCAAAATAGATGCATGCAAATGGATAAATCCTGACAAGGATGGTACTTATAAATCAAATCACACTAACTCACCAATTGGACGACAACTATTAGCTATTAATCAACTTGAAATCACCTAAATGCACATTCAGACGCAAGTACGGTAAAGATAAAGAATATGGTTGAACAAATCACAACAAAATAGCTTATATTTAGAATAAAATAGATGAGATGCTTGCTAATAGAACAGGCTTACAAATCCTCGTAGTCAAACCTTTACTATAAAATCAATCATGGAATTTATAGCCTTCAACAAAAATCACAGATCCTGAAAATCCGATCTGTTTACACAAAAATAATTAAAAGTGACAGTTTTTTCTAGATTAGGGCTTCAAACCCTTATTAACTATTTTTTTATATACCATTAAGATCTAGTTCACTGAGTGATATTTTAATAGCTGAAGTGGTTGCTGATAATCGACATTGCTGGTGCAGTCTCAAATTGTCGTCAACAGCCAGTGTTTCGGTAGTTAATCTGAGGTGACATTTCTTGTTTTAATCTGCTGTAGTTTCTACCTTGTTGCCGCAGTCACTGATATGAAGCTTTGTATTCGAGTCCATTGGCACCCAAAGTCTCAGCACTACCGCAGTGTCATCACCTTAAATCACTAGCATCATGACGGCTTATTCATCGGCGATCGAAAGCTTTTTCCTTTAGCCCATTGGCACTCCAAATCTCAATGTTGACGCTCTTCATCATTAGCTCGTCAGCAATTGGGAGCTATGATAACTAATGCATCAGAACCTTTTTTCTAAATGCTACCACAGTTTTGGAGGTGAAATGAACTGAATTTATCACTGCTGGAAGTTGATCGATGAAGGGATCAGGGCATTAGTCTTCTATGCCGTTGATGGAAAGTCTCACTATTCGCCAATGCGTGTTATCTCTATTATTTTTCTTTTTCAAAACTTTATATGCTTGACTGTTGACAATTTTTCTTTATTGCTATCAGAGGTCAATATAAGTTTGAATCGGAGCTTTAGTCTTCTATGCCTCCGACACTGTGGAGGGGCTTCATCGTAAACTCGTTGATCCGTAGGCTGTATGTCTTCCGCCATTGTGGCTCTTTAGTGGACTAACTCGCCACTCTGTTGTCTTTAGTTATTCCAACCGCTGATGATTTTCTAATGTTCGTGCTATCAAAATGCTTCTTTTCATTGATCAGAGCTTTAGTCTTCTGTGTCACCAACACTGCGAGGAACTCAGTTGTAAACTTCACCGATCTGTAGGCTGTATGTCTTCCACTGTTGCGGCTCCTTACTGGAATAACTCGTCGCTCCATTGTCTTTACTTCTTCCAAACGCCGAATATTTTCTATTGTTCACGCTATCGAAATGCTTTTTGTCACTAATCGCAGCTTTAGTCTTCTGTGGCATCGACACTTGGGCAGAACTTAGTTGTAAACTTCGTTGATCCGTAGTCCTTCTGTCTCCCACTGTGATGTCCTCGGTTTTGACCCCGGTTACATTAAAAGGTACATGGTGTATATATTGTAATTAATCATGGTGAGGAGCTAAAGGCAAAAGCCCCACCATCAATTTGGTTGTGTGTGTTTCAGCAATAGGGATCGTTGCCAATGGTATATTGTGCTACCTGGGACACTATAGTATTGGAATCATGTAAATACGCACATCAATTAAAATAAACCTACACCCAGCTACGACGCTACAACAATAAATGAAAAGGGAATGATTCCTAAGGTTAAGGGGGGGGGGGTGTTGTGTAACCTATGGGGGTCATTGGGATTTTCCATGTGTTGACCATGCACTAAACTTTTGTTGTTTAAATTGTTGGGAGCAGTTATGGCTGGGGAGTGGTGGGTGGTAGGACTGCCAGTCTTTTCCCCACTTACACTCCACCAGCGATCTTGCTCTTCCTCATGTGGAGGGCAGGGGGAATAGTCACCACTTTCCCACTCAATCCACTCTTCCATTCGTGGTTTTGGTCGGGCTTAACCCACGCAAATAAATTCTTATCTCTCTTGCACCATTGGGTTCTCCATCGTGAGCTTGTCTAGACCATCTCCTGCAGGAAGGGGTCGGCTCTGTTCTCCCTTCTCTCACCGATTGTTGGTGGTGGATCTATTTTCCTCCCACAGGGAGTTGTTCTATATTTCTTTTTTTCACACAGGGAGTTGTGTCTTCTCCACCATTATCAGCCCATGTAACATTCTGTTACCCCATCATTGAATCGGGTTTGTGTTTTCTTCCACCATTCTGTTGGCTGCATTCTTCTCCCTCACGTACCGATTGGGAATTGATTCCTTTCCCATTTATACCTATGTAAGTTCTCTAGAGTTTACATTGGGGATTGTGTGTTGTGGATACATGGATGTTGGTTGGCTATTGATCTCCACATTCATTGGCTGAGCTTTCCCTATCTATGCTGGGAGTTCTGCTTCTTTCCCATTTGTAGACGGTGTAAGGTTGCCATCGTTTCACGGTAAGATTGGGGCTATTCATTTCCCCTAGTTTTGGGTTTATTCTTGGTTTTTGGGGATGCATATGTCCTTTGGGGATTGTTGCTGAGTTGTTTTGGCCACACTAGGGCCAAGAACAACTCTGAGGCGTGGTTTGACTTGAACTGTGTTTCACCTTTTTGTTTGGGGTTTTCACCCTGTTGTCTTTGCCTTCTTCATAAAGTTGTGAACTTTTTGTTTTACTACGGCATGTAGTGGTTAGTATTTGGACTGTTGAGAGAAGGATTATAGGCTGGGTATGCTTGAGAAAACTGGTGTTTGGAGCCACTCAGATAGAGTTAGATTGCTCGCTTTCTTCTCCACAACCCTTGAAGAGTATTTGAAAGGGAAGTCAGGGCTTGAGGGACTGTGAAGCAGAGAAAGGACTTATTCCTGGTGCCAGGTGTGTGCATTTCTTAAAAGTCAGGTTAACTTTGGTGTAGGCATCATTAGCTCTCCTTTGAGGCCACCAGCTTAGCATTTAGCCTTTCCTAGCTCCTTGACGGCTTGATAAACCTTATTGTGTGGGCTTGGATGATTTGTGTACCTTGGCTATGTGTAAGCCTGCTCTGACCCTTATTCCTTGAGGAATCATGCCCAGCTCGGGGGTGACATTGTTGCTGAGAGATTGATGAGCACGCTGGCCTATGGTCGGGTGGAACGTTGCAGTGACGTAGCTCATTGCGGGATGAATCATGTTTAAGATAAGTATTCTTGACTATTTTGTCTCTACATTTATATTACTGATTAATGAATATAATGAACATTTGGCATGCTTGATTGAATGTATATTTGATTTTGCTATGTATATGAAGGATTATGCATCTCAGTATGTTTTATGTTTTAAGAATTTTACTTCAGCATTATATGCCTACTCATATTCATGGGGCTATTTTTCCCGGATGTTTTTGATAGTTTGGTAGCGTCCTCTTGCCGGTCAGAGGGTCGAGGATGTGACAGAATGGTATCAGAGCTAAAGGTTTCGGCATGGGCCTGAATGGGCCATGAAAGTTCAGCTAGTAGAGGCAAGTTGCCTTCTACCTAGCAGAAAATAGAAGAAAATCTGTGCATGACAAGAGAATTTTGGAAAATTTCTCTAAGTGTTGGGATCATCGGATCGTTGAAGGACTGAGTCCGAAGCCCTTCCTATGTATCAGATCACCTAAGCAGAAGGCCCTTCGATACGGGCAACTAGCAAACAGCGAAACAAGAGGAAACTTCCATCAAAATTCATCAGTGAAAGACCACGGAAACGATGGTGCAAAGTAGTTGAAGGAGTCACCGCAATGTCAGCGGAGAAAAGACGAAGGAAGGAAAAATTTGTAAAATTCGTTTAAGTGTCGAATTCATCAGCCTTCAGTGGAAGTCAGATGATGGAATCACCGATGAACATCAGAAAGGTCTAGATATTCATGTGCTCCCTGTTGCAGCTGGATAGTGGACTATCCTTCCGACAGATAGAGTCTCCGACCGCCGATGCCGCAACAGATAGATGTTCCAATAGCCGATGCGACAGAAAACTAAAGTGATAAAACCATCGGCGACTGACGATGATTAAAGAGTTGGATTGTCGATAATTAGTTGATGGCTTAGCCAAAAAATTGGAGAATAGATAGTGAAGGCGCCGAAATGATGGTGAAAAATAGAAGATGGTTGAGTTGATGAAGCGATGGAAATATGGTTAAGGAAGAAATTTCAAAAAAAAAATTCTAAGTATGGGAATTGTCGGCTATCGGCGAAACTTAATGGATGCGAGAGACAAAATTTCGATGGAGATTAGCCAAAGACCACTGAAATTCCAACTCAAGGTAGTTGAGCAAACATCCGATATTGTGACTTTCAGTGTCAGCAAAGTTTAGTCGTTCGGACTGCGGATGCCATCGGCGAAAATTAGTTGTCAGGTTCGCCGACATGGAAGGAAGAGGAAAATTTTCAGAATTTTGTTAAAGTGTTGGAAACCATAGGCCATTAGAAAATTTTAGATTATGAGACCATCGATGGATGTCATCGAAGGATTATAGATGATGAGATTGGAAAAATGTTGAAGATTCATTGGCCGTCGTTGTAGAAGCATAGATAACTAGCCACCCGATGCACAGTGCACCTGACCGTCGATGCGACGGTTAGTTGGTTTCCTTGCTGATGCAGTAAGGGTTAATGGTCCTCATCGCCGATAGAGTTCTGAGTGTTAGACCCCTACATCCCCAGCACAGTAGAGGAAATTAGGCAAACAAGATGCCGATGAGCCGTTGAGAAAGTTAGCAGATCTAGTCACTGAAACACTGGAAGGCTAGACGATTATAGACCCGATGAACAGTCCTTGGCATCGCCGATGTCATCTGGAAGGCCTAATTTGGAAAAATATAGCTGAGGAGACCACCGATACAATGGAAACTCATAGTTGATAGGGCTGCCGATGAGCACCGGAGTGGTGTAGTCGTCTTGGCTGCCGAAGAGTCGGAAGACTAGTCCACTAAGGATCCGAAACATCAGAAACTTAGTTGGTAAGGGACCCGATAGGGAGAAAGAAAATTGGAATGTTTAGTAGTTCCAGCTAGCATTCTAGTGGGTTTTGTAGTGAATTTCTCATCGGGTTTCCCATAAATTTGAGAGCTGAAAAGGAAGAAAACCCCAGGTGGCTGAAATTCGCATTTCAGACCAAAATTCAGTGGTGTGTTTTGCCATCATTTTTGAAATGATGTGGTTTTCACACCCGAGGTCAGAATGAAGCATGCGGATAGGAATTGGAAATCTTATCCAGTAGGGGAAAAGGGAGAGTCACCATAATTTGAGTCTAGAGCAGAAAAGTGCTATTGATTGCTTGAAAGAGAAATGTGCTACTGTCAATATGGGAAAATCCAAGAATTGCATGCCTAGAGGTAGCAAGACCATGAATTCAAACCAGCTGTTGTGTGGAAAAGGGTTTCCATGCAGGGATGAGAGACTTGAAAAGGGAAATTTCCTTAAACCCTATCTTGCTAATTATGATTCCAATTTTTATACATGAATTGTATGCAGATATGCCTTGCATGCATAAGATATTACATGTTGGTAAGAATAGTAAGAATTATGCATTTATAATGAGCTACTAATGATAATTATTGCATTGGTATTGACATTTGTGGAACAACCAACGAAAAAATGGACATGGTTGAGTATGTTACTGATGCTGATGAATGTGACCAGAAACCCTATGAAGAAAGGGATAAATCAACAGGTCTAGAATAAAAAGTTGGTGAGCAAATTCTGCAATCTCCTACAAAGGACCAACCAAACTGGTAATGTCAAGGGTGTAAGTAGGACCCATGAAGGTAAGAGCTTAATTATGAAAATTGCATGGAGTGGTAAAAGTAAGAGGTCTCATACCATATGGGTATTTTAATTTTATACTGCATTCATATAGAAATATGTTATGCCTGTATTATGTCGCTATGAGCTTAGTAACCCGAAGAAAGTAAGCACTGATGATCTTGATTATAGTAATGCATCATATATGAAGTAGTCATGGATAGGCCATGCATGGTATGTTTGAATGCATAGTATTCCTAAACCAATGCAATATGGCATTGAGTGGGTATGCATTAAAAGATTCTATAAATCTTGTAGTTATGCATTGAATGGATGCATATGAAGGGTGTGAGTAATTGATTACGTAAGTATGGGTGCAAATGTTGTGATGCATGAATGCATTGAGATAGTGCATGTGATATTATGAATAACTAATGGATGAAATGATGAATTGATGACAATTCTAGAACCATTTCAATAGTTGTCATGAATGCAGGATAGTAAGTGCATGAAGAGGGTAGTCATGATCAATTGGCTGCCGAAAATGCTCTATGGAAGAGAAAGGTGGTACAAATGACATGCTTGTGAAGTAAGGAGTATCTAAACATTTCATTTAATTGCATAAATGATGTAACTATACCTTGTAATTTAAAGTATGATAATGATTGTGTGGAGTAAATGAGTTTTGGTAATATTAATGTGATAAATAGTCGCAAGTATTTGAATTTATAAATTCTGAAAATGCCTCAGTGATTGTTGCAGCAATGAAAAGGTTATATGCATCAAGACTTACCAAGTGTTTGGCTGATTGAAGTTCAGGTTTCAGGTAGATTGTTTAGAGCATGGCAATGAGAGTAAGACCATGACAAATGCTGAATATACCCATGTGAAAGAGCCAAAACTTATGAGAAGAGTCTCATGGCTGTAAAAATAGTTGTACACATAATGGGTTGTTAAATTTGAATTGTGAATTTTGGATTTAAGAAATTGCTGACAACTACTAATCACCATTGGCTTGCATAAGATTGTGTCAGGAGGACGCATTGTAAGTGGGTATTTATATTATGCTAGTAAGCATAAAATTATAATGGGCATAGTAGTGCTGCTTACAAGAGACCCACAATTAAGGATCACCTCATTGCCAAGCAAATAAATTTCTGTAGTAAACAAAGTTGCAAATTCTGATTGAACTTAATTACTAATGTCATTGCTTGGTTATGGAACAATCAAATTTGGATTGTGTTATCAGATAATGAGTGACTGTTTGGCTATTTGATGAATGTGCCAGGGGTATACATTGTAGGAAGAACATGTGTGATGGCCTGTGGAAGCCAAAATTCATGGGAAGGTTTTCCCTTATCTTGGAAATGGGTTTCGGATGAAACTCCATTGGACATTTTGGGAATGTCTCATCTGCACTACATGTTTGGTAAGCAACATGAGTGAGATGGTATAAGTTATGTTGGTAAGACATGTGTGGATACGAAGTGTAAAGAGGAATTGGGATGGAAAACCGAGGGACTGTTAACTCAAAGAAGGGAGCCCCCATTCCTCCTTAACGAAGGAATACTGCATCAACAAATGGATAAGTGTTATGTAACCCTAGATAAGAATATGCATGTCAAATTGTTGAATTCAATATGCAGAACATGTTTTGATTTTATTTCCATTATGATCAATTGCTTGAGTATGAATAAGGCCTACATGGAACACACCAGAAAAGGGTGCACACTTTTCTGATGTTGGATCATGGAAGGGTTTTTCAATATTGATTACACCCTAGGGAGTGGACACACTCCTGGTGTCTCGATACTTGATAGTGAATGATGTGAAATGTGGTTACAGTTTTAAAACAATAATGCTAACAAATATGCTTATATTGCTTTTGTTGACAGGATAAATAGATGTAGTCTGGTATTGTACAGCAAATGGGCAATGGCTTGAGCTTATCCTACCTTCTACTAAAGAGCATAGAGAAGGAGACATTCCTGAGGGACTAGCAACTCAGAGAAGGGAGTGGTCTCCTGTGTGAAATGGGGTAGTGAGACATTCCTGAGGGACTGAAAACTCAGAGAAGGGAATGGTCTCTTGTGTGATATAGGGTAGTGGAATTAGAGATCACTACTGAAAATGAGACATTCCTGAGGGACTGTCAACTCAAAGAAGGGAGTCATCTCTTATGTTGATATAAGTTCATGTGTTATTGTTGATGGCCTGATAAACACAATGGTGTTGGCTTGGTTGATGATTGGTTGTTGATATAAGTGCAGGCGATTGTTGGCGTTCTGATAAACCCAACTGAAGGTTGGCTTGACTGTGCTTGATATATGTATAAAAGGATGTTGTGAAGTAGCCTGTGTGTTGGCCTAACATCCAAGTCCATAGGTGATCTCAAGTCTTGCAAAGAGAAGCAGGATCCTCTCGACCAACGAGGAAATGCACAATACATATAAGTATTGGATTATTTGCAATTTTTTGCTTATGAATATACATATGTATATGATTTGGTTATGATGTTTAAGCTCTTTTTTAAGAGATAAATACCAATGAGAATAAACTAAACATGTGAATTTATTTAATGCTTGAATATAGGTATCGCTGGGAGCGAGGACTATGAGAGCATCCTTGGGGTGCATGTGGACATGTGACTATCTTGAAGAGCCCAGAATGAGCAATAATGAAAAAGGTGCTAGTGAGACTGTGAAGTTCCTAGCAGCCGAGGAAAATCATGTTGGGAGGCTCCATGGTTGAGAGGTCGGAAATAGACCGGAGACACTAAGTGTCATGACCAAGAGGGATTGGTCCAGCATTCATGGTGAAGTGAAAGAGGCTGAGAGAATGAAAATCCATAGCGGTGGTATGGATTCCAGGATCGAACAAAACAAAGAGGGGAAAAAACTCTTGCTGCTCTCTCTTGCCTTTTGATTATATATATATATATATATATACACACACATTTATGCATTGAGAAAACAAAGGGTTGTTGAATGCATGCATGACTGAAAATAGAATGTGTGTATTTGCTTAAAGTAAATTGTGAATGCTGGAATGGTTAATTCCCTACCCAATAATGGACATGAACAAGCTCATGTGCCTGTTGGGAAGGCATGAAAAATATGAAAGTCTCCTTGATGAGGCTTGGACTGTCATGCCAATTGGGAAATTAATTGACTAATTTTAATGCCTATATTATGCTTTGTCTAACAGAATTTCAATGATGCATTTCACAGGTGAGAAAGGTGAAATCCAATGGTGCACATTGATCATGGCAACATACCAGAAGTTATTGGACTTGGCTGGAAGTCTCCTTCAAACGATTGCCAGGACCCAAGAGAATATTGGAGAGATGCTCAAGATACAGAAAAGGAAGAATGAGATGAACCACCAGATTTTGTAAGACTCTATTTGTTTGCAAAAAAAGGTAGAAGGCCTTCTGGGAGCAATTCGTAAAGGCAAGGAAATTGGATCAATGATGGGACATTCGTCCAAGCGATCCATTAAGAAATGGTCCAGGTATGAAGACTCAAAGGAAATTGAGCAGGTAAAGATGAGGCAGCCAGCGAAATGTTGAAGATGCAAAGGACATCATTTACGCTGAGACTGCCCAACGAGGGAACATAAAGAGGGCAGTAGCCACAAAGTTCCTAGACTTGGGGATGAGCCGAAAGCTAATAATCTCATGGAAGCCGAGGGGCTTGGTTTTGAAAGTTCAAAGTAAATAATTGAATGTGGGACAGATCTCCAAAATTTTGAAATTTTGGATGTGCAAATTGTATATGTATTCCTATGTATTGGAACATCGAGGACGGTGTTATTCCAAGGGGGAGGGGATCATGATGTCCTCGGTTTTGACCTCGGTTACATTAAAAGATACATGATGTATATATTGTAATTAATCATGGTGAGGAGCTAAAGGAAAAATCCCTATATCGTGCTACCCGACACACTATAGTATTGGCATCATGTAAATAAACCTACATCCAGCTACGACAGTGCAACGATAAATGAAAAGGGCATGATTCCTAAGGTTAAGGGGGGGGTTTCTAACCCGTGGGGGTCATTGGGAGTTGCCATCTGTCAACCACCCACTAAAATTATGTTGTTTAATTTTTTGGGAGCAGTTATGGCTAGGGAGTGGTGGGTGGTAGGACTACCAGTCTTTGCCCCACGTACACTCCACCAGCAAGCTTGCTCTTCCTTGCATGGAGGGTAGGGGGAACTATCACCACTTTCCCATCCACTCCACTCTTCCATTCGCAGTTTTGGTCAATATTAACCTCACGTAGAGAAATTTTTCTCTCTCTTGCACCGTTGGGTTCTCCATCGTGAGCCTATCTGGACCATCTCCCATAGGCAGGGGTCGACTCTTTTCTCCCTTCTCTCGCCGATTGTTGGTGGTGGATCTATTTTCCTCCCATAGGGAGTTGTTCTATATTTCTTTTGTTCATGCAGGGAGTTCTGTCTTCTCCACCATTGTCATCTTGTGTAACATTATGTTACTGCATCGTTGAATCGGGGCTGTGTTTTCTTCCACCATTCTGTTGGTTGCGTTCTTCTCCGTCACATACAGATTGGGAATTGGTTCCTTTCCCATTTCTACCTATGTAAGTTCTCCAGCATTTACATTGGGGATTGTGTGATGTGGGTACATGGATGTTGGTTGGCTTTTGATCTCCACATTCGTTGGCTGAGATTTCCCCTGTCTATGCTGGGAGTTCTTCTTCTTTCCCATTTGCAGACGGTGTAAGGTTTCCATTGTTTCATGGTAAGATTGGGGTTGTTCATTTCCCCTAGTTTCGGGTTGATTCTTGGTTGTTGGGGCTCTAAATTCCCTTTGGGGATTGTTGTTGAGTTGTTTTGGCCATGCTGGGGCCAAGAACAACTATGAAGTGTGGTTTGAGCTGAACTATGTTTCACATTTTTGTTTGGGGTTGTCACCCTGTTGTCTTTTCCTTCTTCACATAGTTGTGAACTGTTTGTTTTACTATGGCATGCAATGGTTGGTATTTGGACTGTTGAGAGTAGGATTAGAGGCTGGGTATGCTTGAGAAAACTGGTGTTTGGAGCCACTCAGACAAAGTTAGACTATTGGCTTTCTTCTCCACAACCCTTGAAGACTATTGGAAAGGGAAATCAGGGCCAGAGGGACTGTGAAGCAGAGAAAGGATTGATTCCTGGTGTCAGGTGTGTGGATTTCTTAAAAGTTAGGTTAACTTTGGTGTAGGTGTTGTTAGCTCTCCTTTGAGGCCACCAGCTTAGCATTTAGCCTTTCCTAGCTCCTTGACAACCTGATAAACCCTACTATGTGGGATTGGCTTACTTGTGTACTTTGGCTATGTGTAAGCGTGCTTTGACCCTTATTCTTTGAGGGATCATGCCCAACTCGAGAGTGGCAATGTTACTGAGAGATTCATGAGCACGATGGCCTATGGTTGGGTGGAACATTACAGTGACGTAGCTGGTTGCGAGATGAATCATGTTTAAGATAAGTATTCTTGACTATTTAGTCTCTACATTTATATTACTAATTAATGAATATAATGAACATGTGTCATGCTTGATTGAATGTATGTTTGCTTCCTCTATGTATATGAAGGATTATGCATCTTAGTATGTTTTATGTTTTAAGAATTTTACTTCAGCATTATATGCCTGCTCATATTCATGGGGATATTTTTCCCGGATGTTTTTGATGGTTTGGTAGTGTCCTCTTGCTGGTCAAAGGGTCAGGGACATGACACCTACCGTTGCGGCTCCTTATTGAACTATCTTGCCAATGGTTAGTCCTTAGAATCTCTGATCACCAAAGTTTTCATCTGGTCGTGGAATCCATAGTAAGTCTGTCTTCCACCGTTTCCACTATTTAGTGAACTATCTCACCACTACGTTGTCTTTGGTTCTTTCGATCGCCGAAATGTTCATTTGACCATGGAAGCTATATTCTATAAGTATGTCAGTGGCTAATGAGATGTTATGATCCTTGCCCAAGACAACGAAACTACAACTTAGTAAAAAATTTATCAACCATAGAGGCTTTCAAACTGTTAGTGACATTTGTTGGAATATATTAAACCCACTCACAACTTAGGATAAAATAATTAATCATTATTTGATTAATTATTCACCCACTAGCTTAACTAGTTGGCATCCACTTGCACCTTAAAGTCAATACATGTCATATATATCCTAGGAATGATTTATTTTTTTATTCTGGGTTGATCCAGAATTAGTATACAGGAATTTATAGCAGATTCTTATTTTTTCTGCTTTTTCTGCTTTTTCTTGCTTTTCTATAAAAGCTAGTCAACTAGGAAACTGGGAGCTTTTGTTTCCAACCCATCCTCCATTAGGGAGCTTTTGTTTCCAACCCATCCTCCATTAGTTTTTCTCCATTTTATAGGATTAGCATGTTATTTCCATCTCCTTGAAAACTCACTCATTCTTTTTCCAACTCGTGAGGTCCTTGATAGATTTAGCAAGTGCTTTATCCACCTATGGGGGTTTGCTATATTTTGGTAAGTCAGCCTTTTTGAGATTTATGAGTTTTTTTCATACAATTCGACTTTCCCATGAGGGAAGCACTATTTATGTACACTATTATTCATAATTATTCAATGGAAGGATACACACCAATATTCATCTCTTCATTCATGTGATTCAGTCTCTTTTCTTCTCTCTAGTTTTCCTGTGTATGCTTGTGAGAATTCTTAGTAGAAAGATCTATTTCCTGTGCTTCTTCTTAGCATCATTGCACATAGCATTGATCTATTATTTATACATGGTATCATAGCTACAAGGTTGATCAAGTTCTACAGAGTTGAGGAGTACTTCTAGTCTCCTATCCCTCTCTAAAGAAGAGCTTGTCTAGCTTACAAGATTTTCTCCTAGTTTATTTTGCAGGTTGCAGAGAGTATCTCTTAGAGCATATCAACAAATTCAATATGGATTCAAAAGTTCCTCTACTATCTCCTTTCAACTATGCTGATTTGAAGCCAAATATGAGTGCATACTTGAAGAGGCAATGTCTCTTTGATGTCTCCATTGGTGCATTGAGTGAACCTGAGTCTTATGAAGAGAAGATTGATTGGATAAATAATTGTGATAGAGCTTATGGAATTATGTGTTTGGGAATGTCTCCAAATATATATCATCTCATAGATTCTTCTGAATATCCATTTGAGCTTTGGAAAATTTTGGACAAAGCTTTTGGTTTGCAGGAAATTGAAGATGAAGCATGGAGCGAACCTAGCATCTCCTCTTGTTCTCTTTCTCAAGATTTCTTGGCCTCTACATTCTCTGATGAAGCTGATAATGATGAATAAGTTTCTCATACAGTTCATGTTGCTGCTTCCCTCTTTCATTCGAATGCTTCCTCCTTCAATGAAGAAGCAAATATTGAAGAGCCATCTTTTTCTGTGTCTCTTGAAGGTGATTTTTCTTCTTGTGATACTATTGATGAAAAAGAAGTAACATATGGAACTGCTGTTGATATTGATTATAATCCTATAACTAATTCATTTTTCTCTCAATCTCCTATCTTATATTCTAAGATCTATGTGCTAGATTCTTTACACCTCTTGCATACCTCTCTCATTGATGGTGCGCAACCCAGTGACTTCCAGGATGTTTGCTTAGCCACATCAAGCCTTATTTGTGTCATACCACTTACCTTACTTGATATCATGTGCTTCAGCATATCCTCCTTTGTTCTTGGCATCAATACTTAGAGCCTTCTTGAAGATTGTGAACATCTCTTTCTTTCCTCCTTTCATACAGAGGATTCATTACCAGTGTATTCCCATGAGTCTATTGATATGCTTATATGTGATCCTTTGGATTCTGATTTAGAAGCATATTTGCAGGTTGATACACATATAATACCACCATCCATACCATCTACCATACCTCTGAATAATCCAAAGACTATACAAATCCCAAGCTCACTAGGTGATTCCTCATTGGTCTCTTATGTGTTGATGTATATGTAACTTTGGAATGTATTCTTCTATGTATCTTATGTATTGTAACCCGATGTTTATTCCAGGATGTTTCTATTATGTATTTGAGTCATGTGGTCATGCCCCGATGTTTCGATCGGGAGTATTATTAATGTAAGCAAGTCTTGTCAAGTCATTAGGTAAGTCCCCACAGTTTCGGGGCACTTGGGTTATTATACACTAATTAAGGTGTAGGCTCGAGTAAGTAATTGTAAGTTAAGCCTACATGGTTGAGTGCACTTCAAGTCAATGGAAGAATATAAATAGAGAGTGAGAGTCTCTCTATTTATCACTTGTGAATTACATCACTTGCTCTCTCAAGTGTGGTGCACCCTTGAAGAAGGAAATACTTTGGCTTGACAGAAGACAGAAGGTTGTTGTTGTGTTGGGAGGTCATCTTACTGTTTTGGGTTTCGCATCTTGTGGTGATACTATCTTAGAGGAAGTTGAGGGGTTTTCTCCATTTATGGTTTCCCCTGTCAAAACTCTTTGTGTCTCTTGTCTCATGTGATGTGCTTATGTTATTGCTGTGCTTGTTATTCTCTCAGTGAAAAGATCCTAACATAATGCTAGCTTAAATGTTGAAAAACTAACATGGTATTAGATCTAACCTGAGAAGAAGACATTGTGCAGCTACAAAAACTAGCGCTTCCTATTTTGTGGATCTTCCTCCACATATTTTCAGCAAAAGTATGCTAGGATGACTCTTCATTGAAGGGTGCATCTTTTTGTCGATGCGGAATTCAATTTCAAGCATTTTCAGTTTCGATGTGGAAATTAGGGCTTTCTACAGAAGAGGAATTTTTGGATGATACCAGCACAAGATTTTTATCCTCATCAAAACCAAAATTTAGAGACCTGGATCACGAAATTTGGTTGGGTAAATATCTGGGAAAGTCAAACCCTAGTTTGAACCCTAGCTAGGAGAAACCCTAAATAATAAAAATGCTAAGTTTTGGTACAGTCGCTATATTCTAATATTGGAGAAGTCTCAGAAGCTGAAAATTGCAGGGACCGAAGATAAAATCTGGATGAACACTGTGTCCAAAGGACAGCCTCTGAATTGCTATATTATGGGAGATATGATCTCTCCAAGTTAGGGTTCCATCCTCTTCCAGAAATCATCCATAAACAGGACACCTGGGGAGATATGCAATATCTTTGGCTACAGAGATCCAAATGGAATTCCTAAAGATGTTCCAAAAAGGGAGCGGACTTTAATTTCTGTGGTACGAATTTGAGATCAGAAGATGAACCAGTGACACGTGGCATGCTGTACAACTTCGTTGTTCTGAACAGTCCAGTAACAGGTCACCTTGGGAAAAGGATCATAAATCCCAAATGGTGAAACCTATGGTGTTGGATCATGGACATGCAAGGTTACCTCAGTGAGAAATTTCAAACACAGAGGATCAGTAATTTCGGAGATATCACAGAAACAGTAACAGGCATTTTTGCAGAAGAAATCAGAAAATTAGGGCTTCCTGTTCCGGGAGTTTCCCTTCACTGTTTTCAGAAAAGGAGTACATTGGACAACTCCATTTGAAGAGATATATCTGTTCATCCAATTAGATCTGAAAGATTCCAAGTTTTGAAAATTAGGGTTTCTATGACAAACCCTAGATCAACGAACTTCAGGACAAGGACGGACACCTCAAATCGGTAAGATCTAATCCTTTGCTATTTCCATTTGAGGTTCTCATTTCAGTATGATATATCACATCAGCTTAGTTAAAATCTTGCAGAAGTTGACAACTTCCAAACCTGGAAGTATATGATCTCTCTGAAGAAAATGGATTGGACACCTACATGAGGATGGAGGTTCCAGTTTCAGAGGGAGACGAGGCCAAAGAAGACATCATGCTCATGCTGCAGAGGATGATGAACCATCCAGAAAGAGATCCAGATATGAAAGTGAAGATTCTTCAAGCGAGGATGAATATGTTCTAATATCATCTCTCACAGTATTGTTTGTGCTAGGATTGAAGAAGAACCTTCTCTCCATTTCAGCATTGATGCAAAAGGAATGCGGGCTGCATTCATAGATGGTCAAGTCATCATGTGACCAAAAGGAAAGACTATCGATGATGCGGTAGTGATTGAAGAACAAGAAAAAGGCTTGTACAAATTGAAGGGCCATCCAGAACAAGCCTTGATCCATGATACGGTAGAGCCAAATGAGCTTTGGCATAGAAAACTTGCACATGTGCACTACAAAGCAAAGTTGTTGA
This sequence comes from Pseudotsuga menziesii, assembly GCA_001517045.1. Classification (NCBI taxonomy): domain Eukaryota; kingdom Viridiplantae; phylum Streptophyta; class Pinopsida; order Pinales; family Pinaceae; genus Pseudotsuga; species Pseudotsuga menziesii. The sequence goes on along the minus strand of LPNX010199011.1, from coordinate 747,837 downwards.
AGGTCTTCCAGAATTTCAAGCTATTTGAAGGGAAGAACAACTTGAAGCGGTAAAAGAAGCGGTGAAGAATGCAGAAGTGGTGATGGCCACCTTGAATGACCTCCCAGGATCATGGAATTCATTCATTCAAGGAATTTGTTCCAGAAGGAAGTGATTAATTTCATGAAACTTTGGGAAAAAGAAGAAGATCTACCCATAAGAAGAGAAGATAAGACGGGAGCATTTGAAGATCCAGCTCTCACCATCCAAAGAAGATCCCTCAAGCAATGAGGAATATGAAGAACTCAACTCTTGAAGAACCTCTTATCCACCTCAGCATTTGGATAAGAAACGATGTGACTATGAATGAAGAAGACGATGAAGCTGAAGGCTCAAGAAGGAGTCTACCCTCGAAACAAATAGAGATAAGTATTCAATTATCATTTCATGATATTGTTTTGTTATGCATTTGTTTATATTCAGTTATTATATCATGCATGATAGGATGTTTGCATTAATGACAGTATACTACTAATATGCATATGGGTAAGTAGCTCATGGTGCTATACAAATTCTCCAGTGCTACTTATCTAGAATGAAACCTCTTTGCTGACATATTGGATTAGTGCACAATCCAAATGTTGTCCTGGTAGAGATGGAAGGCATCTAGAAAGTTTCAGTGAGATATGGATGAATGTTGTATTGGCTAAAGTAGTTGCATGATCATATATTTATGCATAAGTATTTGCCAGTATGATTATTCCTTATGAAATGTTTCTAACCATACAATTGCATTTGACTTGTAGGAAAGATCGCATGCATAATCACCTACAAGCAAAGAAGGATGAAGACTTGTTCCGAAGAACAAGTGACGTCAGTTCAAAGACAAAGAATAATATGACAAGCTAACAGATGGATGCAAGATGAACTTTTGAAGAAGTTCAAGATAGGGGATCTTAGTATCCAGTGATCCTAGATGGATACTACTTGTCACTCCAGTACAGAATGTTTCAGTGCATAGGGTACGGAAGACAGAGAGAGTATGATGCTCTGCTTCAGAGGGAGTGATTGCATAAGATCCTGAGGTTCAACATGGTACGACAGGATGGGTAGATTACTGATGATTCTAGGCTTTACTGAGAGTAAAGTGGATTCCAACCTTTGATCCAAGGTTGAATGTGGAAGACCAGTGATGCTCCTGTTATGTGTCGATGCACTATTGTTCTAGGTATGGTGGTGTGGCAGAATACAGATGGAATCTTCCTTGGACAAGGGAAGTATGCAGTAGAGATCCTGAAGAGGTTCAGGATGATGGACTGCATGGCCTCACCTATGGCATCAAACCTGAAGCTATTGAGTGATGCTTCTTCAGAGATGGTTGATGCTACGATGTATCGTCAGATGATTGGGTCCTTGATGTACCTGAGACCAAATATTTGCTTTGTTGTGAACACATTGAGACATGTTCACCTGATGGTTGCAAAGCATGCAGGGGTACAGTTTATTATGGGCTCAAGTACGATGCGAATCAAAATATTAACCTGGAGGGTTATGTTGATTCAGATTGGGCAGGCAGTACCATCGACAGGAAGAGTACTTCGGGATGTCGCTTCAGTTTGGGATCAGGTGTGATCTCTTGGTTTAGTAGGAAGCAATCCTATGTGGCACTGAGTACAGCTGAAGCAGAGTATGTCGCAGCTTGTTCAGCTAGTTGTGAGGCAGTATGGCTGCAGAAGCTACTGTCTGATATATTTGATCTCCAGTTGGATGCTACCTGTATACATTGTGACAACTAGAGTTGCGTGAATTTGTCAGAGAATCCATTGTTCCATGACAGGTCGAAGCATATTGAGATCAAATATCACTATATCAGGGATATGGTGCAGAGAGGAGTAGTGAAGCTCCTGTATGTTGCGACGAAGGAACAGATAGCTGATGTACTGACGAAGCCATTGGCTAGGCTGAAGTTCGAGTACTTCAGAGAGAGACTTGGTGTTCTCTAGATCGAGGCTTCCTCCCAGAGACAGTGATGTGTCCCAAAGCCATTCTGACGAGGAGGTCAGATGTAAGGGTTGAGCCATTCTGTCATGGTGAGAGGATTCAGTTCCTTCCATGTCAGATATGAGTGCTAGAGATCCAAATCCATTCTGACGAGCAGGTCAGATGTAAGGGATGAGCCATTTTGTCATGGTGAGAGGATTCAGTTCCTTCCATGTCAGATATGAGTGCTGATATTGATCCATTCTGATTTGTAGGTCAGATGTAAGGGCTGTGCCATTCTGTTCATGGCTAAAGGATTTAGTTCCTTCCATGTCAGATGTAAGTGCAGAAATCTCTCCTCATTGTGGGTGAGAGTCTTCCATCATTGTGGCGGAGGTGGCTCCTACCTGGATGGGATTGTGCCATTCTGTCGAGTAGGACAGATGTAAGGGAAGTGCCATTCTGTTCATGGCTAAAGGATTTAGTTCCTTCCATGTCAGATGTAAGTGCAGAAATCTCTCCTCATTGTGGGTGAGAGTCTTCCATCATTGTGGCGGAGGTGGCTCCTACCTGGATGGGATTGTGCCATTCTGTCGAGTAGGACAGATGTAAGGGAAGTGCCATTCTGTTCATGGCTAAAGGATTTAGTTCCTTCCATGTCAGATGTAAGTGCAGAAATCTCTCCTCATTGTGGGTGAGAGTCTTCCATCATTGTGGCGGAGGTGGCTCCTACCTGGATGGGATTGTGCCATTCTGTCGAGTAGGACAGATGTAAGGGAAGTGCCATTCTGTTCATGGCTAAAGGATTTAGTTCCTTCCATGTCAGATGTAAGTGCAGAAATCTCTCCTCATTGTGGGTGAGAGTCTTCCATCATTGTGGCGGAGGTGGCTCCTACCTGGATGGGATTGTGCCATTCTGTCGAGTAGGACAGATGTAAGGGAAGTGCCATTCTGTTCATGGCTAAAGGATTTAGTTCCTTCCATGTCAGATGTAAGTGCAGAAATCTCTCCTCATTGTGGGTGAGAGTCTTCCATCAGTGTGGGGATGTGTTCCCCTGGATGGGATTGTGCCTTCTTGACGAGGAGGTCAGATGTAAGTGTAGAAATATCTTATCATGGTGATAGGATGTGTTCCTTTTTTTATAGGAGTCTTCCATCAGTGTGGGGATGTGTTCCCCTGGATGGGATTGTGCCTTTCTGACGAGGAGGTCAGATGTAAGTGCAGAAATCTCTTATCACGGTGATAGGATGTGTTCCTGTCTGGATAAGAGTCTTCCATCAGTGTGGGGATGTGTTCCCCTGGATGGGATTGTGCCTTCTTGACGAGGAGGTCAGATGTAAGTGCAGAAATCTCTCCTCATTGTGGGTGAGAGTCTTCCATCAGTGTGGGGATGTGTTCCCCTGGATGGGATTGTGCCTTCTTGACGAGGAGGTCAGATGTAAGTGCAGAAATCTCTCCTCATTGTGGGTGAGAGTCTTCCATCAGTGTGGGGATGTGTTCCCCTGGATGGGATTGTGCCTTCTTGACGAGGAGGTCAGATGTAAGTGCAGAAATCTCTCCTCATTGTGGGTGAGAGTCTTCCATCAGTGTGGGGATGTGTTCCCCTGGATGGGATTGTGCCTTTCTGATGAGTAGGTCAGATATAAGGGCAGAACCATTTCACAGATGGTAGTTGATGTGTCCTATCATGCTGGTGAATGTGAGTGCTGGGCCTTTCTGATGTGATTGTAGTTTACTACATGATCAGATGTGAGTGTTGGGCGTGCCTTTCTGACGAGCAGGTCAGATGTAAGTGCTGGGCGAAGACCTACATGAGAGTAGGCCTACAACCAGCATGAAAAAGGGCTGGCTCTGTAGAACTTCCTATGACGAGATAGTACACACTTGATGATGACCAGTGATGATCCAAATCGAGCTATGATCCAGATCCAGTTATGATGACTCCGAGAGATCCAGATCGAGTGATGATCTAGATCCGATAGTGATGATCCAGATCGAGTGATGATCCAGATCCAGTCCAGTGATGATGATCCAGATCGAGTGATGATCTAGATTAAGTGATGATGATCCAGATCGAGTGATGATCTAGATCCTGTGATGATGTCCTATGATGATCCAGATCGAGAGATGATCCAGATCCAGATGACTTGAAGATGAAGATGACTTGAAGACGAAGAATACTTGATGACAGAGATGACTTGAAGATGAACATGATCCAGTGATACAGAGAAGAAGACCAGTGCTGAAAATTGTGTCGAAAGAATACCTTCCTAGTTAAGAGGGAGTGTTGATGTATATGTAACTTCGGAATGTATTCTTCTATGTATCTTATGTATTGTAACCCGATGTTTATTCCGGGATGTTTCTATTATGTATTTGAGTCATGTGGTCATGCCCCGATGTTTCGATCGGGAGGATTATTAATGTAAACAAGTCTTGTCAAGTCATTAGGTAAGTCCCCATAGTTTCAAGGCACTTGGGTTATTATACACTAATTAAGGTGTAGGCTTGAGTAAGTAATTGTAAGTTAAGCCTACATGGTTGAGTGCACTTCAAGTCAACGGAAGAATATAAATAGAGAGTGAGAGTCTCTCTATTTATCACTTGTGAATTACATCACTTGCTCTCTCAAGTGTGGTGCACCCTTGGAGAAGGAAATACTTTGGCTTGACAGAAGACAAAAGGCTGTTGTTGTGTTGGGAGGTCATCTTACTATTTTGGGTTTCACATCTTGTGGTGATACTATCTTAGAGGAAGTTGAGGGGTTTTCTCCATTTATGGTTTCCCCTGTCAAAACTATTTGTGTCTCTTTTTTCATGTGATGTGCTTATGTTATTGCTATGCTTGTTATTCTCTCAGTGAAAATATCCTAACATAATGCTAGCTTAAATGTTGAAAAACTAACATTATGCAGTGATATTTATCTTACATGATTTGAAATCTTTCCTAACTTTCAGTGGCTGGTTATTCGTGACCCTAGTCATATATGGACTGATATTAAAATGTTTTGATCTTTTCTAAACACTTATGGTTCATATCTTATGCCCATCCATCATTCATATTGTTACACCTATCAATTTTCCCCAGTTGCTCGTAATTTTCCTAGTCTATCCCTATATCCTCATGGAGCCACTGAAGCCTTTGTCTTTGCTGTTCCATATGCTAATATTTCTGATATATCAGAGTTTTATCAGCCTCATATCATATCTATATAGGTGCTACATCAGATTGGAATATTGACATGTGATTCACATCACAATTTTGCAGCTATTCTGGGAATTAGGTGTGAAATAAATTGCCTTAACTTTTGTACTCTTTGGAAAAGAGTATGCACAGATCTCTTTTCCATTTTAGATTATGTTTGCAGATCAGAGTTTGACAGCAAAAAGAAGCATTCATATAATGCTCCTACTTCATTAGTTTATGAGATACAAGGAGTCTCTCCTCTTCCTTCTTGCAGGTTCTACACTCCAGCGCATGATCATGGAGTTCATGATTTCTTCAGCAAGTCCTTCAACCAGAAGCAGTTCATTCAGCTCATTAAAGTGAAGATGAATATATGTTGAAGACATATTTCAAATCTTGTGCCTTGTACTATCTTGAGGGAGGATTTTCCCCATGTGGTTTTGCCTCTTTCCTCACTTTTCTGGACATAATAATTGTTAAAGGGTGACCATAGCCTTGTTACTAGGCCCTATATGCATCCATATGCATCCATATTTTTTTGTCATACCATCATAAAGTCAGACTTATAGGGGGGTGTTGGAATATATTAAACCCATTCACAACTTAGGATAAAATAATTAATCATTATTTGATTAATTATTCACCCACTAGCTTAATTAGTTGGCATCCACTTCCACCTTAAAGTCAATACATGCCATCTATATCCTAGGAATGATTTATTTCTGATTTTGGGTTGATCAAGAATTAGTATACAGGACTTTATAGCAGATTCTGCTTTTTTCTGTTTTTTCTGCTTTTTCTGCTTTTTCCTGCTTTTCTATAAAAGCTAGTCAACTAGGAAACTGGGAGATTTTGTTTCCAACCCATCCTCCATTAGTTTTTTTCCATTTTCTAGGATTAGCATGTTATTTCTATCTCCTTGAAAATGCACTCATGCTTTTTCCAACTCATGAGGTCCTTGATAGATTTAGCAAGTGCTTTATCCACCTATGGCGGTTTGCTGTATTTTGGTAAGTCATCCTTTTTGAGATTTATGAGTTGTTTCCATACAATTCGAATTTACCATGAGGGAAGAACTATTTATGTACACTACTATTCATAATTATTCAATGGAAGGATACACACCAATATTCATCTCTTCATTCATGTGATTCAGTCTCTTTCCTTCTCTCTAGTTTTCCTGTGTATGCTTGTGAGAATTCTTAGTAGCAAGATCTATTTCCTGTGCTTCTTCTTAGAATCATTGCACATAGAATTGATCTATTATTTCTACAACATTCATATTCCTTATTGCGTGAATTAAATTCTTCATACAAAAAATAAATTATCTTGGGAGATAACAGGAGGATGATATTGTTAATGGTTAATGTTACATGTCAAAAGTGGTAAAAAGTGCCCAATACCGATTCACTTCCCCTCTCAGTATTGTTGAATATTACAACAACATAAACTATTAAAAGATATTTATGACAAGCAAGAAGATAGTGTATTTGTAACAATAAATTTCAAGTAATAAGACACATTATTATTTAAAATATTGGAAGAGAATTATGACAAAAAAAACAAGGTAATGCATTAATAATTGGAATTATTCATATTTCAAGTTTATGTGGGAAATGACATATCCCCTTATCTACTAGTCTTATTGGTTATCTGGTTACAACATACTAAATGCAATACCATAGTCATATGCATAACCTAATGATATACCACCAAAATTAAATTAGATAAAAGTGGAAAGTATATGGAAATAAGTGAAGCTAAAGCTTCAAGGATGCAAGAAAATGCAATATAAACAATTTGTTTTTACATATATTAAGTAAGTATGTGAAAATCAAATTTTCTAACAAATGTAGAAAAAATCATCATCAATTGATAAAGGGATTGAAGACACTATTTCTTCTTGTAAAAAATTTCCTTATTATAGAATTTAAAATAACTACAACATCAACATCATTATTGTCTTCTTCGACCACAATTGAATAGTCTATTGAAATTCCATTAGAGAAATTTCCTTTGAACAAATTGTTCAAACTGTTACACAATTATCTCCAGGATATGGAACAAAATATTTATAAACAATTATTGTACTCATATCATTATAGTTTTTATGATACCATCTCTAGACCACCTTCAGTGGCTTGGTTAACTATCCCATGGAATCCATTTTGAAATCTTCTTTACCAAAACAAAAGAAACCACTCCATGGATGTCATCTTTTTTCAAATACTTGTTTAGATAATTTTTTTACTTATTTCTTCTCCTTGTGAGCAGAAAATGAAACCTCAAATACACTTGTGACCAATACTATAAATTCAAAAAGTTTGGGCCTAAGCCTGTAGTTTTTTTGGTTCACTTTTAGATTTTCTTTGGAATTTTCCATGGATTCATAGTACAAGAAATATTCTAGGTCGAAAATAAGTTAAAAAAAATTTCTCCCCATTGCAAAAAAAAATGCTATATATAAATTCATATACTATTAAAAAAATACCACATATACTAAATATTAAAGAATGAAAAATGGTTTATGCTTTAATATAAATACTTGAAGAAATGGAAATTGTGTGTTGCACATTTGTTCTAGTGCGCCATGTCATTTCAATTGTTTCCTCTTATATTTGAGAAATAAAATTAACTTAAATAACAATCCCATGTCATTTCAACGGTTTCCTCTTCCATTCAAGAAAGAAAATTAACTTAAATAACAAAAAATCCAAGCTTGTAATTTTCATTATCTTAAGAATGTATGTTACTAATGGAAATGAGCCCATAACAAACAATGGGACATCATTTTATACATGAGAAACAATATTGATTATTGATTTTGAGTATTTGGTAATCCTTCTAGCAAATTATGGCATCAGTAGAGTATAGATTGAGCCTTCATCAAATACTCTAGATTCCTTAATGAGTTTCACGTTTGATTTTTCTTCCAAGAAATACATCTTGACTATTGTAATAACCAAATGGAATTTTCCTAGATCAACTAGAAAGACATAAAAATATATACCCTAACTTCTTCCTAGTATGTTGAACAACTCTATTAAATCATCACCACTCCAATCAATGACCACATTGAATAAATATACCACCAATAAACCCATTTCCAATGTCATTATCTCTAGTTGTGATTCTTCTAGTGCATGCTTCATTTAACTTGGATAAGAAGAAATATAGGAAAAATGATACGAGTTTGGAAGGGATCCCATTATGACATCATTCCTTTGACATTTATACATATCCAGGAAGAGTTGTTGAAACTACAATTTCTATCGTGATTTTGATGATTTGGGTGTGTATGTGTGTTTCATTTATCAAATATTCAAGAGCCTTAGGATGGAATGAACCTCAATGTGAAAGAATGTTGAAGGAGGAAGAATAAATCTCGTGTTCAATGATCAAACAATAATGGTGAAATTGAATAGTCAAGAGGAAATTTTTTTTTAGCATAACCATTACTCTCATAATAATTAATATGTGCATAATACAATCATGGTAAAATAAGGATGATTCGTATAAACTAGGTGTGATTTCTATTCCATGAATTTGACTTAATATAGAGCTCACTAAATGTGGGAAAATCACCACTAGAGGTTCACTAGTGCAACTCCAGACAACTGAATCATTTGACAATCAGATAACTAACCAAGGTTGGTGATAAAAGGATCCTAGCCTATTTAAATCATGTAAAGTGGTGCTAGGATAACTGAAGATAAACTAACTAATTCTCGTCAGAGCATAACTCCACACCAACTAGGGTGAATTGATGGTGGGCATCCCATGACTCAGTATGGGTTCCTAAATTATAGGAATTGGTCTTTGGAGCTACCAAACTCAAGAAAAAAGGCACATCATGTGGTAGTTGGGCCACATATGACTTCCCTAGGGAATTAATGAAGTGGAAACACACTCCTAATATAGGAAATGAGATTTAGACTATGGTGGTCAAGGGATGATTATAATTAATCCTAACACGGCCCCTTAATCCAAAATTGGAAAACCTGTGCCCTGAAAAATAAGACCAAATGTCACCCATACAATCTAATGCAAAAATTAACTACTCAATAAACCATGAAAATAGGTAAAACATAATGGGACCCCCCCCCCCCCCCCCCCCGCCCCTAAAAAATGAACGGCAGGGAACTGGATCAATCTTTCACACAGAGACAAATTTCTCATGAGTAAAAAACTTTGTGAAAAAATATGCATTATGCACCTTTGTAGAGCAGTAATGAAGTGTGATGTTCCTTGTGTGCACTAGCTCTCTGGTACAATGCATGTGAATCTCTCCAACTTCTTCCAATTTGATGCCAAATAAGATAAGAAATGTTGCTTCTTTTCTAGCTAAAATTGCATCTTTCAAACCTTTGTGACAATATGGAAGAGTTCAAATTAGGATGCCATGCCCTGGGGGATTTATTGAACGCATGGAGTGGATTCCTAAGCTTGCATGTCAAGAGAGAAAAATCAGTGTACCCATTGGGTTTTTCCATGGTTTCTTCTCTTAGTGAATCATGGAAGCCACTTTGTAGAACTGTTGATTAGACCTCACCATCATGCATTATCTCTCTGTGAGTTTATATCACCTCTCTAAGAGAAGTGGATTTGCATGATATACCACAAGCTTCTCATTTTGTTAAATGAATCTCCATCCATGTTTCGAACAACCTCAATGGCTTTTAGAGCTCATTTAGGCCTATGATTTGGAGTAATGACTAGATACAGATATATATCTATTTGAAATTCATCTTCAATACCAACAACTGATTCAACTTGGTCATCCTCTTCAAATTCTAAATCTCAAACATCAATTGAAAAATAATCATATGTAAATGGTTTAGGTAGAATAAATTTGCATTCCCTTTTAATTGGCTGCAGAGATTGCACTGGATCTGAGTATGGAAAAAAATGTGATAACTCATATTCCTTGAAGGAATGGTTTGCAACACCTTTTTATATCAACTTCCTAGTAGAAATATTTGAAATTTCCCCTGAGCTAGGATAAAATACAACTCACTTTAGTGAGTCAATATGATTCATATGTTATACAGACAACAAATTTGCTACTAAAGAGGGAACATATACAACACTTTTTTAACACTCTTTGTTCTAAATGTATTGTACCCTTCCCTTCAACTTGTATATGAGTGTCATCTCCCATGTGAATACTTGGACAATTAGTAATATTTAATGACGAGAATGATTCTATAGAGGAAATCATGTGGTTTAAGGCTCCTTAACCAATGAGGAAGGCTTGATATTTTTAGAATACATCCTTCAGTTCATGGAATCTCTCATGATTTTCAGTCTTGTCTCAAGAATCAACCTTCCTTGCACCTTTGGTTTTCTTCATACAACATTTATCTGTATGGTTTCCTTTCTTACAGTATTAACACTTCCCCTTGTCAAACCTCTGATGTTTTTCCTTCTTAGAGCCAAAGGATCCATCTAATGGATCAAAATCATCCTTTGGTTTGAATTTAGTGTTCCTCTTATACTTTCATTTCTGATTCCCATTTTCTTGCACATTATTTTTCTCCCTATCCTAGAGAGCTTGATTTTTTGAGGCTCTGAGGTCTCCCATTTGTATTAACTTATATTGTTCATAAATAAGAGATTATGTGAATGCATGAAGTGATGGCATTCACCAATTTGGAGTTATCAATATCCTAAGGTGAAACATGGATATGAACACTAAGAATTATGGGCCAAGTTTTCTCAGGATAGAGAGAACCAATTGCTCATCCTTCTAGTCAATCCCACACTGTTTGCACTACAAGACCAAGGATTTTAATTTGGAAAAGAATTTCTAGATGGTTTCTGTTGAATTTTCTTAATTTGCTTAGATGATATCTTAAAACAATTTGTCACTGGTATATCATTGAAATACCAACAATCAGATAAACACAAGAACACAAATATTTTCCTTGGGGAAACCACAAGGGAGAAAATCCCACAAAAATTCCTCAATATAGAACTCAACCGGAGCAGTGTAAAATCTAGAAAATTGTTTCTCTCTTATTTCTAGCACACTAATCTTTCCCTCTCTTTCTAATACAACTTGAGCGAGCAAGTACAAATTAAGGGGAGAACCTCCCTATTTATATTCTTCAGTTGAATTGACCTCTAACCTAACAAGGACAAATTATCTAACTAACTGGTCCCACTTGTCCACTAGACACCACAAACAATATTTATTATATTGACACTTGGGTGCTATTGACCCGAATTACATCTGGGGGTTTACATTGATTATTTCAATGATAATAACAATACCAAACTCATTTCCCAAAGGAGGAATATAAATAATACATCTAGATTATATTTCGAGGTTACAATATTTTAACACTCCCTCTTAGAAGGTATTCAACCACAAAAACAACTACTAGTACAATTGTACAACTGTCTAATGGGACTCTATATGTCATAAGAAGTTTTTGGATTATCTTCTATAGCATCAGTATGTGAATACTGAATCATCTTCTAGATCCTGTTCTATCAGTATGTGAATACTGAGTCATCTTCATGGGTTTTCCTCTTGAAGCATCGGTATGTGGATACTGAACCATTGTCTATCTCGTCAGAGTATAAATGCTAGATCATCTTCTATCTCATCACTATACGACTACTGGATAATATTCTATACTAAATCATCTTTAGGATCGTATTCTTATAGTATAAGTATGTGGATACTGAGACGTCATCTATAACTTCATTATCGGCAACATCTATGCATGGATACTAACAACAACAACAACAACAATATCATTAGCATGTTAGTGCTAAACAATATCTAATGCTATATCATCATCTTCATTATCAACATAGAAATGCTAGAACATCGATAACATCATCAGTATAGGAATACTGAAAAATCATATGTCAACGGTCATCAGTGTAACATTATTGGTACTAACTCAATCAATCAACTGATAAACCATCAATACTGAAGCAAACAGACAACAATACTGAACAAAACATTACAGCAATCATAGAAAAACATCTTAGCAATCATCATTATAACAATCATTAAACATCTCAGCAATCATCACCAATCAACAATATAACAATACTGCATCAATCATCTCAACAATCATCAAACATCTCAACAACCAATAGTATAACAATATTGAGGATACATCTTTCCCTTCAACATCTCGGAGTAGCATCACAGTTAGTTCTCTGGTAGATCCATCCGGGTATTTTTTCTTAAATAACTAACTTTTTCTTGGAAAACAAAACTAGTTATACATATGGATATCGCCAAGGACCAAACAAGAATTGTATGGCTTACTAAACCTTTTAGTCCAAACAATCTTAGCTAGACATACTAATCCCCTTACGATCGACAGGCCTCGTCTGGATTACTAACCCTTTTGGGACAAATAAGCTTAGCTAGACTTACCCTCCTCTAGAATGATCTACTCACAACAACTTCCATCGTCCATGTACTATCACTCCCTCTTTCGAGAGAGGTCCTTTCAGACTATACCAAGCTTGTCTCAAAAGAATTCAAACTTTACGCGAGTGAGAGGCTTAGTCAATACATCTACTACTTATTCTTCTATAGGAACATACTTGAGCTTCACAAATCCCTTTTAGGCCATATTCCAGATGAAATGATATCTGATTTCAATGTGCATTGTGTTATCATGAAACATGGGATTTTTTGTCATCTTAATACAACTCTGACTATCACAAAGGATATCGGTAGAATCTATCTCTACATTGAATAATCCTGCTAACATCTTTTGAAGCCATACTACTTTGCTACATGCTGGACATGCTACAATGTATTCATCCTCTGCCATACTAAGTGCAATACTGGTCCTCTTTCTACTGAACCAAGAGATCATGCTTGATCCCAGACTAAAACAACATCTTGATGTTCTTTTTCTATCTTTGGCACTTCCTTCCCAATTTGAATCTACATATCCATGTAATTTGATCTCACCACTAGATGTATGTCTGAGTCCATAATCTAAATTTCCCTTTAGATACCTCATCACATGTTTTTTCCCAATAAGGTGAATGTGTTTAGGATTCACCATATACTGGCTTAAGGTGTTTACTGGAAAACATATATCTGGTCATGTGTTGGTTAAGTACATCAGTGAACCAATAATCTATCTATATAAGGTGGCATCGATTGCTTCCAAAGTATCATCATTCAATATCTTCAAACTTGTGGTCATCGGAGAAGTCATAGATTTACAATCTAACATTCCAAATATTTTTAATATTTTTACAATATATTTTCCTTAGTTTCAGAAAATCTCATTTGGATATTGACATACTTTAAGTCCTAGAAAGTAATGCATCATTCCAAGGTATTTCATTTTGAAATATGTACCAAGCTTATTCTTATATTTGATAATAGGGTTATCTTCTGCTATTAAGAAGAGATCATCTACATATAGTAACAAAATCATAATTCCATCATCATCAACCTTAAAGTAGAGGTTGGAGTCTACAATAATTTTAGTAAAGCCTAAGCTCATCATAAATCCATCGATTCTTCCATACCATTCTCTAGGTGCTTTCTTTAGTCGACACAAATCCTTCTTTAGTATACATACATGAGTCTTCTGATAATTAATCTCGAACCCTTGCAATTGTTTGATATATAGCTATTCTTTAATTAATCCATTTAGAAATGTTGTCTTCACGTCCATTTGATGTAGCTTCCACTTCATGTTGGATGCCAAGGCAAGGATAGTTCTGATTGAGGTGTATCTAGCTACTAGTGCAAAGGTCTCGTCATAATCGAGTCCTTCTTTCCAAGAGAATACTCGAGCTATAAATATTTCCTTGTACTTTTCTATACTTGCATTTGTTGAGTGTTTTGTTTTGAATATCCACTTCGAGGATAACACAGACTTGTATTTCGGTCTTGGCATTGCTTCCCACACATCATTATTTATAATGGATTGATATTCCTCGACCATTGCATCATCCCACTCTTTATGTTTTATTGCTTCTTCAAAACATGTTGGTTCTTTATAAACTAGATTACACATCAAAGCAATATAACCAGGGTATGAATTTGGCTTCTTTCTTTCTCAGATGGTTCCTTCAAAAACACCATGTCTTTTTGCTTCTTCAATTACTTAACAAGCCCATGCAGGTTTTCTCTTTCGAGAAATCAACTCATTTGGTAAATGTTTAGGTAGCCGAGGTTCTGTCATATCATGTTCTTCGAGTATCTGGAATTCTTCTTCATTTCTGACTGATTTAGGACTTTCAATAGTTTTGGGAGTTTCATGCTCCTCTTCATATTCCTTATCTTTCTTTGAATTTCCACAACCTTACTTACAATTCTAATAGATTTGTAGTGAACATGAACAATCATCCTTTGTCATAGCTCACATGGGTTAATGGTACTGGTTTCTAATGATGAATATGTATGTCCCTTTAATTTGTATAGTCCTCCTCCTTCAACTTCAATATTCATTGCATCATCTATGTTTTTACCTTTTGTCTGCATGAGGAATTTTCCATCCATAAAGGAAACTCTGAAGCCTTTCTTATCTAAGGATGAAATGGAAATAATATTATTCTTTAGTCTTGGGACATACATGACATCTTTCATTTTCATAGGCCTTCCAGAATCCAATTTATAGGATGGTTTTCCTACTCCTTTAATGGGATATTGGGAATCATCTCCAAGATCACTTTGTGTGGAGATTCCTTTTGTTCAAGGAATGAGAGTGATTCCTTGTAACCAGTCATGTGCTTGGAGGCACCACTATCAACTAACCAGGTTTCATTTCTTACTGAGACTGATCTTGTTAGAGCAGAGATTAAAACATATTATTCACTCTAGTCTTCATCCTTCTTTGCTTCCACTTCAACTTCTTGATCACTATATTTAGCACCATGGTCCTCAAACCTTCTCATATTTTTTATCCTTTATTCATTCATGCGACACTTGATGGCAATGTGTCCCAACTTGTGGCAAGTGAAACACTCAAAATTTGAGAATTCTCTCTTGGGTCTCTTAAACCCTTGAGTCTTAGGATGATGTCATGAATCTTCCTTTTTCCTTTCTCTGGTTGCTATCCTTTCTTCTTCTTTAACACTTCTTTCCATAACTTTAAGAATTTGGTTAGGTTCCTTCTTGAGCAAATTCCTTGGATAAAGGATTCCAAATCTCTTGGAAGGCCATTTAAGGTTTTCATTACAATATTTGCTTCTTCAACCATATCATCAATGGCTTCTATTTGATCCTTGATTTGAGCTAATCTTGTAAAGTAAGACTACATAGTCTCTAACTTTTGAGCTCTTACACTTTTGAGTTGATTCCTCAAGGTCATTTTCCTATATATGTTTCTCCCTTCAAATAGACCTGATAGGGCATCAAACATTTATTTTGAAGTCTCAATTGAGGATACTTGAGGAATCAAATTATATTTCATGTAGTTAGCTATGATCCTTTTAGCTATGATCATATCCTTCTTATGCTTGGATTTGGTTCCGGCTTCTTTTGGTTCTTTCACTTCCTCTTTAACAAACTTATCTAGATCATTCTCTTGGAGGATGACCATGATCCTATACTTCCATGCTCTAAAGTTTTTATCCCCTTCAATATTTTCATCTAGCTTGGTATTCTTTGTCATGTTTAGAATACTGAGAAATTCAAATGGAATAAGAACGAAAGATGCTTACTTGAAGAAAGTAGCTCGTGACTGCCCTTCTTCTGGATGACCTAGGGTTTGAAGTAGAAACCCAAAATTTTCAGTTGGGATCACAGGTGGAGTTGAATGGTGGAAGAGATGTGCCTCCTTTAGGTGAGGTAAATTGTATCTTCATTTTTATGATATTTATGATGAAACCTCGGGAAAAATAGAACCCTAGTTTGTCCTGACACGAGTAACTAGTCCAAAATTAAAAGTTCTCGAAATTCAGTTCTGTCATCACAAAAAGATGTGCTCCTAAGAGGCGAGTTGGGAGATCCATATTTTATGGTTTATCTATCGAGGGATTTTTTCATAACAAAAAAATCCCTAATCGTGTAGTGATTCCTTTCAGAGTGGCTCTGATACCATGTTGAATTTTCTTAATTTGCTTAGATGATATCTGGAAACAAGTTGTCACTAGTAGATCAACGAAAGAAAAACAAGCACAAAAACACAATAAAATAAGAAAAAAATATTTTCCTCTAGGAAACCATAAGGGAGAAAACCCCACAAAACTTCCTCAGTATAGAACTCAACCAGAGCAGTGTAAAACCCAAACAACTACTTCTCTCTTCTTTTTGGGACACTAATATTTCTCTCTCTTTCTAAGATAGATTGAGTGAGTAAGTAAAAATCAAGGCGAGTGCCTCCCTATTTATATTCTTCAAATGACTTGACCTCTAACCTAACAGGGCCGACTTCTCTAACTTACTGGGCCCACTTTTCCAACTGGACATCACAAATAACATTTACTATATTGACACTTGGGTTCTATTGACCTGAATTAAATGCGGAGGTTTACATTTATTATTTCAATGACACTAACAATACCAAACTCATCTCCCGAAGGAGGAATGCAAACAATATATCTGGAATATCTTCCATCATTAGAATATTTTAATAGTTTTGAAGTTGTTCGGCTAAAGAGCGATCAACTCATTCTCCAAAATATGACCTCTCATCTCATGATGCTTGCCAAATAGTGATTTGAGCTTCTTCCATACTTCCTTTGGATTTTTTAATCCATCATGATGGAAGATAAACTCCTTGGAGATAAGAATGCACATCAAGTCGAATTCTTCCTCTAGCTTATTCATAACTTTCGATTTCTCAAGAGGTTGCTCGGGTTCGACCTCATTGCCCATAGTGACCCTATACAGACCTTTGTTGCACAACACAACTTGCATATCAACCCTCCCATCAAGATATTTAAAGGGTGTGATGATTCTGGGTGTCAAGGTGTTGAATTCTCTATCTTGCAGCTTCAGGGGTAGCATAATTCTTCTGAGTTCTTCAATTTACCTACAAAAAACACTTCAATTTGAAGGAAAACAACTGCAATCACTCTCTACTTTGACATGTGCATATTATCAAGGTTCTTCACACCTGGATAGGCTTATCTTGATAAATATAGAGGGAGAAAGGCAAAGATACCAGGAATTATGTGGAACCCGGTTGCTTCTTGTGCATCAATGGAAGTTTATGAGGATTGAATTTGGCATTATTACCTTCTCTCATATGATGTTTAATTTAGAAAACATTCATGATCTTCAATATAGAATAAACCTCACCGTGAAAGAAGGTTGAAGGAGGAATACTAAATTTAGTGTACGATGATCAAGCAATCATGGTGAAATTGAATAGTTAAGAGGAAAAAATTGGTCGGCATAACAATACTCTCAGAACTGTTAATCTGTGTGTAATACAATGATGATACAATGAGGAGAATTCAAATCCTCTAGGTGTGACCATGACTTGGACTGAATGAAGAGTTCACTAGCTATGGGAAAGTCACCACTGGAGGATCACTAGTGCAATTCCAGAAAACTGAATAAGTTCACAATCAGTTAACTAACCAAGTTAAGTGAGAAAAGGTACCTAACCTCCTTAAATCACACAAAGTGGTGCTAGTCTAACTGAAGATGAACTATTTGATTCCCAGCAGAGCATAACTCCACACATACTAGGGTGAACTGATGGTGGGACTCCCATGACTTGGTGTGGGTTCCTAAATTATAGGGATTGGTCTAAGGAGCTCCCAATCTCATGCAAACGGGTGCATTAGGTGGTAGGTGGGCCACAAATGACTTCCCCATGGCACTAATCAAGTGGCAACATACTCCTAATATAGGAAATGAAATTTTGACTATGGTGGTAAAGGGAGGATTATAATTAATCCTAACAATTTCTGATTGTTGAAATTGCATAATTACATAAATTACTATTCTTAGGTAATATTTTAATTTTTTTTAAATGAAAAACGAGGTTTTTGGTTGTTCTTATTCGTACAAGAATTCCTGCATGAGTAATTAAAACTTTAGAATAGTGAAGTATGGCATTAAAATGTATTAGAATATTGGAATGGATCAACATGAAATTAAAATGTATGAGAGAAAACTTATACTCTTAAACTCTTGGAAATAATACCTGAAGTAAGAGAAAAATGGTGATAAGTAACATCTAAAATAAGAATAGGGATTTCATATTATTTAGTAGCAATATAGCAACGGGGATTATTATCCTTAATCATTGGTTATGAGTTGCAAGCTCACTGATACTCAAAATACTAGAAGGTGCAAAGATAAATTCATCAGAATAATATAAGGCGTAAGGATAAAGTCATTAAAATAATAGAAGGCCTACGTATAAAGTCATAAATAGATTGTACGACTCCACCATAGTAAAGCTAAAAAGAAAATGGATGGCAAAGGGAAATAGGGACACATACATAAACACTAAACACTTAACAACAACAAACAATAAATATAGGTGGTAATGACATCTGAATGGTGTGACTCTTCCATTAAAATGCCAATTGATCCTAAGTCAATTAAGAAACTAGCATAAGAATAAGAAAAGGGTGAAACTAGCATGAGAATGGGGTTGTCTCTTTCTTCAAAAAATTTCATTGATATTGGGTTAGCTAATAATCCATATAAAAAATTAGGTTGATCTTAAATCGGCTACAAATGAGTCACTTTTCCATTAAAATGAGTGTTTTTTCCATTAATTTTTTCATAAGAATTAGTGACTTGCCCATTAAAATTCTCATTGATCTTGACTTAGACAAGATTTCAATCAATACTAAATACAAATATGATTGAAATGGATTAGATAATTAAGTGGATAGTTTAACTTAACTTCTTTTTTTTCAATTCCTTTTTTCTTGGTAGAAATTTTATATGTCAATTTTTTTTCTAAATCTAGTAGAAATTTCTAAATCTAATAAAAACTTTGAAAGTAGTTATAAGTATTTATTGATAAAAGGTTTGTCAAGAAACTTTATTTTCAAGGATTTGGACACATTTTAAAAAGATTCTAGTCATCTATTTAAATAATATGAGTATATTAAGATGAAACTATGCCTAGCTGGAAAAAATGGACTCAGTTCAAAGTGTATAGTTTACTTAGACTTAAAAGCATTACAAAAGCATTAGTGACTAGTAAAATAATTCCATATCCAAGTAATTATTTATTAGAATGTGATGTAATTATTTGATGCATTTAAGATATAGGCATGCTTCTCCTTATGACTTGTATTTATGTCTTACTAATCAGATGTTAAGGTTTTCTCTAGGATATTACTCTAGTATTAGTGTGAATAATAACTTCACTTTTATCTCATATTGAAGTGGTTTATGAAATCCATCACCCACGAAACCCTTTAGGGTAACAAGTTTCTTGGTGTAATTCTTCAATCAGATTATATTAAAAAAACACATGGTGTGATTCTCTTTGCGAGTGTTCCTTTTATGATTCTTTTTAATTGCTAGTATGAACCAAAAAAACACCCAAATATTATGATTCAAATTTGATGGATAAAAAACACCAAATGTTATTCCAAATTTGATGGTCATTTTTTTTTATATGACATAGACAAAGCAACAATCTTATTATAACATTTTTTAATATATTGCAACATACAAGCCAATTACAGAAAATAAATATTACCTTCCAAAAAATGAATATTGCCTTGCTATTTAAAATATATATTTTTATAACCCTAGTAAATAACCAAATTCTCATATTTTTAAAGAATATCTTATTGATCCTGAGTGATTTACTATCATACTTTTTTTATATCTCTAACATATGAGCAAAAGTTGTTTATAAAACACAAAAAGCGATGAAACTTGTGTGCCAATAATGAAACAAATGATTCCAACTAATTTTTCTATGTCCAGAAGAAGAAAAAAATTACAAAACAAATAACCAAATAACAAACCCAAAAACTTATGTTAGAAAATAATCCATCATAATCCACAAGCTCTCTTTAAACACAATTGTTTGACGCAGCTAAATAGGTTTCGCAAAGCATCGAACAGATACAAATACTCTGATCATCATATAGGGAAAGGACTTCAAAACGGGGTAATGGTATAAAAAAAAATGATGACATTACTTTTAAAGAAATCCCAATAAACTGTACAGCATAAAACCTTTGATATTGCTTTCATGAAATTCTTAATACTCAATCTTTTAATACTAAGTACAAGAAAAACAAGTGTGGAAACAATCCAAATTGCAATAATATGTTTTTACATTCTAGCTCGGAGATTTAGAACTCGGAGATATAACAAAATGCTCCTGCAATATGATGATGACAGTACTTGGAAGTACAAGTTTCAAAAGTCAGTTTCAACACATCTTCCTGAATAGAACTCTACTTTTTTAAGCGTTGAAGAAGAAACAAGTGCTGCAATCGCTTTTCCAAGCAAACTTAATAAACTGTGTGAGCATAATGCCTTGTGGGGCTGAATTCATGAAAAATGTTTAATCTTCCTATAAGACTACAAAGAACTGACAAATTCAAAAAGAATGCACACTGGAACACTTTGTTTATAATTTTTGCCTGGCAGATTTAAAACATGAAGGATCAACCAAACCCTCCAACACGACCAGCTTATCCAAAAGTGCAAGTTTCTCTTTTTCTACTTCTTTCACTTCACTCTGACACATTTTTATCTCATCTTCTAGACTAGAGCTTTCTTCTTCTAACATCAAGTACTTATGCCTCAAGGCTCGATACTTATTAGTTAATTTGGTGAGCTGGGAATAATCTTGAGAGCCATTTGACGGAGACCCCGGACTGTCAAATCTTCGTGTAGATTTCGAACTGTTCTGTCTCTTTTTTAATATTTTGGACACCTTGAGTGCTTTTTCCTGTCCAATCTCATTGTGTGCTTGAAACTGGGCTACAGAAGTTGTTTGAGTCAATACTTTATCTTTTTCCATATTTGACATTGTTTTTGGCTCTCCAATACCACAGTGTGCTTGAAACTGAAATTCAGAAGGTCCATTCAATAGACTCATTTTTGGCACCTTGAAATTCGATATGCCATCCTGTACTGGGACATGATGCCCATTCTCACTGTGTGCTTGAAACTGGATCAGAGAGGTTGATTGAGCCATTACTTTTGGCATGTCCAATCCCACAGTGTCTTTTTCCATATTTGACATTACTTTTGGCTGTCCAATCCCACTGTGTCCTTGAAACTGAAACACAGAAGGTCCATTCAATAGATTCATTTTTGGCACCCGGAAATTCGATATGCCACCCTGTGCTTCCTGATGTCCATTCTCTCTGTCTGCTTGAAACTGGATTAGAGAATTTGATTGAGCCATTTCTTTTCTTTTTAGCACCTTGAACTCTGATACATCACCATGTACTTCTTGCTCTCCAATATTGTTGTGTTCTTGAAACTGGGCTACAGAAGTTGTCGGAGACAATTGTTTCCTTTTGGTTGCCATGAACTTTGAGACATGATGATCTGCATCAAGTACTGTTTGTTGAAAATGGAACGCTGAAGTTGTTGGAGCCAATAGCCTCTTTTTTGGCACCTTAAACATCGATACATCACCATCTACTTCTTTGTTTCCAATCTCACTGTATTCTTGAAAGTTGTCTGCATGAGTTGTTTGGGCAAAAGGTGCTTGAATCGCGGACATTGATACAACATCAAGTACTGCTTTTTGTCCAAATTCATTGTGTTCTTGAAAGTTGGCCACAGTTCTTTGTGTCGATGGTTTCATTCTCTTCATCTTGGGGTTTGATACACCGGTGTCATCTCTGTAGTATAGATACGAGCCTTGCATTTTCTATAAATCAACTATTTCTGATTTATGTATTTGCCTATTTTGAATGGTATGTTATTATTGATGTACAGAAGCTAAGCTGCCTTCCAGACTTTCTGGCAAAGCGACTTAATCACCTTAAAACAGAAAGATTCTTCAAGCTCGGCAAATATTTTCTGGTAAAGCGAGTTAATCACCTTAAAGCTGAGTTCTAGATATAACAGAAAGATTCTTCAAGCTCGGGAAAGACATATATAAACGTGATCCGCACTATAGAAATATTTCATGAATGAAGAATTACCAGAGAAAATAAACCCGCGACTCCTGTTCTTCTTCGAATGCTTGATGCGAATGATTAATGTAGTGGGGTGGGATTATATATATTAATTTTTCTGGGGTGTCCATGACTGTCAGCTTGTCGGTGGGCCTTGTCCACAAAGTCCAAAGGAGATGCAGCCCGGTTGTTTCATTAAAAATTAAATGCACCAAATGAATCCATGACGGAATAAAATTAGTTTATTCGAACCACCGGCACTTTCAATCGCAAACCCAAGTGTAATTAGCTTGAAAATGATATCATGGAGTGCGTTTATACCTCAGTTTTACTGAGTTAATGGTCCACGTGACCATTAAATATAACGACGGTGAACTTCGATACGCTATCACATGAGCTAGGTCATACGGTTCATAGTTTGTCGTAGAAGACCTTTTCTTAGTAAAAACAAATTCAAAATTAAAATTTAAACGTGTTTCTAAAAATGTAATAGAGTTTAATAATTTAGGGAGGAGGGGCCAAAAAATGTACTAAGGGTTGGTGTGCTTCAAAACAACTGCCACCTTTTATTAATTTTGATGGCTTACATGCCCCTAAGTTGTGGTTTCTAGTCAACCATTGAAATATGCTAAAAACATTTTTAACCAAAAAAACTCTAAAAGAAACTTGAACGCAAGTTAATGATAATATGCCTTAAGAATACGATTTCTACTTGCCTTTAAAAATATGAATAATTTTTATTTAAAAACATTTTTAACCAAAAAAACTCTAAAAAAAAACTTGAATGCAAGTTAATGATAATATGCCTTAAGAATACGTTTTCTACTTGCCTTTAAAAATATGAATAATTTTTATTTAAGGAAGTGTTTTTGTTATGAATATGTGAAAATCTAGTTTTTCGAGTAGTGGCATGTTATTTAGTTAATTTAGATACCAGAATGAGCGCAATTGTTTATTATCTAAATGATTAAATTTGCTAACATAAATTTGTACGAGTGTAAAGAATAGTTTGCAGTTGTGTGTAGGTATTTTTGGTAAATTTTTAAATACTAATATTATATTTATTAATATTAAAAAGTAAGCTTAACTTTGAAATTATAATCCTGATTTTGAAGGATTTAACATAATTAAGGTTTTTTATAAAACATTGTAGATCTTGATTTTTATTGGTCTAGAGTTTAGCAATTAAACAATTGCATAGATGGATCCTTGTCCCACAAAGAAGGGATCTCATACACCAGATATCTCGCTTCATGAAGACTTTAAAAAGAGTATTATTATTATTATTTAAAATGATGGTAAGATGATACGAAGTGATAACATGGAGGGATGCCCTAGATATAAGCTCTTTGATTGTGAAATTGTGTAGCCTATTTAAAAATAATGTAAAATATGTACAGATTGAAAGGATTTGCATAAATGAAGGTTTTGTTGTTTTTACAGCCCAAACCACAATAGTGGTCATGCCAAAACTAAACCTGAAGAAACCAACTTAACAAACATGTAGGTGGGTAAGTGCAGAAAGTTGAGGGGCCTTTTAGATGCAATGGTAGATTCAAGATCTATAAAAAATAAATCATCACTAGCAATGACAAGCTTTCTAAGCCTAGTCCCAAGCCTACAAAGTTGATCACCAACTAGTATAGCTAAATAAAACATGAGCGTTTTATGTTGCTGTAAAATGCACACGTGTTATGCTTAAAAAATGTACACACGTTTTGTTCTAGAAAACACGCACGTGTTTTGCAAAATATGATTTACACCCAAAACCGGGTGCTCTCTCATTTTTTCCATGATCGTCAACTAAATTGAGTTTGGGCCAACCAAATCATGCAATGGTGAATGCAATTTGAGTGAGAAAGGCATACAATTTCAACATTTGGGACCAATCTCTTCATTATTAGGTATTTACACCAAATATTGTCCTGCTAGTTTCATTTTCTTATTGTATTCCCTAATATGAAATGAAGCCATAAATTTTTTAATTTCTATTCCCTAACAGAAATTTACATGCCCAATGGAAACCAAAATCCCAATTTACTCATAAAAACCAAATCATTTTCACTACATGTGTATATATTCAAGAGGTTCCTTGTGAATCAAAACTAATATTTACAAACATGCAAAGTTTCTCAATTATAATAACAAGGTTGCACACAACTAAAAAGAAAATCAACTAAAATTCATATCTTCCCCAAAATACATAAACAAAGATGCTAAATGGCCTATACAGTCCTAAAAAAATCATGCCACAACAAAGAATAACATATCAAAATCTTTGTCAATATTGGGAATTTATTCACCAATAGTACTATTTACCCCTCCTTTAGGCTCTATGCCTTATCTCTACTTGAAGTTGGTCCTCCAAGGACATTAATCAATACCTTATAGTTTTGATGAAACTTCCTAATCCAAGTGTTAAAATACGGTATAGAAACTTCCCATGCTTAATAAATACTTTCACTTGAGTGAATGCTACATTTTTGTTAAGTTCATGACAATAGAGTTCAACAATAAGCTCTACCAACATCAAGATACATAGGGAGGTTGATGTGTTTGATTACATGCTAATTACATACTATCATACATTATAGAATTCAGTGGAAATCTTGCAACCCTAAAGCTTGAAAACTATTAATTTTGTTGAATTCTAGCTCCCAAAAAACTATACAAAAATATGCAAAGTATCTCATGGGTATAGAAAGAGTGCATATAACTAAAATAACATCAAATGGAGTCCATATATGTAACGGACCTAAAAACTGTAAATAGAATTTTTATTTTACATGCATTACTTCCATACTTACTTAGCATATTTCTATGATTTATTTATCTGGATTTTAATATGTTTATCATGTTTGTTTACGACAGGTTCTACTGAGTTGTGATAGTGGCTAGCTCATCCCGTAACCTCCATCCATATCTTACGTCAGTGATGTATTTCATTTCTTTTGTTCTTTAATGTTTATTTTTTATGTTAGGTTGAAACTAGCCTAAGGCATGGGGAGATTGTCCATGGTCTTGACCCCAACCCATAAGTTGCAATATAATTTAAAGGCCTTGGCCTTACCATATTTTATATTATGGTGTGTGATGAACTTCCCTTAAGCATAAGGTGCTTAGGGTTTGTAAAGCATATGGTTCCTCGATATGATGACCTCTTGTTATATAAATAAAAGTGAGGGTTTATGACTTCATACTTGGCATGAGATAAATTGTATATGAATTCATACTTGGTTTATGAATTCATACTTGGCCACATTGATTAAAAGATAAGTCTTTCAAATGTCAATTGCATATTCATTTTTTTTTGTAAACCCTTATTGGGTTTGTTTTGTGCCAGCTCTTTAGCCATTGTTATGGTCGTGTATGTAATGTTTTTAAAATGTACTCTGGCATGTTTTGGGTTCCATAAACTAGTCTTATTTCCATACTGTTTATCACTGGTATTAAAATTTATTGTGGAATCCATGAGTGATGGTATTACAACCACTCTTAAATATATATATGTGTTGTTTAAATTATAAAGCATGCTGACCCTGAGCTGCGTAAATTGAATGATTGCATTTGTTTTATCTTTCTATATATTTATATGTTGTTTGTGGTAAAACACCAGGCTGTCATCGTTGATGGTCGTGCGGTCATGAGTAATACTAATTTTGTTTACATTGTAAATGGGCGTCATTGTATGATAACCACAATGCATATGTGTGAATACTCTATTGAGGATTTTCCTCTCTGTAGATTAGGGTAGCCACGATGTGGAATTACAACCCTATCTTTACTATGCTTATCGCACTAAATGATACAACCCATAGGGAATGCGATTTATTAAGGATTAGTTAAAAGCTTGGTGTGACGATTCCATTATCAATGATAGCTTTGGTCTGATGGAAAATGATACTTGTTTCATGCTTTATATTTTTATGCCATGAATGTAGCTATAACAACTAGCACACCCCTGGACCTGGCGTTGAGAGTAGGTGCCCGCTAACATGATCGTCCATCATGATCACATCCAACTAATTCCCAATGCGGCCAGCATCATTTCAGTTCGGATCCTCACGGCATTCCTACTAATTCCCAACGCTTCTCTTCAACCGTGAATACGCCTATGCGTTTAGATTCAAGGGTTTCCCCTACCACCCAATAATACTTTCCATTAGAATGAGTGCCCTTGCGAGCATCGGTTCAGTGATGATTTTGAGATGACTGTGATGGGGAGGAGCGAAGCCCTAAAAATGTAGCAGTTGGGTAGCTTCCCAAATGTAGAAAACGGCTACTACGTTGAAGCTCAATCAGAGTCTTAGACAAATCGACATACATGTAGACCTTAGAGTTTCTTTTTGTGTTGAAATAGGGTTAGGGTTAGGGTTATCTTAATAGTATTGAAAATCTAGTAACCTGGGAACGTACAATGAGATATAATGGGTCGCTCTGTTGTATAAACAAATAAAGGGTGTCATTAAATCAAACAACAACTGAGCAAACTGAATCCTACCTTCAAGAGATATTGCCTAGATCCAAATCCTTATTAACTCGGTTCTAAAGAATTTTTATATAGTTTGAAATCTTTTAACAAATTCCAAACTACAAATCATGTTCATAATTTAATTATTATTAATAATTACTGTAATTTAAAAAATAGCACATAACCACGAACTTTTCTTTATTGGTCACAAGTATTATTTATCATAAACATATAGAATATTATTCATCAAAGGGTGAGGATCATGTCCCATGTTAGGGAATATTCATAATAACATTGTAATCCTAGCGTGAGAGAATGCAAATTTTATAATGATTATTACTTATTATATTGCATTGCTTTTATAAAGTACATCGAAATGCATTAGATTCTATGCGACGTGCCAATATCATGATTTTTTTTAATAAGTTTTTATCTTTTTTTTTGTTTATATTGAAAAAATTTAATGATTTATTTATTTATCATTAAATTATTTTGTTTTTGTTTTTTAGAAATAAAATCAAAATATTAACATGAATACTTTTAAACCATTTCATGTTAATAAGTATTCATGTTAAGGAGATTTTACAAATTCACTATACGCCCTCTTTTTGTTTTCAAATGGCTCGACTATTAGTGGCTGGACTATAAATTTAATATCTTTAATTAAATTTAAAGATATAACTGTTAATTATTATAAGCAACTAACAAGTAATTTAGGGTGTATTCCATTGGTAACACATTGATGTGCTTAGAGGTAGGTCATGGGATCAAATCCTTTTGATCAATATTTCCTTTATTTTCACCAAATACAATATTATTTAAGTTTATAAATATTTTCCTTACTATTAATCATAAGAAGTACCTGTGGTATAGTGGTAAGGTTGTTAGGATAATGGCCATGAGGTTGAAGGTTCAATCCTCTCAAATTAGTTAATTTTAAAAAAATGTATTGAGTTTTAAATTTGCATAGAATTAAGTGTATGCCTTTTTTTTTTTTAATTTCATAGTTTTCACTGTATTGTGTTTTTGTGTAGCTATTATTACTTCAGCACATGAATTTAAGTGTAGATTTCATTGCTTAAAAAAATTAGAGTATATATAATGATTGTCATTTTCTAAACAGAGTCTGACCTAAAAATGGAAGATGCTATGAAACAAACAAGAGAGGGACAAAAAATACAAAACACCAAACGTCAAGAAGCATATCAAGGAAGAAAATATAACGAAATGACATCAGAAGAAGGAGAAGAACGAAATAAAGAACATACATCCCGACAAACAGAATATCGAACAAGAAAATTGGACGGATTGACAGCACAACAAAGAGAAGAACAAAGAAAACGAAACGCTGATCGACAAAGAGCATATCGACAGAGAAAGTCGAAGCAATTGGAAGAAGCAATGATCACAATGTGAACCCTATTTTCATTTATTTAATCCTTAAAAAATTATTCTCTCTATTTTCCAGTTTAACAATTTATTCAATCCTTATTACTTATTATTTACATTGAGATAATCCTCACAAATCTATCTATGTTTTCAACTTAACATGTTCCTTACAATGTTGATCAAACTCCAGTTTTGTGTCACCGCCCACGACTGAAACCAGCCTAGATCCAAATCCTAGGCTCTATCAAGCGCCGAGAGGGATCAAATCTCCTGAGGTGCAAACCTCTTCTCAGGTATTGCACTCAAGGAGGTTTGCACCACGGGAGATTTGATCGCTCTTGACGCTTGATAGAGCCTAGGATTTGGATCTAGGTTGGTTTCAGTCGTGGGCGGTGACACAAAACTGGAGCTTGATCAACATTGTAAGGAACATGTTAAGTTGAAAACACAGATAGATTTGTGAGGATTATCTCAATGTAAATAATAAGTAATAAGGATTGAATAAATTGTTAAATTTTAATTGTCTTGTGCATGCTTTGTGGATAGAATAATCCTAATTAAGATCTTTGATCCGTATTTGTTTGTTTTCACAATTCTAAAACAGATTGTCTAAGTGATTTCATAGTTGAATTACTATAAATATGCGATATATATAGGCTCATAGTCACTTTAGATCCCTGAAATGGAAATAAAAACCTACACATCTTCGATCCAGTAGTGTTATTTACTGAAACTATCTAATTTTAAATCCATGATTGATTTGTCTTACACTTTCACAATTAGTTTATGAACTTTTTTATTTTGCTAGAATATTTTAATTGAAATCATATAGTTTGTATAATGTAAACATTATTAAAGTGAATTCATTTCATATATATTAAATGATACAGATCTATATTAAAAATAAAAAGTAATATATCCTAATTCTTCTATTTGTGTAAGGATATGGATGTTACTCTATTTGTATATATTTATAAGTTTTTATGGAATCCTTACTCTCCTTTAAATATGATAAAAATAGATATATTGTAGCATGATTTGAGATTGATTCTACATTTAGTTGCGTAAATACATACTAAGGAAGATTTTGGAAATAATTGATACAAATAGGAAATAGAGGTTAAATTTAGAAATCGACAATACCAATTAGAAATAGATGACTCCTCTTATTTTATGTGTGGAATTCAATTTTCAACTGAAACTAGAAATTATGAATCAAAGTATACATGTTTTAATCATAGAGTTCCCTAGATTCCACTTAACATTTAATCATTCCATCATTAGACTAACTGATACACACTAGGTCCTATATTAATCTTCTTGAGGTCTAGAAAAAACACATCCTACAAACTTTTAAAAACATAGATTATGAACATGGAACCAATGTTGGGAAAACAAAAGTGGAGAAGTTGTTCTTCCCAACCAACTCCCAGAGCATCCAAGTTACTTGCTCTAGAAACCCCGAGACTGTTCGTTGAACCACAAGAGAAAATTACTTTAATGCGTCATCTCTTGAATTCATAGATTAAATCCCCATTCAATGCTATCCTTCTAATGCTCATGGACATACTAATATATGGTGTTTTGCCTAGGACTTGGTCATTTATGAGCCTCCTGATATTTAGCACTCAACTAGGAGTTGTGACCTAATTTTTCGGGATGATACCTCCTGCATCTTGAGTTTTCACTCAGTGGATTCATCCACATGTCTTTTCCTCTTGTGGGTCAGAAAACACTATTTCATAGCTATATCCTTTTTTGTCCCCCCTCCAGCATATTTTATTAAATAAAAAATGTTTTATTACAAAATGTTTTATTCTTGACTTTTATCTCAAAAATAATAAAATAATAAAATAATAGTTAACATATTTTTCATCATAATTAATTAATAAATTATTAATTCATGGTGTGTTACATACACCTCTCCTTTAAGGATAACAGCGCCCTTGGTGTTATAAGTTTTTTTTTTTATTCTTCCATTTCATTCTCTTGGAATAAGTCTGGATATGCCTCTCGCATATTACTTTCCAGCTCCCAAGTAGCTTCTTCTGGAGTGAGATCCTTCCACTGCACCTTCACTTCTCAGATGGTATGGTTACGGAGTAAAATTTCTCTCCTGTCGATAATGTGCTTTGGTTTCACTTAGAACTCTCATTCGGGTTCCACCTGGATTACATTCCATTCAATCACATGAGAAACATCATGAACATATTTTTTCAAAATATAAACATGAAACACATTATGCACTTTAATATTAGGTGGTAGGGCTAACTGATATTCAACCAACCCTACTTTATCTAAAATTTCATATGTCCCGCAATACCTAGGTGCCAATTTTGAATACTTTCCCAATCTCAAGGAATTTTTCTTGGGGTTTACCTTTATATACACATTGTCACCCACCTAGAACTCTCTAGGAGTACTTTTTAAATTAACATAGCTTTTGTGTCTCTCTTGGGAATCCTTTCAAGTTTTGTTGTATCTGTTTCAGGGTTAGTTCCATATCTTTTAATAAATCAGTTCCTAGCATAAATATATCAATTGGCCTTCTTCATGAAATTGGAGGTATTACACTTGCGTCTATATAATATTTCAAAAGGACTCATACCTGCAAAAGCTTGAAAATTATTATTATAGGAAAATTATACCAAGTGTATGTAGTCTTCCCACTTACCTCGTTTGTCCATGACATATATTATTAGCATTTCCTCTAAGACTTGATTTACTATTTCAGTCTGCTCATCCGTTTGCGGATGATATCTAGTAATGAAATTCAATTGTGTTCCTAAACCTTTAAACAAATCTTTCCAGAAGATACCTGTAAATTTTGTGTCTCTATATGAGACTATTACTTTCAGTACACCATGCAACCTGAATATTTCTTTCATGAAAATATCTGCAATGTTAACAACTTTATAGGTAGATTTAAGAGGAATAAAATGAGAAGCCTTACTTAATTTGTCAACTACGACCATGATTTAATCATGCTGTCGGAAAATTCTTTGGTAAACCTGTTATAAAATCCATACTAATTATTTCCCACTTCCATTCTGGGATGGGTAGTGGCTTCAAAAATCTTGTTGGATGTTGATGTTATGCCTTAACTTGCTTACATTAAAGACAATGAGCTAAGTATTCTGCCACTTCTTTTCTCATGTTTGGCTAGAATAAATCCTTTATGGTCATGGTGATCATTTTCTGGTATCCAAGATGCCCTGAATACGATTGTTTATGGAGCTCACTGATAGCTGTAAGTTTAATTTCTGCTATGTTTGGTATGTACAACTTGTTTTTATGTAGCAATAGTCCTTGCTTATTTAGGTTGAAATCTGTTTTTACTTAATTTTGTTCATTTTTAGCACTCTTTTCTTTTAAAATATGATTTTCCCTATCAGAATTTTTAGTGCTTAGGATTTGATTTTATTGATCGAATTCATAGTAGCTGCTTGCAATAGTAAATTTGCATGATGAATTAGATCATATGCCACCTTGTTTTCTTTTCCTTTTATGTGTTTGATTTCGAAATCATATTCTCTTAAAAATGACATCCATCTTCCAGTCTCACATTTAAATTTTGTTGATCAAATAAATATTTAAGACTTATATTATCTGACATAAGCAGGAATTTCCTTCCAATTACGTAATTTCGCCACATTTTTAAGGAGTGAATTATGTAGACAATTTCTAAATTGCGTCTTGCATAGTTCTTCTCATGTTCTCTTAATTTCCTAGATTCATAATCCATGCCTTAGTTTTCTTGTATTAAAACTCCACCTAACCCTTCCTTGCAAGCATTGGTACATATGACGAAATCCTTGAATGGATCAGCAATCTTTAGGACTGGGGAGGTAGTTAATAGATGTTTTAGTTTGTTAAATCTCTCCATGCATTTTTTTATTCCATCCAAAATTTTTACCTTTCTTCTATAATGAAGTTAAGGGGTAGAAAATCCTTCAATGAACTTCTGGTAGTATCCAATAATCCCCATAAATGATCTGATGTCGGTTAGATTTTTCAGAACCGACCATTCAATGATAGCCTATATCTTTTTTTGGATCGACAAAGATT
The DNA here is from genome assembly GCA_001517045.1 of Pseudotsuga menziesii. Classification (NCBI taxonomy): domain Eukaryota; kingdom Viridiplantae; phylum Streptophyta; class Pinopsida; order Pinales; family Pinaceae; genus Pseudotsuga; species Pseudotsuga menziesii. The sequence continues at coordinate 715,735 of LPNX010199011.1, read as the reverse complement.
CCATCCTTGGACACTACTTGTCTAATGTATTGAATAATATATTTAAATAAATCACATTTGTTGAACTTTGCGTAAAGTTGTTGTTCTCCTAGTACTTGCAGGATTATCTTAAATATTCCTTATGTTCTTATTCATTCTTAGAGTATATTAGTATGTCGTCGATGAAGACGACGACAAATTTATCTAGGAAGTTACTTATGATGTTGTTCAATAAACACATGAATGCAATAGGTGCGTTTTTCAACCCAAAAGGCATTATGAAAAACTCGCAGTGACCATAGCAGGTCCTAAATGTTGTTTTAAAGATATTCTCATCTTTTATTTGTACATGATGATAACCAGACCTTAAGTATATCTTTGAAAATATAGTTTCTCCATGGAATCGATTGAATATATCATCTATATCGCGTAGAGATTATTTGTTCTTAATGGTCATTTTATTTAACTGTTGATAGTCTATACATAATCTTAAGTTTTTGTCCTTCTTTTTAACAAATAAGATCGGTGCTCCCTAGGGAGAGACACTAGGTCAAATGTATCTCTTGTCAATTAATTCTTGTAGTTGATATTTGAGCTTTGTAAGTTCTATTATGTTCATTTGGTAAGGATATTTCAATGTTGGTACCATTCCAGGTATCATATCGATAGTGAAGTCATTGTCTCTTTTTGGAAGAAGTCTAGGGACTTCTTCCAGGAAAGATGTATTCAAAATCCGTCAAGACTGGTATGTCTTCTAGTTTAAGTTTATTGTCATTTTCATTATTATTCATTATATAGGTAGTAAACACTTTACATCATTTTATTACTAATCTTTTCAATTGTAAAGCAGATATTTCTCTAATTGTAACCTTCCTAGGGATCCCTTTTACTTTTAAATTCTTTCCATTACCGTGAGTACATGTAAAGGTTTTGTTGAAACAATTTAACAATACTTTATATTTTTTCTAGCCAATACATTCCTATTAACAAATCATAGGAACCTAAAGGAAGAATATTTAAATTAACATGCATAATTAAATCATTCATCATGAATCTACAATTCTTAACAAGACTAGTGACTTTATGTCTTGTATTGGTGGCTAATTGTACTAGCCAAGACTTATCAAACTTTTTCGGTACTAATTTACATAGCTAAACTATTCTAGGTGATATATACTCAATATTGCAGCTGGGTCAATTAAAATATAAATAGGTTTGTTGTTTATCATACCTTCAATTTCAACCACAGAAGTTAGATGATGTGCTTGTCTGTTTTCCAATGCAACGCAAATTCTGGGCATGCTCCTTGCCATGTCCCCAACTATAACTGCTTCATGAATGGAATGAAAATTAAAATTATTCTTCCTTACTAGGAATTCTTTAAAGTAATGTGGCCCTCCACACTCCCAAAATTTTAAGGGTTCCTTTTGTGTTGGGTTCTTGTTAAGAATAGTAGGAGGTTCTTTTACTGTAGAGTTCTGTGGTTTAAAACTTTTGTAGTTGTTACCCTGATACCCCTTGTAGTTATTCCCTGTGTTTTTGTGGAATTTATTCTATTTATTTATTGGATCAAAATTATTTGTCCTTTTACTCATCCAAATAGGTACATTCACACTTTTATTTTTGTTTTGGTCGCAACAAAATTTTTCCTTTCTCATCACTTCCTCCAACATCTTTGGATTATCATACTCAACACCTTCTTTGAACATGATAGGAAAAAAACTGATAAAACATTGTATTTTAGGTTTTTCATCAATTATGTAAGGTACGTAACGAACCCGACTTAGAAACTTACCACATAGTTCCTTCATAGTCATGGCTCCTAGCCTTAAGTCATAAAAATCTCTGTCCTTTTCTTCATAGTATTTCTCTAATAAGTATTTGTTTTAAATATATATTTTAAATGTTTTCCAAGTTACATATCTTTGTTTTATACCATTGAACTTATTTATATTTTTCCACCATATATCTTCCTTTCCAGTCATATTATAGATGGCCATTTTATCTTTTAATTCATCAGAGTAGTTGTATATTTGGAAATACTTTTTCATTCCTGACAACCAAGCATCTGCCTCTTCATCTTTCTCAATTTCCCCATTAAACATTGGTGATTTAATATTCTTAAACTTCCGAGATATTTCTTCATAAGGTCTGTATTTTTGTTTTCTTTTGTTATCATCACTACTTTTGCATGACTCTTGTTTTCTTAAGTGATGTTTAACTAACTCTTCACTGGAAGTTTCAGTTTTATGGATGGAAAATTTTAGCTTCTTTCTCTTACATTTGTGAGGTGCATTTTTAGGTAGTTCTTGTTCAGATTCCTTATTTTTTTCCCTTTCCATCATTATGCATCTTAGCTAACATAATAGAATCTAATTCTTCCCAATCTTTTAGAATTCGTTCATGTCTTCTTTAACATTTTTTGTCTCTCCTATAAGTTCTTTCACAGTTATTCTTAGTTCATATTTATTATCTTGATTGTCATTTAAGTCTACCAAAATTTCCACATCCCTTAAATTTCCCTCTTCATGATTTAAAGGATTTTCTGGGTGACGTTCTTCTTCTGCAGACATCTCTACATCTACCATGTTTTCCTACAAAATACAGTTACCCTTCTATTTATGTTTTGTAAGATAATTTAAACCATGAAATAAAATAAACATTAGTTTTCAGGTTTCTTTATCAGTGTAGTTGTTGAGTCGATTCAGTCCTAGTGTTGTAACTGTGATCTGATGCCATTGTGTAACACACCTACAAATTGTAAATAATTTTTTTTTTACATGCATTACTTCCGTACTTACATAAAAGATTTCTATGATTTATTTCTGTGAATTTTAATATGTTTATCTATTTTTTTACGACAATTTATACTGAGTTGTGATAGTGGTTATCTCCTCCCAAAACCTCCAGCCATGTCTTACATAGGTGATGTATTTCATTTTTTATTTGTTCTTTAATGTTTAATTTTTTATGTTAGGTTGAAAATAGCCTAAGGCATGGAGATAATTTCCATGGTCTTGACCCAATCCCGTAACTTGCAATGTAACTTAAAGGCCTTGGCCTTACCATAGTTTATACTATGGTGTGTAATGACCTTCCCTAAGCATAAGGTGCTTACAGTTTGTAAAGTATATATTTCCGCCATATGGTGACCTCTTGTTATATAAATAAAAAGTGAGGTTTTATGAATTCATAGTTGGCATGAGACTACATGGTTTGGCCTATGATGCATGTTCTTTATGCTCCTTGATGTTTATGGTTTATATACCATGTCATATGGTTATAACTTGATGGAAATTATTTAAAGTTTATTCGTATAATGTAACCGGATGCTTGTAAGGTATTTTGATGTTTAAGGCATAATAGTATGCTATGGTTGTAATAGTGATTCGATGGCCTTGGTATATCACATCACTATGGTTATAATATATTTCGAGGACCTTCACATACCACATGAAGTGTTATAACAATAATAGTAAATAATTAGTTATAGTTCCATTAATACTAGTAATTCAATATTAAGTATAATTATGAAGAGAAATGTCTCTTCGACATATGCTGGCCAAGCCATATTTAAGAGGGTCATATCCATTGTAATAAATAATCTATTAATTTACTCCTATTTATCATTCAACATGAAAGTCAGATTCAAATCTTAATAGTACAACTGGATACGGTTGTACCAAGTGGTATCAGAGCAGATTCGCTCCTTCGGCTTGAGCTCAGATTCATGTCATCCTCTCTTCCCTCCCACACTTCTCCTCTCCTACAAAACACATTCTCCTCTTATATTCACTCTGGCCACTGCATTCTCATTTCCACTTCCTTCCATCCCCTTGCTTTCTCCTCCACAGCCACGCTACTTCTTATTTCTCCACATGCGCTACCACCACCACTCTCTTTCACCATCCTTATTCTCCATACCTCCCTCTCTCCATCCACCTATTGTGTCCTCCACCATTCCTTCACATATACGAATTCTACCCTCTTGCCTCCTGCTCCAATCCACCCTCACTCCCTCCTGCGAAGATTCCTTCCATGCCCACCTCTCCATAATACCACAATCTCCCAAATTCATCCATGTTTTCATTCCATTCTCTTCTTCCCCACCTCCTGCCATCCATTATCCTTCATGCTGCCACCCCCTCTCCCAGTCTTTCTTCTTGCACCGCAGCCTCTAGCACCCCAATGTTGCTCCACTCTCCCCTTCACCAACACCCATCCATTGTCCTCCTCCCAGTGTTTTCCTTCCCCCATCCTACCCGACGCACAACCTACTCCTCTTTGTGCATGCATCTTTCTCACACCGGCTGCTCGCAACCTTCCCCCATCTCCTCCCATCTAGATCATGTCTTCCTCCATGTTGTCACTCCCTTGCGCCTCAAAACCATCAATCCTACACGCCACCGTCCTGTTCTCCTTCATGTCATAACTTGAAAAAAAAATATAATAATAATATATTATTATTATAATTATTATTTTTAAACTTAAAAAAAACTATATACCAATTATTATATAGTTTATAAAAAAAACAATAATAATATTAATTAATTAATTAATATTTATTATTATTGAAAAAAAAATCCACCCTCACAAGGCAAGATAGCGTCGAAGTACACACCTCCACATACAAGTTCCAAGACCATGGCAGAACTAAATGACCAAATTGAGGAAATGGAGAAGGACATCAAACAAGGAGAATTTTAGGGGCAAAATTTATCCCATGGGATATTTCTAGGGGTTTTTCTCCAAAAAACGATGTGCCATTTTGCATTTTTTGAAGCCTTGTTTTCCCAATTTGATGGGGTAAACTTTTTTCACCCTCAAAAACGCCAAATTATTATATAAACTATATAAAATCCATGGAAACTAAAATATTTTTTGAAAAATATTGCCAAACATTTTATAGTTAGTGTTTTAAGAATTGCTAATATTCACCAACATTTATACACTTTTAAATAAGTATGGTTCCTTAAAATCATCCCTGACATCAAGTCCCTCATCGCTAACCAAAAATGCTGGAAAGAAGAGATGAGAAATAGCAATACAGTGCTTAAAAAAGAAATCAAAGACAAAGTTGTTCTGGTACTAGAAAGAAGGTTGGATGAAAAAATTGACATCGTGAAGAAATAAACAATTGGATGACAAAATAAGTTCCATGACTCAAAACATAAACACCATAACATAGAACTTGAGCACCATGACTCAGAACCATAATACATTAATGGAGGTGTTACAAAATCTAATTCTTAGTATAAACCATGTCAATGATCTAGACATCTTAGATGCCTCATTTCATGTTTCCGCGCAGCAAGCACTTGCTAAGAATCAATAAGAATTGAAAAAATAAATAAAGATTAACATTGTGATGCTTAAACAAGAGATATAAACAAGAGTACTCCCAGATATGGAGGCATGATTAAACAACAAAATAGACGATATCAATAAGATAGTAGAGAAGGAAAAGGATGAAAATCATCGCCAATAATGAAGAAGTTCAAATATGTCAGTTGCATCATCCAATAACTCTAGGCCACCATAAAACCATAAATGAAAAGGAAATCAATATCATACTTACATAGTGTACCCACCTAAGGTAAAAATAGAGTTTTCCAAATACAATGGAAGTGAAGATCAATGTGTTTCCTAGATAAAAAATGTAGAAGAATACTTCGACATTTACAATATACAATCTAACAAGGAGAAGGTGAAATATGTGTCAATGCATATGGAAGGGTATGCCTATAATTGGTACTTATGGTGGAAGAGAGGAAATTTTTCCTACACCTAGAACTTGGTACTTATGATGGAAGAGAGACAATTACAACAGGTTGGAAGTGTTGAGGAATTCACACATCGGTGAGAATCCTTATCAACATGAGTATTTGGGTTGGAAGATAAAAAAAGACTCGAAATATATTTAGTAGGTCTTAAACCGTACCTCCAAAAGAATTAAAGTTGCATGATATAGCTAACTTAGAAGTTGCAATACATAAAGAAAAAGGTGTAGAACATAAATTGGAAGGAATAAAGACAAGAGGAGATAACCATTATCGACAAGAAAAAGAGAAACAATGTAGGTATTGTGAAGATAATTGGTCACCCGACCATCGTTTCCACAAACCTCAATCATAATCCTATGAAATTGAAATTAGGTTGAAGTCATCTAACAGTTACTCTAAAAGTAGAAAAAAGAAGAAAAACATATGTCGTCGATGAGGTGATGACTAGACCCCAGGCCATAAATGTAGGGACAATCAAACAATACAATGCATAATCATGAATGGAAATTAAGTGCAAGTCTCTGCACAAGAAATATCGTCGAATTCTAATACTCATTAGAGGAAATTTCAACTCAAAACGGGCCTTTTAACTTTGATTCAAATTCCATGTCATTATGTGTTAGCCAATGAAATTGATTTAAATTTGAAATACCATATAGGTCTTAAACACCTTTTTAATATAAATTTGGGGATAGGTATCATAAAAAAACTACTTTTTTTGTTTGTATTTTCGACATATCTCCCCATGTTTTTACTCAAATTTCAATCAGGGGAGATCGTTGGATGCAGAATTAAATTCCACATCCAACGAGTACCCACTCAGCATATTTTTTATGGACCTCGCTACCCTAAAAACAAGAAATACCTAAAAAATCATGATGATGATGTCATCATCATGATTTTTCAAGTATTTCTTGTTTTTGGGGTAACAAGGTCCATCAAAAGTATGCCGAGTGGTACTCGTTGGATGTGGAATTTAATTCCGCATCCAACGAGCTCTCCCAATCGAAATTTGAGTAAAAACATGGGGATATATGTCAAAAATACACATAAAAAAGTAGTTTTTTTCTTTTCTTCCTCCAAAATTAATAAATATTATTTTATTATTTTAGCTATTATTTTATTAATTCTTTTTAGGAGGCCCATTTTGAGTTGAAATTTCCTCTAATGGACACTGAATCATAAATAAGGACGACATTTGGAAAATACTAAAGATTTGACGACAAAGATTTCCTAAGGGGAAGGCAATGTTACAACAATAATAGTAAATAATTTGTTTATATTTCCATTAGTAATAGTAATTCAATATTAAGTATAATCATAAAGAGAAATGTCTCTTCAACATTTGCTGGCCAAGCCATATTTAAGGCGGCCATATTCGTTGTAATAACTCATATATCAATTTATTCTTATTTATCATTCAACATGAACGCGGGATCTGAATCTTAACAGTCCAACTAGATACGGTTGGCACTTTCTTTATGGTCCTTGATGTTTATGGTTTATATACCATGTCATATGGTTATACCTTGGAAATTATTTAAAGGTTATTGGTATAATGTAACCCGATGCTTGCAATGTATTTTGATGTTTAAGGCATAATAGTATGCTATGGTTTTAATAGTAATTCGATGGCCTTGGTATATCACAACACTATGGTTATAACATATTTCACGGACCTTTGCATATCACATGAAGGAATTACATGCCACAGTCCCATCACCATGAAGGTTCTCGATAAAGGTTATAACCCAAAGGTGATTTCAATGATTAAGGTTTTAATGATTGTGTTGTCGATGGTTATTGTGTTTTCCTTGGCTGAACTTGGCATTAACTCATGACCTGGATGCAATTTGACAACAAATCCAGGTCCTTTACTTGACTATGTTGTGCTCTCTCCACCGTCCATCTGTTAACATGGGAGTTAGGGTTTTCAGACCATGGTTTAATGTGTTGTTTCTTCTTTAAGGCCTCATTTGCATGTTGATTTGGTGGAAAAATATAGATTTTATCTCTGCTAGACTCATGGTAAAGGTATATAGTTGGTTCCTCATTTTTATATGCATTCAGCATGAGCCGAGGGGTTTTTCCCTTACCTATGTTGAAGAAAGGGTTTCCAGACCTTTGTGTGGCCAGCAAGTGCCGTAGAGATTTGATTTTGTTTACAGAGTGTCGGTCCTTCTTTTTAGGAATGTGTTAAAAGTACTATGCATTTTTCCTTCTCGAGGTGTTTGAAAGAACATATTCGACTTCCATGGTGGAACGTAGAACAAAACATCCCTTGCCACCCATTCGAGGAAATTTCAACTCAAAATGGGCCTTTTAACTCTAATTCAAATTCCATATCATCATGTGTTAGCCAATGGAATTGCTTTAAATTTGAAATATTGTATAGGTCTTAAACAAAATTTTAATATAAATTTGGGGATAGGTATCATAAAAAAAAACTATTTTTTTGTTCGTATATTCGATATATCTTCCTGTGTTTTTTCTCAAATTTCGATAGGGAGAGCTCGTTGGATGTAGAATTAAATTTTGCATCCAACAAGTACCCACTCGGAATACTTTTTATGGACCCCTATACCACAAAAACAAGAAATACCTCAAAAAATGTGATGATGTTGTCATCGCCACATTTTTTCAGGTATTTCTGTCATCATCACATTTTTTCAGGTATTTCTTGTTTTGGGGGTAGAGGGGTTTGTAAAAAGTATGTCAAGTGGGTAGTTGTTGGATGCAGAATTTAATTCCACATCCAACGAGCTCTCCCGATTGAAATTTGAGTAAAAACATAGGGAGATATGCCGAAAATACAAACAAAAAAGTAGTTTTTTTTCTTTTCTTCCTCCATAATTAATAAGTATTAATTTATTAATTTTTCTTAGCAAATCTATTTTGAGTGAAATTTCCTCTAATTATTTCACCGATCACGTTGTCTGTACAGGTAAGTGTTTTAAAATAATCTTGCTACTGTTGATTTCATAATGAAATGTTTAGTGGATTATAATTACAATTTTTTTGTTTGTTTGTAGACAAAGTATAATTTCCCTTTTTGAAATTTTATTAAATGACCAATTTTTCCACTTTTTCCCCAATTTCCACCTTAACTAGTATTCATGTCTAGACCTCCAAATTGACCCAAATGCTCCCAAATTTTCTTAGAATGTATATGAATGAAATTAGAAATTAAATATGATATTTAGGGAAATTTTATGACCCCCCAATTACTTATGCAAACTTGTTTAATGTTCTATTCAAAGTAAGAGTCTTTACTAGCAAATTGGGCTCCAATTCCCCCTGGGTAATTGCCGGAAATAGCTTCTCAAATGATCCCAAAGTCACTCGAATCGCTAAGCAGAGGCAGGCGATAAGTGGGTTTAATTTTAAATATCTTATATTCATCATGTTTCAGTTTAAACAGGATATTATTACTCTCTCCCAAACATCTCCCAAATCACAATTTCGACCCTTGGGGAAAAGGCACCAAATATTCTCCCAATGCAATTAAAATGAGTAAAATGGCTTCTGATGCTTAAGTACTGAAAATCAAACTTGTAATGCACATTAATTAAATTAAATTCATCATACATTTATCATATATACATTCTACCATTCAAAATAATCAACATTATCAGGGCATACTTCAATGTAGTGCGGAAATGGTCATTGTTTGCTCATTAATAATCAATTTTCCATACAACCATTTGATATTTTGACCTGGGAATTTCTAAGAATGAATAAAATATCATATTTATATTATTAAAATCATTAATTTACAATGAAAATCTTCTCCCAATTCGAAACACTAGCATTACAATGGTGCACAACAAGATAGTGGGGAAATGACACTATTTCTTCATTGTTCAACATTTTTACATGAATTATTTTGGGTATTTCGACCTGAGAGTATTATAAACATGAAATAAATATAATATACATAATAAAATAAGATAATAGTCATTATAATCTTTCCCAATGAGATCAATAGCTCACCCAAAGCGCAATCCCTCCATTGGAATGAATATGGTGTCAAAACTGGAAATAGTTGAGTGAGAGTGATGCAATAGAATAATACACATGATTTATTGTAGCTTAAAACTGAAAATAAGACTGCATTAAATATCCATGAAATACCTTAGTGGAATCTCCAAACACTAACTTGGATAGGAATCTTTCACCTTCGAAATTGGCTAAGGCAAGAAAACTGGTCATCCACTAGCTCTCACAATTTACAAATGACAATTTATCAAATGATAAAAATCAATTATCTTGGTTTATTCCTATATTTTATAAACATAATTAGGATTATAATGTTCCAAATCCATCCACAAACTCAATACAGTTCTAATTAGGGTGTGTTCTCATGATTTTCCATGAGTCCTCCCTTTCCTAGCCTTCCACCTTCCCCAAATTTGAGTTGAATCCCATTGAGGTTCCAAAACTAACATGAGAGCCCACTTGGATGCTCTATTTAAACCTGAAATTTAATATATGTCATATTTCATCCTTCATATTTTATTTGTTTCATAGGTGTCATAGCATCTTCATCATTGTTGTCATAGAACTAGGGAATCTAGTCCAAGTGTCTCACTAATTCCAAAATAACTCTTCCTCTCCCATGTAAGTTACACTTCCTCAAAAATGTATTAACCAAACTTATTAACCTTATAACTCATACAATAACTTTTAGGCTTCCCATGGATTCAAAATTGCAAGAGGAGGTTTCGATTTGGTACCAAATTTCTAGCTTGTGTGGGTCCCACATTCTCCATGTGTCTTCATGATCAATTTACACTTTGATTTTCCCTTGTATTTATTTATTTATCTCATTATTAAATTTTTATTCCATTCTAATGTTCAAACATCATTTATTGTCCCCCTTATTCCATATCCCAAAGCTTCCACCCCAACCTAGGAAACTAGTAATTTTCCTCCTTGGCAATTATTTGACCCTTAGCATAATTTGACAAACTCTTGTCAATATGGAAAATGTGATTAGGTGATTGTGACCCAATGAAAAATTTGGGACATGAAAAATCCTAGCTTCCCAATATTTCTTGTCCTCAAGAAAATTCAAACATGGGTGTTGAAGAACCTGCTTTCTGTATGATTCTTTGAAGTTGCCACTGTGTTTCCCAACTTTGAGTCTTTGAGATTCCATGAATATTTTTGAGAGGAACCACCATGCTTTCTGCTGCACTACTCTGATTAAAATAAATTTATTAATTGGGGAATCCATCCACCATATTTCTTGTTTCACAAAAAAATTGAAATCAACGGGACTAAAAACTATCCCAGGGCCCCATTGCTTCGATTGCACTCCAAAGATTAAGAGTGCTCTCCAGCCCATACCATTAGGAAATAAAATTCCAGGATCCCATTTTCTTGTATGCATTCTTCCAAACATCATGAGTACATAATATATATCATCAAATTACATAACAACATAATAAAAATGTACATCAAGGAGGTGCCTCTTCAAAAAATCATGAAAGTGCTTATACCTCCAAGTAAGGAGACCACCATTTTCCAAGTGCATACAAGCTTCAAGTGACCAATAAAATCTGATCCAATGACATAGTTGAGCTTCCCATGTCCTATAATTCTGCTCTAAAAGGATTTTATATGCATCAAAATACTCAGCCATGTATTCTTTCATCCAAGAAGTGAATGAAGAATCTCCACTCAAATATGAACCAAATAGTGAGAAAAAGAAACAATGAGACTTCAAATGACTCAAAGAAGTCTCACTCATACATCCATGAATGAGAGAATCATAAACATATAAAAAATTATGTGGTTGGAAACAAAAATGTTCTCCAATAGTAAATCTATTCACCCCAGTGTTGTATGAAGTTCCTCGAACATCGAATGAAGCAAGTGTTGAGTATGAGAAACCATGAGTCTTAAAGTGACTCAAATTCATATCATAGGTGCATCTATGTAGATGTGAATCATCATAAAAAAACAATGGATTCTGATCCAAATGTGAATAATAATGTGATCCAACCATTTCATCATAAAAAGTAAATCTAGGACTTTCATACTCCTCATGTGGCACCATCAGAAAGAACCCTTTCACCCATACTTCACTGAGACTAATGCTACAAAACATGGAATTATAGTATGTAGGGGAATGAACTAACTCACCCAAATGATCAAAAAGTACATAAGTTTCATAATGGGAATGATCCATATGAGTAGTATCATGCAGCTCCTTCAAAAGTGTGAAACCTTTGTCATAGATTGGTTCCAATGTAAAGGAATCATGCTCTTCTTTAAAAATTGCATAATCTTCATCAAGATACAACTCAAGTTCCTCTTCCACAACATCAAGTGTTTGGATCTCTTCAAGTTCATCTTCAAACAGATCAAGCAAATTCAAATTTCCACATTTCTCATGATCCACCATGTCATGAGAATCATCCAAACAATATACCATTTGACAATCTGAAACATAGGAGGAAAAACAAGTGTCTTGCAACTTTTCAACAAGTTGCTCATTTTGAATTGTGAGCTTATGATTATCCTCATTATTATTCAAGTATGCATTGTGTAATAATTCATTAATCTCAACCAAATTCTTTCTATCAAAAGGAAATACAAGAAATCACCTTCAATGTTGCACATTTCTCTTTGAATCTTCTCCATGTCTTCAAGGAAGGATGGATCCTCCAATGAAGAAATTTTCCAACAATAATTTGAAACCAATGCTTTAGTGTCATCTAGTATTCTAAGAGCCTCTTGGCTATTATTTTCATTCATCTTTAAGTACCCATAAATAAAATTGTGGCTCTTGCAAATGAACCTCCTCATATTCTTCCTTCTTGCTTGGACCAACTTCATGAAGCTCAAGTAGCGATGGGTAAGTAGATCTTGTTTCTTCTTCAACTGCTACAAGGTATTTATTTTCATGTTTACTAGAAAATCGGCTTGCAGCAACATTTTGAAATATTATCTCTATGTAACCAAAATAGAGGTGTGAGCACCCATCAGTAGGTGCTCCTTCATAGTTCAAGCATCCATCATTAGATTCTCTTTGTTTCATTTCCAAGGTAGAATGTGTCTGTGAATTATCTTCAGTATTTTAAATAGAAACTTCTTCATACTCATGTGATGTATATCCATATTTTTCAGAGTCACTTGGGAGTGAATTTATATCCTTTTCATGTACTACTTCTTCTACTTCACCTATTTCAGAACTAGATGGTTCATGGGTCTCCTCGTTTTTCTCCTTCAAGCAAGCTCATGCATTTTTCCCTTTCGTTTTCTTAAAATACATATATCTTTTCCAAATTTGGATAGACAAAAATTCAAATCCTTTCATAATATTTTTGGTAATGTCTTCAGTTATAGGTTCAATGATTTTTATATGATTCTCACCATCATATGAGGTTCCCTTTTCATCCCTAGTCATAGTTTCCCCAAAAAATTGCCTTCTTCTCCTCCTTTTTTTCCACTCTTCAAAAAAAGCACTTTTGTTTTCAATATATAATGGTGGTCCCTGAATTATTTTACTCATAAATATCAGAAAAAATAATGTGCAAATACCATGCTCTAATATCACTATAATGTCCCTTTTTCAAATTTTATTAAATGACCAATTTTTCCATTTTTCCCTAATTTCGACCTTAACTACTTTTGATGTCTAGACCTCCAAGTTGACCCAAATGCTCCCAAATTTTATCATAATGTACATGAATTATATTATAACTTAAATATGATATTAATTTAGGTTTTATTAACCCCCAATTACTTTTGGAAACTTTCTTAATGTTATGCTCAAAGTACGATTCTTTACTAGCAAATTGGGCTCCAATCCCCTTTGGGTAATTGCTGGAAATGCCTTCTCAAATGTTACCAAAGTCACTTGAATTGCTGAAAATATATAGGGTATGAGTGGGGTAAATTTTTAGTATCTCATATACATTATGGAGAGAAATTCCTATGGCTTGGCATACCACAACATACAGCTTGACTCCAGAAATCAATCCTTTCCTATATGCAAGAGAAACCAAATATCTAACACTAAAGGATCTCGATTTGTACCTTATTCCAGACGATTGATGTAGATCCCCGTTGAGATTTCCAACTCCAGGTTGAATTGATAAACTGCTTCCTCAACATTCAATAAACAAGATAAGCATGCTATATATAATCGTGTTAGACCTACTCTAGAATATATAATCAATAATATATAAGCATTTAAAAGCATTTAAAAGCATCCATGGATTAAATACTAATTTAAACATATATTATTGGACAGGAAAAGATATTTCTATCAATATAAAATAGAGATTACAATAGTGACAACCTCTGTCGGCACGTCTGCGAATCGGAGAAATTGAGTCCCCCACTTGGGCCTCCACCACTTCAATCCTCCATCTCTCGATAGCAAGCTCACAAGCAAAAGGCAAGCTTGGGAAGAACACAAAATTGCTCCAAGGGACAAAGGGATATAGACTCGAGTATAAGTTTCAACAACAATGGACTATAGTTTTCTTGCTCTTCGATTCCTCATGCCTTTGATGTATCCAAAGGGTTCCTTATATAGCTCTTCAATGCAATAATGAAAGGTTGAATCCGAGTGATCTCAAGGCATATGGAAGGCTAGGAGACAAGTGAGTCAGATCTACATCAAGGAAAACTCCAAAAGAATTTTACTTTTGCACACATCCTGATGTATGTGGGTTTAAGGGTCAAATCCACATATATACACGAGAAAGGGATTAAAAGTCACATATGGCAATTTTCGCATGTTTTTAGGGATGATCTTGGAAACATCAAAGGTACAAAAATGGTCCATGGGGTCTAAGAAGTCTGCAAAGGGACAGGGAAGGCCATAAAAGTGTGATTCACCATGTGTGGTAAAATCAGCTATAACAGATGCCCCCTAATGTGTTAGGTCCTAGGGGTCATATGATGGCTGAAATACATTATAAGTCCATCCCAAAAGTGAAGTGATGAAGAACCTAGTGGAAGAACCAGCCATCCAATCAGTACAATACAATGATAAAGCTCTACATATAACTGCAAGTAGATACAATAGTCCCTAATACATAAGAGTACAATGGCCATGAATATGCATGATACAATATGACATGTTTGGTCATCTCCATGTACAATATAAGTAGATCATAATCTCCATGATGAAGATATACAAAGGATCAATATCTCCATAATGGTTGGAACTGCCTAACATATACTGGAATCAAGTCACGAGAGCTGAAATATCATGAACACTGGCGCAATCAAGGAGGTGGCATATAAGAGATGCCACCAATCTGGAAGGTCTTCTACATAAGCCGCTACAAGTACATGTCCTACTATGCGAATAGAGGTGTCGAGGTTGAACATAGTATTCCATCATCTGATTACCGGTCATTGATGTATACGGTTAACAAATGCAAGATCACCCATCGATAATGAAAATGGAAATAAAGGTACTAGAGTGCAAACTAGCAAGTGTGAATAAATGTGTTGAGGTCAAACATTCGATAGGATCCATCGATTAGGGGACATTGATGTATTCCCAAAAACTATCAATGGCGAGAGAACCTGCCACTGATGACTGCAAGTCTCAAGACACTCAAAACTAACTCTAGATTCCTATCCTAGAATAAATGATCTGAAGTCGATGGGATGAAATCTGCTAGAAGGAGGGCATTAAGGAATCCCCCATCATCCAACATGAGGTACTCAGTAAAGTTGTATAATGTGGAAGGAATAGATCATAAGGTGCACGAACCAGTAACTATACCAGGAATGGCCGACATGCAAAGTCAAGATAACTGAGGAATGGCCGACTCAGGTTTCAACTTCCTTCGAACAAGAGCATAAAGGCGAATGGTGACTGAATGTACGTAGCATAGACTTGATATACAAAACTGGGACATCTCTGCGACACATGAGGCATCGACAGAGGCTCCATAGGGACTGGAAGCTTAACCAGTCGGTGGAGATAAAATCAGATAAATGAGTGCAACTCCTAAATTCAAACTATTAACCCAACCAACAGATGTGATATACAGTTCTCTGTTCGAAGGCGACACGACTTGACTGCTTCCAAAGATAACATATTTTCTTGTCCAATTTTTTGGTTTTTTCATTTTTTTTGGATCTTTTCAAATATTTGAAAATCTTGAAAAAGAATAAAATCACTTTAAAGTTACAGACTAGGAGGAGACGAGCATCAAATAGGAAAACAAACTAGTTCCAAGCAGCAGAACATACCTATGCTCAATGCAAGGACACATGTGTAGGATAGTGACACTCGGGGGAAAGTCCCCTCCCGGTAAAAATAGGGAATCAAGCTGCAAAGGGTATATAAAATGTCTCTACGTGGCTAGACATGAGACAAGCTCGGGCTGTATGGTTGATACTCAAAGTCAGGGAAGCTGACATAAGGCTCAATGAGGCAGGGAAAGCTCATGATAATGCAAATACAACTTGACATAAGGGAGTCCTGAGGAAACAAGCCAGCAAAAAGATCAAGAGTAGTATGAGGCTCTTGTGAAAGGTCATGGCGATACTATACAACGGATTCCCACACCCTAAAGGACAAATTGTCGACATGGGCACCAAATGCAAACAAGGAGCTAACTAGGGTACCCATTTAAGGTCAAGCTCTACCATTCACATCATGTCACTTCTAAAATAGCAAGAAGGTTATGTGACATGATAGAATGGGTTCGTACCTAAAGTTATAATGAAATGGTCATAAGATCATGCAAAATACAAATGGAGGTGAAATCTAACCTATATGCCAATTTAAACAGCATACCTGAAATCGGCATGAATGGGACAAAACAATGGTCGAAACACTGCTCAAAACGGTCTCCTACATCATCATACTAGTCAAAAACGGTCCAAAAGGGTCAGAAACAGTCCAAAACTACGGAAAGGGGGTAAAAATTTTCAAAACTTTTAAAATTTTCTATAAATAGTAAAAAATTTAAAACATTATATAACATTTGAAATTTTTACCCAATTGAGCTTAAAACTTCAAACGCAAATTCCGAGAGTTTCAACAGGTAGAATCCGACACCTTTTTTCTAAGTAACTTCCCATGCCCTGCTCTTTCATTTGCATGTAAATTTTTCAAATTTCCATGGTCCAAATTGATTTCTAGGCCACTCTAAAATATGCGCTTTGGCCCATGCAGAAATCAAGGATTTTTTTAAATATAGGGCTGGCTATATGCAGAAAAATGCATCAAAGTCATGTACATACGTAGTTGTTTATCAAACACTTGCATATACGGCTATGTTTAAGTTTTTCTATGACATTTAATGACCCAAACTTAAATTCAATGTGCAGGATGGTTCTAGAATGGAGGGAACAAGAGGATAGGGATGTAGAAGAAGCAGTACGGAGGGATCTAATGGCACAACAAGCTCTTTGTGCATGCGGGCTCTACAAGTTCTCATGTCTTGGTGGCTTAAGGGCCAAACCAAGGCTGTTGCAGATGCTAGTATACTACTGGGATCTTGACTTGGAGTCTTTCCAGATCAATGGGATGTCCCTCACTATAGAGGTGGAGGACATATACTTCATTACAGGATTGTCCCGATGGGGGGAAGTGGTGAACCTACGGTCTCATGGGACCGGAGGTGGCCTTACCATAGATGAGTATATAGCTGTATACTATTATCCAGACACAAAGAAGGTCGAGAGTCAGATCCCAACTAACTCCATACAGGTGCTAGGCCTAAAGGCCATACTACTAACCCTCGACAGGATAGCAAGGCTAGCCTCACTCCACCAGGCCTTGTGACCCTTGATTTTATATGCAGTGGAGTGCATGAGACCCACAGTCTATGATTGGAGTACTATGCAGTTGAGCAACATGAAGCAACAGCTCAACGACTACAAAATTGGCAAGGTATGAAACTTCAGTTTCAATAGTATACTGAGCACATTCTTCCTTGAGCGTGTTTCGGGACTGAGCCCTAGAGTTGATGTTCCTCTTCACGGGGTTCGAGATCTGGCCCAACAACGTTGGGAAGATGGGATGCACTGACTGGGTGGAGGTAGGGTGTCCAACCCCTATTTAGTTCATTTCTTTCCATGGTGGCAGCGACAAATAGTTTCCATCAATGATTACCCCTATGTGGGGATATATTTTTGGGGATATCCCAACATGCCTCTTCCACTAGGATCATCATACGGTGACATTGGTAACGAATCCCAACCCTCTTTTTAAGTTTTTTGAATTATTTAATTTTTTGTGTTTTTTGATATATATAGACTCAAAAGACATGTTTTTGCGTGACAACACATAATCACATCCTGTCATATGTATGTAGATGTAGGACCATGGTGGCCTGACGGTTCCCTCCTCATAGACGGAGGGGAAGAGGAGATGACATTATGGGTGTGGATGTTGAGCGAACACTCCAAAGCATTCATACCAACTTCATGCGGCTGACACATAAGGTACCCATGGCGTAGGTTGAGGACCTACCTAAGGCCATGTAGCGTCAAGTAGTGGGTGTACCATGAGTATGGGTGCGGTTATTTCGACAACTAGCTAGATCCGTGGTGACATTCCATGATCAGAACCCCCCTCCTCCTCCCCAGGTTTAGATATCTGGGAGTGATACATTTTGTACTACTGTGTATTTATATTTTGGTCGCTCGGAAGCCCATTTTTGTATTATGACATTTACGTATTATGACATTTTGGATGTTTAATGAAAATATTTTATGATGATCGATTTATTTATTTACATGTGTAAAAATGTATGTTGTGATGAGCTTATTGTCTATGAATCAAATGCCAATATAACACATAGTGAGCATAGGAGTCAGCAACTTGATTATAAATTCTTGGAACATGTATGTATGTTATGTTGTTAAATTGCCATTCTAACAATCTCACACATAAGAATATTTGTAATAATGTTGGATCCCTAACATGATACAAGCCATTAAACTATGACACTACTAACTGCGAATCAAGACATGCCTCAAGAGAGAGAACACCATGTGAAATGGCATCCTGTAGAAGCTTGATAATGGAACTATACTCAGCAACATTGTTCGAAGAGGGTCGTAAACATATGCCTCCTAAAGACAATATCTGACCTGTAAGAGTATAAATCACCCAAGCAGCAGAGGCTAAGTGCTGAGTGTGGTGGCTAGCACCATCCACGAATCCTATATAGATGGAAGACTCCATTGACATATTCCATAAGAAATGAAAGCTAATCACAAACTCGATCACCATAAGAAAAACCTAACTATGCAAAATATTGTATAATAATATACAATAGTCAACCCTGGCTGAGAATCATGCGTAGTACTTTTTAAGATAGAGCCCACTTCTAGGCTCCACCAAGGTTGTCCCCTTGTAATCTACCAGCTCATATGCGCCCTTCTCTAACACATGTTTAACAATGTAAGGACCATGCCACATGGGGTTAAACTTTCCTTCTTCTGAGGGTTCTTTAGCTTGATCCCACAAAAGGACCAAATCTCCTTCACTAAACTTCCTTGGACGAACAGATTTATCATACTGCACCTTAATGCGACGCTTATTCACTTCTAGAGCCACCAAGGCATCTTGACGCTGCTCATCAAGCTACTTTAAGTGGACCAAATGGTCCTCCAATGGGGAAGTGTCTTGTAAGAGCTCTATGGCTAGCTTCAAAGAAGGGATTTTTCACTCAACCGACAATACAAACTCCACTCCATGTATAAGTTGATATGGAGAAAAACTAGTGGCAGTCTTAACTGCGATCCTATAAGCCCACAAAGAAGGATATAACATGATATGCCAATTGGTATTTCTTTGT
The DNA here is from genome assembly GCA_001517045.1 of Pseudotsuga menziesii. Classification (NCBI taxonomy): domain Eukaryota; kingdom Viridiplantae; phylum Streptophyta; class Pinopsida; order Pinales; family Pinaceae; genus Pseudotsuga; species Pseudotsuga menziesii. Next base: position 696,174 of record LPNX010199011.1, on the reverse strand, counting down.
GCAATGGTTCATTGGAGAATGGACTTGAATGATTTGTTCACAGCTTCAACCTGTCCATTCGCTTGAGGGTAATAAGAAGAGGAATGCTTGTGCTTATACCCTAACTTCGATGCCAATTATTCCATCATCCGATTCTAAAAGTGCCTACCATGGTCAGTGCCAAGCTCCTTTGGAATATTGAACCAAGTAATGATCTAGCTGAATATGAAATATGCGGTTGTCTCACCGTTGGATTTAACCATGGGCATAGCCTCAGCCCATTTTGTGAAATAGTCAATAGCCACTATAATATGATGATGCCCCAGCTAAAGTTGGGTTGCAATCCATGAAATCAAGCCCCCACTTAGTGAAGGGACTGGCAGTGATAATTAGATGTAACGGGGTAGGATGTGAGCACATATTGCTTGAAAACACCTGGTAAGGGTGACACTTCTTGACCGCATTGACACAATCTTTAAAGATCAACATCCAGAAATAACTTGCTCTCAATATTTTTTGAGCTGTCGAAATCCCAGATAAATGACCACCACACGCCCCTCCATGGCAATCATTCAACACAAGCTCAGCCTCCTCATGAGTTAAATAATGACGTAAAATGGAATCTACCTAAAAGAGGTATAATGTGTTATCCACTATGAGTTAATTCTTGGATACATGACGTAACCGTCGTTGCTCATCCCATGAAAGGTGAGTAGGGACCTTCAATGTTTGTAAATATATGATAATATATCCGTACCATGGATCTAAAGTTGAGATCAGGAAAATGTGCTCATCAACAAATGTATCTTCACAAACTTCCTCCTCCTCCTTGCTTGGGAAATCAGATATAAGCTCCGTAAAAATCAACAATTTTTTCAATTTTGTTGAAACAAACATGAGATCAAATTCTTCCAAGATGAAAATCCACTTATTATACTTTCCCCCTATCATCCTTCTAGTGAGGATGAACTAAAATGGACTGACATGGGCTACCACCAAGGTCTGGCGAAGGATAATATAACGTCTCAATCTTTGAACCGCATGAATGGTAGCTAAGGAAAGTTTCTCCACATGGGAATAATGGATCTCCACATCTATAACATTTCAGCTCAAATAATATATGACATGCTCCTAGAGCTCCTCATCCTCCTGAACCAAAACCATACCAATCGTCTCCATGGACACGACCACATAAATTAAAAAGTCACGACTATATTCGGGTGGGATAATCATCGGGGCTGATGCTAAGTCTCGCTTAAGCGCATCAAAGGACTCCTGGTCTCACTCATCCCAGGAAAAGGTAGTGTCCTTCTTCAAAAGATGCATTATAAAGCCTCTAGTCAAATTGGTAAAGTTAACGACAAATCTCCACAAGAAATTTGCCATGCCTTGCAAACATTGAATATGTCTAATGTTTCTCAGGGGAGACAATTGAAGTATTTCCTCAACCTTCAAAGGGTCGACTCTTATACCCTCCTTGGAGACAATGAACCCTAATAAGTGACCAGACTTCACACAAAAGATGCATTTATGAGGATTTAACCTGACCAAGTAATGGTGGAATCTTTCGAACACTAATCTCAAATGGTAGGAATGACACATCCTCCGACAAGAATGAGTAGCAAGGTCATCCAAAAAGACTTCAATAATTGATTTGAGATCATGGAAGATCAAGGTCATAGCCCACCGAAAAGTGGCTCTCGTGTTTTTAAGGCCGAAAGGCATCTTTCGATATGCAAAGGTACCCCAAGGACAAATCAAGGAATTCTTATGTTGGTCCTCAGGTTCAACCTGTATCTGATTGTATCCGAAAAATCCGTCCATAAAGGAAAATACCTCACTTGCCACACACTCATCCAAAATTTGATCAATAAATGGTGTAGGAAAATTGTCGTTAGGACAGGCATGATTCAAGTCATGGAAATCAGTACATATACGGATCATTCCCTATTTCTTATCAACTGGAATGAGATTTGAAACCCACACCATCAAGGGAACGAGATAGATAAAACTGACATTCAACAGTTTTTCTATCTCAGCCTTAATCACGGGTGCTTTTCAAGGATTCACCACATGCAAGCGTTTTCGAACAGGCTTAGCATTGGGATAAGTTTTAATCTCATGTTCAACAATGCGAGGGTCGATACCTGGCATTTCCTCATATGACTAAGAAAATATGTCATAGAAATATTTGAATAGCTCGGTATACTCTTGAATCTCAGCATGAGAACATTCTGGCCCAATATAGACATTCTCAATATTTCCAGGATCATGAGAGATATTGATAGGAATGGTAGGAGATATATTCTCCATGTTTCCATTAGCCATAGGACCAGGAGAGCTTAATGGAACCACGAGACTACCAATTCTCTCACTAAGAATCTCCCTAAAGTCTTCACACTCCAAACGGTCAAGCTCGGGAAGAAAGTAAGATCTATGATGCAACTCTTCCCAAGGTGGCTCAACCCCGGACATACCCTCAACAATAGCTTCATCTGATGGAAAAATGATATCAAGGAAGTCATGCGTGTGAGAAGACTCAACTTCCCATGCAGGCAGCACATATGGGTCCTCCTCCTCTATTCGCAAAGAGGAAGAACTAGGCTCTACAACACATTCAAGATTCACTTGATATGCTATCATTGCTACAGGCAACAACACGTTTGTTTCGATAGGTTCACATGAAGGACTCGGTGTAGGAAGAATCCAAGGATCTTTCATATGAGTGGTGCGAAAAGACACCGAATGCAACAATGATGAATCCTCACTGGAACTAGACCCGATCATAAGAACAGGTGCAAGGCAAATAAAGGATCCCATAAGGGATGGATATATGCCAACACCCACACTCCCAGTTGCTGGCTCAGAGTGCTCGAAAATTGGGACAGAAGCTCCCAAAGATGCGGTAACACATAGATTCTTGAATGACATTTGATCAATCGTAACTATATTCCCATTAAATGGAAAGCATACAACTCGAAATAGAGAAGAAGCTATGGCTTACATAGTATACATCCAATTCCTACCCAGTAATAGATTGTAGTCAAGGGGCACATCAACCACCTCAACCTTGATCACGATGGTCTTCCCTCCCAAACGGACCTTAAGAGAAGGAAGAATGTCATGTGGTTGAAACGATCTGCCATCAAAAGCAGTCAACATGGTAGTGGATTTAGACAACTCAGGGGAACCCAAGCCCTTCCAACACGCCAAAGACACTAGGGAAGCAGCAGCGCCTTCGTCAATCATAGTGCATTTGACAGTCATGTTAAGACATTCTACATGAATCAAGAGAGACATGTAGTAAGGCAAGTGAGGTTGTAGTCTTGTAGTTTCAAATTTGATGACAGAGGAAGAGTTATCATTGTTAACACCAAAAGTAAAAATCAAATCCTTCCTTTGCGAAGGACAACTCTGAATTACTTTGAGTGCAGACATCGCATAAGGAGTGTGGCCTAGATCCTCCACAACAGAATAGTTCTGGGTGACTCAAGGATTAGGATTGTGCCCTGAACGCTTAAGGAATCCCTTAGGAATGCAAGGTCCAACTTCAGTTTTATCCACAGGATTTTCAATACGCAAAGGACTCTCGGGTGGAGGAGGTTCCTTTCCAAGGTTTGGTTGTGACAAACCATAGTCCTTCGCATGAGGCACAACCTTAGTAGCACACACCATATTGACGCAACCATGACCACTACTAACTTCCGGTAGATCTTGATCTCCACCAGACTAATCATGGGTCCTCGAGTTCATTTTTTGATTATGAGGTAAAGGGTTGGTCAGCACAGTTGGGCCCTGCGCTATGAACCTCAAGGCTTCTTCTATCCAAGGGCACAAGTGAGTGAGGTGGTCATCCTTACACAACTTGCAAGGAAACTTAACCTTACATTTAGGCTGCTTTTGCCCCCCAACATTTTGGGAATTCTTGTCATTAGAATTGGCATTTTCATTCCTATTCCCACCTTTATGATTGTTTTTACCCTTCTTCTTATTCCTTTCGGGTTGCTGGTTACCATTCTGGTCTGACAATTGTACCAAAAGCACATTCACCGTTTGGGTGGGTTGAGATGAAGCCGTGTCTTGTCCCAAGGCATATTGGTTGATAGATAATTGACTAACCTGTTTTACAATCAAATCCAGAGGTTTGGTACTCGTACAACCAACAATACCATCAGCATGTGGTCCAAGTTTGACCTTAGGGTCGAAACTAGAATGCAGAGCATTATGAATGGTCTCATATAACAAAATGGATTGAGCATAAATCAAATCTATTTCCTACACCCTAAAAATGGCTTGTTCCTCATTTTGAACTCCAGATGTAGAAACATCCTTCGCTAGATAAGGTAGTAATGATTTAAGGAACCACTCCAGGAGAAACTCTGGCGGTATGAAAGATTTAATCAATCTCTTCCATCTATGACACTCCTGGATATGGTCTGAGATATGCATGGCTTTGTCTTACCGAAATGTCGACAAGAGTTTTGTACCAACGTCATAACGCACTGGTAGCTGGAAGTGGTTGATAAAATTCATAGATATCTCATCGAACAAAGTGAATGCCCCCCTAGGTAGCTCTATATACCATTTCGTTGCATGCCCAGTGAGGGTGCATTGAAATAGCCTTAAACGGATCAAATCTTCATGTAAGGAATTAGAAGAGCACCAAAGGTGAAATGTAGTAACATGTTCACTGGGATCTTCTCCTGGTTTTCCCTTGAATTTGGGAATGTCCGAGGGAAGCTTGGTAGGTATAGTCGGCCAAGCCGAGTCATAAGATACCCGATCATTCGTTAGTCTCGACAAGTCAGAAAAATTTAATGTTGTGAGGAAAGGGAGCCTAGGTTGAGTAGGTCGATGAGACGCTCCTTGATAATTTTGGTTCACATAGGACTGATTACCATAGCCACCATGGCCATGGCCATAGTATCCTCCTCTCGTTTGACCCATGTAGGGTGGCATGGAAGAACCATAATGGGGTGTACCTTGACTATTTGGGGCTACAAAGCCATAATTCAGGGAGTAAGTGGGTTGTTGATACCCATACCCATAAGGTGAATAACTCTATGCATACTGCAGTCCATAATATGATCCATAAGAAGTCCCATGAGACACTCCATAAGTAGGAATATGACCTCCTACTCCAGAAGTAGGAATACAACCTCCCGAGACAACAGGAGGTACTTGACTTTGAGAAACGACAACGCGAGTAGCAGTAGTACGAACATGACTCGTAGCAACATTCCGGCCCAAAGGACCACGTGAATGAGGGGGAGGAATAATAGCATTTGAAGAACTAGGAATAGATGACGAAGGGACATGTGAAACTATGTAAGTGGTATTCCCTACCGTCACTCGTCTTGGTTCTGGTATCCGAATAGGACAACTAGCACCAGGTCTAGGACAAACATGTGATGTAACCTCCACCACCGAGATGGAGGCTACAATGTGACTCTTGTTCCCAAACCTTTCTTCATGGAAATGACTAGGAATGCCCCTAGGCATAGTGTTAGGTTCAAACTCTAACTTGGCATGCTGAGCCAAATCATGTGTAGGAATACCAGACGTACCATAACTAGTGCTCGCAGGTTCATGATGAGTCTCGTCGCCCAGAAACCGAAACCGACGACCTGTGAATGAGGGATCGTACCAAGTGTGTGTAGGTATATTAGGTGAAGGATCATATGTAGGAGTAGGATCTTCTTCCCCAACCTCATGAGGTGGAGAAGGCAACTTAGGAATTTCATGTTCATGATATTTCATCATGTGTGAATCAATGTGAGAAGTAGTCTACTTGGACTGTCTATTTCTCTCTCCCAAAGGAGGAGGAGATGTAGAAGGCAGAAGTCCTACGAAGCGATGAGAACGATGAAGTGCCACACCCCAATCCACAATGACTCAAAAAATGAAAAAGACTCTTCTACTTACGTAAACCCTAAGCAAGCTAGCGTGCACAGAGAAAATAGCTATATAATCTAAATCCAATCACAAGAAAACAAGGGTAGGATATGTGAGCTCCCGACTGAAGCAGGTATGTCTCACCTAGAAGAGGCTTGAGACTCCAATACACAACAAGTGGAGGTTCGTAACCAATTATTGTGGCCCTCAGCTTCAACGCATATAGTGATTGTGCTGTCTGACCCCAGCCTGGTTGGGACACTTGCATAATAACCCGTGCAAAGTACCCCCTCGATAACCTAGGTAAGGAAACTAAGGTCACCTCAATATAATCAATGCTCAGGTGGAAAGTCACAGGCAGGATTGACCGTAAATAATCATTTAAACACATATTATTGGATAGGAAAAGATATTTCTATTAATATAAAATAGAGATTACAATAGTGACAACCTCTATCGGCAGTTCTGCGAATCAGAGAAACTAAGTCCCCTACTTGGGCCTCCACAACTTCAATGCTCCATTTCTCGATAGCAAGCTCACAAGCAAAAGGAAAGCTTGGGAAGAACACAAAAGTGCTCCAAGGGACAAAGGGATGCAGACTCAAGTATAAGTTCTGGCAACAATGGACTATAGTTTTCTTTCTCTTTAATTCCGCATGCCTTCAATGTATCCAAGGGGTTCCTTATATAGCTCTTCGATGGGGTAATTAAAGGTCTAATCCAAGTGATCTCAAGGCATATGGAATGCCAGGAGACAAGTGAGTCGGATCCACATCAAGGAAAACTCCAAAAGAATTTGGCCTTTTGCGAATCAGAGAATCTCGATGTATGTGGGATTAAAAGTCGCGTAAGGCCATTTTTGCATTTTTTTAGGGATGATCTTGGAAACATCAAAGGTACAAAAATGGTCCATGGGGTCTAAGGAGTCTGTAGAGGGACAGGGAAGGCCATAAAAGTGTGATTCACCATGTGTGGTAATATTTGCTATAAAAATATACATAATGTTTCATTTTATACATGATGTGATGGCTCTCTCCCAAACAGCTCCCAAATCACAATTTTGACCCTTAGGGAAAAGGCACCAAATATTCTCCCAATGCAATTAAAATGAGTAAAATGGATTTCGATGCTTAACTAATGAACATGAAACTTGTAATGCACATTAATTAAATTAAATTTATCATAAATTTATCATATATACATTCTCTCATTTCAAATAATCAACAATATCATATCATACATCAATGTACTGGGGAAATGGTCATTGTTTGCTCATTAATAATCACTTTTCCATACAATCATTTGATATTTCGACCTGGGAATTTATAAGAATGAAAAAAATATCATATTTAGATTATTACAATCAGAAATGGAAAATTAAAATATTCTCCCAATTCGAAATAATTAGCATTACAATGGTGCACAACAAGATAGTGGGGAAATGACACTATTTCGTCATTGTTCAACATTTTTACATCAATTGTTTTGGGTATTTTGATCTGAGAGTATTCTGAACATGAAATACAGATAATATACATCAGAAAATAAGATAATTTTCATTATAATATTCCCCAAAGAGATCAATAGCTCACCCATCATTTTTGTCATAGAGCTAGGGAATCTAGTCCAAGTGTCTCACTAACTACAAAATAACTCTTCCTCTCCCATGTAAGTTACACTTCCTCCAAAATTGGACCTATGATGCATATTCTAAAATTTATTAACCTTATAACTCATCCAAGAACCTTTAGGCTTCCCATGGATTCGAAATTGCAAGAGGAGGTTTCCATTTGGTACCAAATTTCTGGCTTGTGTGGGTCCCACATTCTCCATGTGTCTTCGTGATCAATTTCCACTTTGATTTTCCCTTGTATTTATTTATTTAGCTCCTTTATTAAATATTTATGCTATTCTAATGTTCAAACATAATTTATTGTCCCCCTTATTCCATATCCCAAAGCTTCCACCCCCAACCTAGGAAACTAGTACTTTTCCTCCTTGGTAATGATTTGACGCTTAGCATCAATTTGACAAACTCTCATGAATATGGAAAATGTGATTGATATTGGTATGTCTAAGAGCCAGTTGCTCCATCCATACTGCATGTATGACCTTTGGACCACTGTCCGTTGTCCCGACATGGGGCACCTCCTGTGCCATCGCAATCGGTTGACCATACTAGAGTTTCTTTTAAGCTCTTTTCTTCCTCCTAAAAGAATGAAAAGATTGCCAAGTGTAGCTTATTCCTTTCCTGATCGTTAAAGTATAGGAAAGGGCATCTACATCATCTCATTTATCTCCATTTGTGTGCTATGTAGACCATCACATGAAAAGGACCACCTTGGAACATTCAAGCCAATACCATCCCCCTCTGCATACTTTTATGCTTTCTCGGGCAGATGGGCCAAAATTTACAAAAAATATCACCATGGGTTCTCGTTAAGCTCTTTTCCAACCTTCTCATCAAGAAAATATTATTGAGCAAACGTGGTTTCATTCATGCTTGTAAAAGTATCTGAATGATTGTTCAATCAGTATAGGTTTAACCTTTTCTGGCTTAACTCGACTACCAACAGTAAAGAAGTCTCCCATCCCCTAAAGGATAGGTGAGCTCTCCTATGTACACTTTTAACATTTTTTTATCGCAAGAGACTATCAATGAAAAAGAGCCCCCACTGGAGTCTTCTTCGTGCTTTCAGACTCTCTAAAATTGAAAGCACCATCGAGCATTTACTTTCTCAGGCTCGCCAAAAATCCACGAGATCATACCACAATGGTGTCTCTAGACACCACCCCACAGATAACAGTTTGGAAGCATTCCCACTTTGGGTCACCTTTGTTTAGAGTACTTTTCAATGCATTCTCCTTGGATCCCATCAATACCAAAATTATCTACTTCCCCCAAGTATTTCCCATCTGCAATGATATTCTCGGTATTACAGCTATGATCCCATTCCCATGAGTCAGTTTCATTTGCTGCCTGGTCTCCCCTGCCGTAATACTTTGAACAAAGGGATTTTGAGTCTACTACACTCCCTTTGCCCATATTCAAATCTTTCCCTCCCCCCCACCATTCAGTGGGTCAGTCCTGAGATTGTCTCACATATTTAGGTTATCTCCATCACACTTCTGGTCAAGGAAACACCATTTCCTTGACCAGGGGCAGGTCTCCCTCTGTCAACGACCACACACATATTCCAGGGGATAGACCCATAGGTTTCATTACCCCCATTAATGAGTCCTTAATGCCTCTTAGGATGGTTTTTTCTCACGTGCTCTACTCTAACTACATCATCACACCATTGAGATTCATATAGGGTGTTGGTCCATGTAGTATTTGGTCGAAGACCCCAGAAGTCACCTGAATCTGGAACATTGATGAGTCTATTCGAGGGACCTAAACAGGTTTATGTCCCTTGTGATTTCTGGGTTTCATTGGAGATAGTTTTTAGAAGCCCCAACAATGCTTTTATATAGATTTATGATTGATACAACATACTTGCACCATAGAGACTTTGACTCTCCATCAGTGAGTCCATATAGCTATGTACCGTTCCAGATCTAGCAGGCTATTAGTCATGAAGATATAGCATTCCATGAGAATTCCATGGGTCCATTGTAGCAGTTCTTCATATTAGTATTGTATTGAACCTCTCATTGAGGCAACCACTATGTATCATCAGTTGTATATGATCGACTCTTGTATTATAGAGCATTGATCATGTTATTATTTTAACATTGTTATGAGCATGGGGATGCCTGAATCTTCCACATACATGTCACACATTATTTGTATCTCACCCATTGATGGGAACTATATTAATACAAAAAACAAAAGCCACCATGCCCCAACCCAGGAAGCACCACCTCTCCGCAAAAAATCCTATGATGTCTGTTAATCATACGATGAGATCCTTCCCTCACACATTAGGGGGCAATCTGTTAACCCAAAAATTGCCCCACTCATCTCTACATGGCCTACACCACCCAAGGACACCCATACACGACCTTCATTTGACCCCATTTGACCCCCACACCCTAAAAAAGGCTCAAAAATATGCAAAAGGGCTTAAAATCCCCTAAAAAGAAAAAAAAAATCTCTCATAGGGGTTAAAGACTCCAAAAAGGGGCTAAAACCCCTCAAAGGATCCTAAAACACCCAAAAGAGCTAAATATTGAGCGAAAGGGGATCAAATCCCAAAAAAGGGGCTAAAGCCGTGACCAGGGGCTTAGAACCCTAAAAAAGCTATAAATAGAGGGGTGGGGGTCACTCTGAAAACCTTCCTTCATTTCATATTGTTATGCTGCCCGAGTGAGTGCCTTGAGACCATTTTCCTCTCAAGCCATTCACCCTCCCTCTCATCCATCCTTCCATTGTGCCATAGCTCCCCCATTCTCAAGAGAGGTGCTTCTCCAAGGTAGGGCATGGGGGCGCATTTCCACCCATAGAAGGTATTAATTTTTATTTTGTGTTGTGTATCTTATTGTTTTCTAACATATTTGTTTGCAGGTGTATTTACTAACATGTTCTTGTAGGTAACCATTGTTTGCTTACAGGTCTTTAGATGTGTCTAACAAGTTGTATGCAGGGTATTGGAGCTTAACCCATAACCTTGTGTGCAGAGGGGTTTCTTTATTTCTGTTCTCTTTCCTTTCTATTTCATTTTTTCTTGCACAAACACCAGGAACCCTACCCTTTCATCCTATAGATGGAAGGTAGCCATTCTTGCTCTGTAACAAGGGATAAATCCCTGCTACAGAACTGGCGACCATACCAAGTCGATCCCACAGGATCCCTGGGTTTTATTTTTGTAGTTTATTATCATTTGCCCTAGTTTAATTTTTCTGTCAAATATACCATAGATCTCTATTTTTCTGCATTTTTAGTTATGGACAAGCCTCCTCAATATTTGGCCATAGTACAGGTTACTATCAACCATCTCTAGCTCAGGATAAAAAAAAATTCACTTTCTGGAGCAGGTCGCTCTTATCGGGCTGAAAGGTGCGACCAAATCACTCATTCGGGCTCAAAAGGTGCGACCATGTCACTCATTTTTCCCCGAAAGGTGGGACCCCCTCCTAGAAGCCAGCTCACTTATGTCTGTAGGTTCTAAGCGACCCCCTTGCCTGTTTTGGGGAAAATTTGGCGACCGCCTCACCACATTTGCCCCGAAAAGAGAAATCTCTCCCTCAGATTTTGATTTTAAAAATTAGGGACTATTAGTGTAGCTTAGCCACCTCTGTCCATCAAATATGTTTGTATTTCTTTTCAATATTTGTTCATTTTATTACAGGATGTGTAAATCAATGGTAAATGAAATGGTTAATGAATTAATAAATTTGATCAAAGCTTAATTAAAAAATTATTGTAATTAAAAACAACATCTTTCCTGGCCCTTCCTCCTCTACCTAGTCATCACCCTTCAGAGTATTTTGGGATAAGACAAAGTGCGAATCTCGTATAGTAATAGGCACTTTACTTGGCATTTTTCAAAACCACTAAAAATGGGTGAATTGGAAGGTAGAGGGGGTAGTAGGCCCAAGGGGGCTCACGGCACTCAGTGTCCTCCCTGTTGACCGACCTTGCATTCAGAGGGTGACCTATGGATCTACGGATGGGATTAGTCCCATTGTGTTGAGAGCCCAACACCCTTTCCTGTTTGAAGAGAAATACAAGTATAAGGCCGTCACCTAGTGAGGCTATCATAGTTCAGATTCACAAATGGTACATGTGTAAATTTCTGATTATCATTTACTGCTTTAATTAACAATGTTCTGAACTCTACGAAATATTCATAAACCATTTAAGTAGCCACTAAGCATAACAGAAAGACAAAATACATACACAAAAACCATACCATATAAAACAACCAAACTCAGTTCATGACGCTGAGTGAGCCATTAAAATTTATAATTTACACTAAGTCAAACATCTGCATTCTTTGAGGACATAATTCCTTGACTTTCTTAATCATGGGAAGAACTTAGGCTCATCCCAGAAACTCATTGTGAGGAGTAGCATGGGAACCCCAAAGTAGCTGGCTACTGAGAGGAATTGCCAAGCAAAACGGGCAACGACCCCAACCGATTGACTAACACTCCCATGAGGAAAAATCCAAGCGTTGTCTTCTGGCAGTCTTGGTAGCCGAGTGACCACCTGAAGCCAATAGGAAGCCATTAAAACTGGGGTCAAAAAATCATTACCATATTTCACCATTTTGACATACAAATCAGACATGATTGATCCCCCATGTTCTTCCTCGCGCCTGAGAGGCAACCCACCACAGTTCGAGTCCTTGCATCAACACCATCGAGACTATTCTCAATGACCCTATACAGCATCAGAAGTCCATACAACCTCTGATTCAGAATCAGAATCATACCAATCTAAGCCAGACCTGCATACTGCACCATCAAGCCCCATGGCTGGTGCAAAGTCGAATCCATTTTTCGGCATAGTGATTGGTAGCGGACCCATGTCCACACCCCACACCACCACCAACACCTCTACTGGTGGCCCTAGCATGGTCATGAAAACCATCATAAGCTAGCTACCACCACCCACATTGACTAGTCAAGTTGTCCCACCTATAACACATGTGGGCAATATGCCTTCCACCCACACTGTCCCACTTGGGATACATGGGAGCAGTGGCCCTTCCACCTACACTACCCCTCCTGTCATACATGGGGGAAGTGGCCCTTCCACCTACACTGCCCCTCTTACCACACTTGGGGGCACTGGCCCATCTACAATGGTGCCACAAGTACCCCCAGTTATGCAGGTGCATCATGTCCCTGCAAACCCCACCACCATTGTTTCCCCATCTCACATCAACCTTGGGTCAAACTTTCCTTTCATGGCACATCTCAACTTGCCTAACTTGGATCAGTTAACAAATGACCCTATCCACCATCAAACATTTTGGTTTCCCATGCCAACCAAACTTCCCTCACACATTCCCAAATTTGAAGGGAGGGCATGGGAGTGCCCCCAAAACCACATCATGACATTTCACCTATGGTGCTAATCAAATAGCATTGTAGATGATTCGATCAGGCTCATACTATTCCAACACACCCTCGTAAGTGTTGCAACCAAGTAGTACATCGAGATACCACAAGCCAAGTACCCATATTTCAACTCCCTAGATTTCATGTTCCTACAATATTTCCAACTCCTCGTTAGATACCACGAAGGGGTGGAGATCTTGTAATCTTGCTGCTAGAATAATGCAACCCACATAATCGACCACATCCATGAGTGGTGGCGAAGCCATAGTTTTTGTAGGATTCAACTTGATGACATGATCTTCCTGGATTGGTTCCTAAAAACCTTGCTGCCACCTATAACAAAAGACGTCGCATCTGAATGTCCCCAATCCAAAGAGGAGGCCATCTTGAAATCCCAACAATTTGATCTGATCTATGCGCAGTCTGGATACCTTTACACTATCATTCTACACGCTTCTGGTGCATGCACCTCCTATCGGGATGCAATGGGGGCATCCCATGCTGCAGATGGCATCATAGGTTCTGTCTCCCACCAACCACAACACCGTCCGACACCTTCTACAATACCACCACAACCAAGCAATACCGCTAGTGTTTCCTACAAAAACCAAACTCCGGACTATGCAAGAATGATGTCCCAGTCCGGATCCACAACTTCTTATGCACAACCTATGCCATCACAGCAGGTTGAGGCATTAGCTTGGCTGACACAACAATACATGAGACAAATGCCCACATTTGTGGCACTGACAACCACCCAATTCTACTATGCACCACCGGTGCGCAAGTTGTGCAAGGCCCCGCCCCTGCTTCGCCTGCTCCATTGGGACAAGTGTTTGCATAGCAAAACCGTCCCAACCAGCCATCCCCCCATAACCAACAAGGGCAATCTAGGAATAACCGACCTCGGAAACAAGGGAACAATCAACCGTAGGGAGGCGGCCAATAACCAAATCCTCCCAACAATGTCGCAACAAACTGGCTAGCCCAAAATCCTCAACGACCAAATGCAGCAAGACGCAACGCTCTGTTGCGTACAAACCAACCGTGCACACTATGCAAGGTCTACAGGCATTACACATATGAGTGTCCCTTCATGGGTCACGCCAAACAAGCCATTAGAAATGAGGTTCAACATGCCTCCAATACAACAGACTAAGCCCAACCCAACCCGGCACCACCAAGACCTCCTCCTATGGTGCTCCAAAACTAATTACCAGTCCAAGGATTGGTGGAAACCTCAACCCCTTCCCAACCCAATCCCAAATATTCAAGGGCACCTCCCACAGTAGAAATAGGTGTCCACCACCTACTAGCTATGACAACTGAAGACATCAATTTAAAAACAAGATGAAATCACTATGGAAGAAACATTGAACCCGCTGACACATCAACAGAATCTATGTCTAAAACAACCAATGCACCTCTTTAGTTACCCCCTTTCCTGCTCCTCGCCATACATCAAGTTTCCAATAATGCCACGGCTAGAACTGGTGTCAGCTACAACATCATGGATGATTTGGCCCAAACACCTACCTCCATGTCTGCTCTTGAGGTACTCAAAACTTTCCCAATGCAGTGGAAATCCTTACTAGCTACCCTTGGTGCCATGGGCCCCTCGGACTCCAAGTTGATCACATTCGACATGGATAATGGAGAACCGCCGATGCCACCAATCATTTACTTCCAAATTCCGATGTCTATCCAAAATTTGGTTGTACACTGGTGCATAGTGGATGAGGGGGCATCCACATGCATTATGTCTACCCTAGTCTGGTAGAAGCTTGGATCCCCAATTTTGCAACCATCCTCTACAATTCTGCGGGATTATGATGGCCATGCCACTAAGGCCCAAGGAATCCTCCCTCATGTCCCCATCACATTAGCCGGGAATACAGTACTAATTGACATAGAGGTCGTCCATGCTCAATTAGACTATAACCTTCTCCTAGGAAGAAGTTATATGTACACCATGAGAGCTATAGCATCAACTATTTTCCATCTCATGATATTCTCCCATGAAGGGAAAATCATGACGGTTGACCAACTAACTTATCACGATCCATAAGGGCTAACGACACCCACCAACATTATCCCTACGATCAACACCATTGATCCGCAAAGGCTGACCATACCCACTAATGTTATCCCTGCGGTCAACACCATGGTTGACAACATACCAGCCTCCCCATTGTTGAATGTGGGCCATGGGTTGTTTGTCGATACCACCATGATGGCTTATTTCCCCTTAGTGTCACCACCACTGACACCAAATGAGACTGCGGATTTGTGCATGCTCTCATCCAGCACTTCTGCACCCAAACAACAACCGCAGCTACAGCCCCAACTGCAACCGCAACACCATCCACAGCCGCAACATCAAGAGTAACCGCGACACATCTGCAGTTGTATCATTACACACAGTTGCAACCATAACCTCATCCCCACATACAACCATCAAGGATTTATCTAGGCTCCTCTCTAGTCCACACAATTCCCTTCCTCTTTCCCCCGCCTGGTGTCATGAGAAAGCCAGTAATGGCCACCTTAAACTTACCCAAATTTACATTGGGAATTCCCATGTGGTATCTTGATCCACTGGCTCAACCACCAATGCCCCAGGTAGTCTTAACCCCCATTCAACCCATTGTTGTCGAATCTTATCCTCCACCCGGCCCACAAAACCCAACCACCGAACCCGCACCCACATCGGCCCACCCAAAAAGGGCCAGGAGAAAAAATGAGAAAGCTACCATTGAACCTCAACATATCCCTCCTTGCGCCGTTTGTGAAGAAAAGGGCCATCCAACTCAAAACTTCCCTAAGATTCCCATAATCTGCATGCATTTGGATGCCATGGATACAACGAAAAACCTCCCCGTGGTTGAACTTCCAAGCGGGCCAATAGTGAGAAATAAGTCATTGAGAACAAACCATGCTTGTGCCCTTTGTGGATTGTATGGACACTATTCTCACCACTGCCAAGACTTGTCCAAGTTCTGAATGGCTCTAGCCAACCTTTGATAACATTCCCTTGAATCTGAGATCACTTTGATCGAAGAATTTCACCCCCCACCTCCTTCTTCGGACACCATGTCCATTTATATGATGTCGAGTTCTACCGACCCTATTGTCTCCACCATCAATGACAGTCCATCAAACCTGTCTCTTCGTTGCTTCTGCAATGATGAGATACTTGAAGTCTTAACCACTTAGGAGTACCCTTGGGACGAATTGCACCATCCTCAGCCACAGCTCCATCCTCAGCCGCAACTGCAACCCCATTCTACAGCCACAACCTCAGTTACCAGGGAAATATTGGGGTTCATTCCCAATAAACATGACCCTTTTCCTTTTCCTTTTCCTTTTCCTACCATCCAAGATCGTGAGTAAGTCTTTCTTGGCAACCCGCAATTTATAGGATTTCACACTGGGAGTTCCTGTGTGGTACCTTGAACCACCTATGCTACCTTTGAGGACCCAAGATGTGTTGACTCCTGTCCAGCGAATTGAGATGATGCTGCACCTACCTCCAGGTCCATCAAAGACTCCTCCCATCTCCAAGCCTACCCCTCTTCCTCCAACAGAGACTGGGGGCAAGGCCACCAAAACCACAACCAATACCATTTACATGATCTCTAGCACCAATTTCCCTTCCATCTCATCGGTTGTGGAAGATCCACCTAATCTATCCTAGCACCACTTACGCAATGATGGAGATTTTTGTAAAACCGCCTTTGGTTTTACCCCATTCCCTTTAAACCATAGTGTGGAATCGGTTCTTCCCATAAAAGATCAGATTCCTTCACCCTGCCTTTCCAACGACCTTCGTCTCAGCAAGAGGGAATACCTCTTTGCTAACTCAGATGGTCACCTCTTGAAGAAGCTGCATAACAGGCTCTACCTCAAGAGAGTCTATGCCTGATACCACCCCTATGAGTCCCTTATAACGTAGTTTTTTCCTTTTTGTTTGTCAACATTTTTACCACAAATTAGAAACCCACAATTTAGGGGTGTTACGGAGAGAAATTCCTATGGCTTGGGGTACCACAACAGATAGATTGACTCCATAAATCAATCCTTTCCAATATGCAATAGAAATTAAATGTCTAACACTAAAGCTTCAGACCTCATACCTTATTCCAGACAGTTGAAGTAGATCCCCGTTGAGCTTTCCAATCTTCAGCTTGAATTGATCTGTTGCTTCCTCAACAACAAGTAAACAATACAAGCATTCTATATATCATGGTGTTAGATCTATTCTAGCATATATAATCAATAATGTCCAAGCATTTGACATAATCCCATGGATAAAATATTCATTCAAACACACATTATTGGATAGGAAAAGATATTTCTATTAATATAAATTAGAGATTAGAAGGTACAACCTCTAATGGCACGTCTGCAAACCGGAGAAACTGAATCCCCCACTTGGGCTTCCACCACCTCAATTCTCCATCTCTCGATAGCAAGCTCACAAGCAAAAGGCAAGCTTGGGAAGAACACACTAGTGCTCCAAGGGACAAAGGGATGTAGACTCAAGCATAAGTTCTGGCAATAATGGACTATAGTTTCTTTGCTCTCAATTCTCTCTTATGCCTTCAATGTACCAAGGGGTTCCTTATATAGTTTTTCAAAGGGGTAATGAAAGGTCAAATCCGAGTGATCTCAAGGCATAGGGAAGACTAGGAGTCAAATGAGTCTGATCCATGTCAAGGAAAACTCCAAAAGGATTTGTATTATGCACACATCCCGATGTATGCAGTTTTAGTTGTCAAACCCACATATATACGCGCTTATAGGTTTAAAAGTCACGTATATCATTTTTCATATGTTTTTAGGGATGATCAAGGAAACATCAAAGGACAAAAAGTGGTCAATAGGGTCTAAGGAGTCTGCAGCGGGACAGGGGAAGGCCATACAAAGTGTGATTCACCTAGAGTGGTGAAATCCGCTATAACAAGGGACAAATACTAAACATCTATTATAGAAAATTAGGGTTGGAAAGCAATAATGCAGCAGAATTAATGGGAATTCTACAAGGCATCATTATTGCAAGGAATCAAGGACTCCTCCCCCTCATTGTGGAAGGAGGATTGGCTCTCATTCTGAGCATGGATACCAAACTACAAAATGGCTCAAGTAACAGTAAAGTCTCTTTTTCCTGGAGGCTAGAATATGAACTGTAGCAACTCACGAACCTCCTCTCATAACCTATGGAAATCACCTTTCAAGATGTCAGGTGTGAAGCAAACTCCCTTCCAGACATACTGGCAAACAAAGGCGTCCTCTCCCACTCCTTCATGTAGACCTTCAAGCTGGGGGAAATACCAGACAATAGCTTTAAGGAGGAGTGTTTACAAGCTGCTGCCAAAGACCACCCACCAGATGCAGGTGATTAGACACACAACAAAGAGAACAAAAGGGTTAGGGATGACAAGACCATGGATGTGGACTTAGATGGCATGGATGTGACTTAGGATAGTGTGGACAGGGATGAACCATAGGATTCATAGGACATGGATGCGGTGCAGGATGACGTGGATTAGGCCGCGGCAAAGGATAGGGTAGCGAATTTGGATAGGGACATGGACATGGTTGGGGCTCTGGATGGCGTGAACATCCAAGTGGATGACAACTGGTAGCATGCAAACCGGCACCCTCATGGGCCCGACACCTCTCCCCTCCACTACGAGAATGGAGATCTCTCCACTGGAAATCGACATCTAACCACCTCCTTCAATGATGCCAGCACCAACAGAAATGTTGGCAGTACCAGTCCCCTCAGCAATTAAGGCTAAGCAGGCTCCGTACAGAGCCATTAAGGCTCACATGGATGATCATCAGGCTAGATGCATTATGGCTCCTCCCCTATTTCTCACTCACCATTCCAATTTCTTCACTAGCCACACTCAATGCATTCCCTAACTGTTCAAGCTTACTTCACCAAAACACATCCCTGTCTGTCCTTTGTTCTGCTCCCCCGCTGCCTGTTTCAGTCACGCGCTCTCTGGAAACCCCATGCTGTCGAGATGTAGAGAACCTTTCGGTGGTGGGAGAAGACCCCCTATACATTAGAGGAATTTTGGGGTCTAAAATGGGCCTCCTAAGGAAAATAATAAAATAATAGTTAAAATAATAAAATAATATTTATTAATTTTGGAGGAAGAAGAAAAAAAACTACTTTTGTGTTCGTATTTTCGACATATGTCCTTGTGTTTTTACTCAAATTTTGATTGGGAGAGCTCGTTGGATGCGGAATTTGATTCTGAATCCAACGAGTACCCACATTGCATACTTTTGATGGACCCATCTAACCCAAAAATAAGAAATACCTGAAAAGGCATGATGAAATTTTGGGCTCTACTACTACCACCACTCGCACTATCTCTCGCAGGGACAATTACTGGGTATTTAAAAATTTGCTCACGAGACTCATTCTTTGAGATGTCAATGAAGTTCTTGATCGTGTTCAGCCACCCTCACCCCCTTCACCTCCGCTCCTCCTCTTCTCCCCACTCCTCCCCCTCCTCCACCCCTAGGTCAGAGCACCCACACCACTCCACAGCGGTAGTTTGTGAGGAAGAAAGGGAAAGCCACCAAGAAGATGACACCTCAACCTGTCAAGCAACCAGCATCAGAATCAAGAAAATCCATGAACAGTGACTCCACGGGAATCTGCAAGAAACCAAAATAGGAACAGGAGAATGGCAAAAAGCAGGAACTCCAATCGAGCACTGAATACAGCTGCCCAATCACCGAGGTTCTGTATGAGCCACTCTGAAGCCAGCTGTTAAGTTCTTCCAGATGTCTAGAATCCACAGTTTTCATGTTTTTTTTTCTTTTCAGTACTTGACACATGTCTAGTCTATGTTTATTTGTCTTTCAATTACTCTGTTTAGTATTTTTTGACTGCTTAAGATCTGTTTTCCCCTCTATGGGGAGGATCACTTTTTGGTACTCTTAGATCACCTATTTTGGCTTGATTTTGTGTTCTCATAACACATAGACTTGTACCATTACATGTACTTTTATCTTCACTTAATAGATTAGACCTGAACTTACAAAAAAAACATTGTTTTCTTTGTGACATTGTCTAGACTGTATGACAGATCCAGAATGAGAATATCAAGAAAGCACACATGATCATGACTCTGCGAGGTCATATGCTGGAATGGTATATGAAATTTTCCATATTACCAATAGGTGTTGTCCCGAAAACACTCAATGAGATTCAACTGGGTTTGATAGGTGAATTTAAAAGTCGAAGTTTGAATTGCAATGCAGCACCGAAATCAAAGAGATTAATCATCTACCAACAAAATCTATTTGGAACTTTGATCAAAGATTTAAGACATTAATGGACAAAGTGAGTTTCCAAATGTTAGACGTACAACACAAGGAATGGTTTATTGTCTCCTTATTAACACGTATCCAAACCTCGTTGATGCAACAGAAACTCGTGTCGCAAACAGAGGCTCTTGAAATAACAATGAAACTAGAATCCTTACCGATTGGAGACACTGGCTCGTGAATGATGCAAATCTAGTCGTAGATTTCCAATATTATGATGCAACTCCATGACATTAAAAGAGGAAAAGAAGTTCAGGAAGAACTATGTTGTACAATATGCATAGCTGATGGACACCATAAAGAAAATTACTCAGTGCTAATGAACTATGTCGCAGCATGTGATCCGAACTTGTTAAACACCCAAGGAATTCCTTGGTGTAGAATATACCAAACCAAGGGACACAAGTCCAAGCAATCTTTATACTTACAAAATATTGTGAGTACACCAGCTATTCTGCACTGTAAATTTTATAGATCAGTAAGCCGTGACAAAAAAGACTATAGAGCATTTGAGCTACTACAAGAAAACATGATGGAAACCTACTTAATGAAAAATGATGAGAAGATGCAAGATGAACAAGCACATCCTTAGTATCATCCTACATAATATCAACAACAAAAGTATCCTCAATCAGAATACCAACAGAATCAGTATCGTTAGCATCAACAATACCCTTCGAAAAGGGGGGGTGGGAATTTTAGAGGTCGATGATAGCAAGGAGAAGGATTTGGTCAGAAAAGAGGCTAAGTCATATGTTATTATTGTGGGAAGCTAGGACAATTTTCCTAATATTGTCAAAGTCCTACGAAAAAAATGTAGATATTGTAAAGCATTTGATCACACTGTCGAACACTGTCTGCAACTTATTGCGAAATCGAAGGCTAGAACTGTCGTTAACCCCAACTTGATGCAAAATCTAAATATGAATCCCAATCAAAATATTCAGATGATTTCTATCGAGCAAATAAAACCCACACATTTTTGTAGTTACAAGAGGAGGTGTTGCGACAGGAGCCGAACAAAATACACAGCAAGGACAACCGCAGGTGAGACCTATGACACAAAAGAAAGTTCTGCTAGATGTCTAAGAGGAGAAAGAATTATTCCTAGAGGTGCAACTAGAATTCATTGATACAAATTATTCTTTGACATATGGATAAGTTATAGATATACCCGAACGATTTGAAAAAATAATTAGGAAGCCAACAATGAAAAAGGTTAGTAAGCTTAAAGAATTTTTCAAATTTTTGTAGCACTAATCCATGATAAATATTTTTTCGCAGAACTGAAAGCACTCATAGAAGAAACCATAGAAGACCTGTGACTTGGAAAAGAGTTAATCATATTGGGATAAAACTAAAGACATGCTGAGATCTATGAATGACTATGCAGATGTAATGTCCCCAACCCTCCGACTAGCGAAGAGGACGCTACCAATATACTATCTATCCGGGAAACTAACCCCATAAAACAAAAAATAAAATGCATTGAACTCAAGATACATAGATGCAAAAAGAATTAACATTCAGCGAAAGCTAATTACTTTTAGTTTAAGAACTCAATACATTTTACATGTTCATCATAATTTACATAAACAAAACAATTGCATGGGTGATTACACAAGAATACATATCTTATGAGGAAGGATGCCCGCAAATAGCTATGTCACTGCAAAATTCCACCCAACCATAGGACAGTGAGCTCCTTAATCTCTCAGCCACACTGCCAGCCCTGAGTTGGGCATGATTCCCTAAGGAATAAGGAAACTAACCAGGCTCACACATAGCCAAAGATATGTCACAAGTTAGTCAAACCAACATAGTTGGGTTTATCAAGTTATCAGGAGATGGAAGCATTGTCTGCTAAGCTAGTGGGATCACTAAAGAGCTAAGGATTCCTTCATCAGAACTAGCTTGACTCCTAAGACATCCACACACACCCAACACAAGGAATCATTCCCTTCTCTGTTGCATAGTCCCTGAGGACATGACTTCCCTTTTAGTGCTATTCAGGGGGTGTAGAGAAGAGAATCAACCCTCTAGCTCTATCTATGAGGCTCCTGCAAAACACTAGGTTTTTAAAGCAGACTCCTTTCCACTTTTACAGAGTCCAAAGACCAATTGCATACACACCAATATACACCATTTCTGGGTAGAGGGGAACACTTCAGCCACAGAATTAATTTGCACAGAGGGTAAGAACAACCCATTAACAGTAGGCCGTATCCCAGGGATGTTTTGGCCCTAACGTGGCCAAAAAAGAAATCATCAACAACACTCAAGAGGATTTGGTCTCTCCTCAAAATCGATGGGAAACACAAAAGCAATTTTCATCTTGGTAAACATTGGGAAAATGCAACATAAAACGTTGGGGATGAACCCAACCACAAGAACATCACAAAAACGAAATTTTCAGACTCCAACAAAATGAAGAACGACTGTCCACAAGAGGAATAAATACAAATCAAATCCAAAATCGTTGATCTCACACACAACAACTTCCCAGCCGCTTTAGGGAGCCCCAATGTGGGTGAATGTTAATGATAAAAACACCTAGGATCCCAAATTGTGAAGGAAGAACACATAGCCAGCAAAATCATGGAGGTAAAAACAACTCCTAAGATTCCCATGCATGAGCAAATGAAGAACGTGGTTGTATGGGAAAATGGGCATGCATTTTTGGGTGCTTTCTTGCTCCAAAATTCAAAATCGATTTTCCCCAAAAATGAGTTTTCCCCAAATTCGAAATTGCTTCCCATACTCTTCCCATCCCCATGTAATAACTAACTCAACCACATTCTAGCATAATCTAATGATTGGGGAAAAAGATAAAATCAGTAGTTGACTGATTGATGGGTTCTCCCTTTGACATTTGGCTTTTCCCCATTGTCCNGAAAATCATGCCCTTTTCATTATGGTTGCATTGACTTAGCTGGTTGTGGGGATTTTTAATTAAAATGCATATTTACATGATGCCAAAATTATAATGTGCAAGATAGCACGATATACCATCAACAACGATTTTAATCAACAAAACATAATACATTAAATCGATGGTGGGTACTTTTCCTTTAGTTCCACACCACGATTAATTACAATATATACATCATATACATTTTAATCCAAATGGGGTCAAAACCACGGTGTTACAGCAGATAGGAGATTATGATATGGATTATATCATATTATATTTGGTCTCGTATGCCAATATATTGGCAAGACAAACATGGGAGATGAAGAATAATTCGTGACTAGACTTTTCTCCCATCTAAGTCTTGTGAACTAGTCGAAGGTTCTACCACTGGATAGACTAACCCAAGTACCTGTGGAAGTCAAAGGATTACGAACATATGTCAACTTTGAAGTTATCAAAATTTTCAATGACAGAAACCCATATCTTGCACTTCTAAGAATTGATTAGGAAATAGACAACCAAACTATTATAAACTTCAAGAAAAGGATCTTGTCTTTTGGGGATTATGAAATAAGAGTGGTTGAGCCAATTCATTCGCTTGAAGGACAGAGATATGTCGAGCCAGTACATAGAAAAGGGTGAGACAATTATCTAGACTAGTTGTACAACATGATGTATTTGAAGGAATACTAGATTAACCCAACAGTTCATGAAACCTGAGTTGCAGAGTGTAAACTTGTGCACGTCCAAATCAGGCCATGCTCTAGAAAATTGGAAAAATAGGATACATGAAGTCACCATGCGAAGATGTTTAAGAATCACAAGAGTTCTCTAAAGGGTAGAGGCCGAAGCAAGCAAGCTTCCTACATATGATGGATTACCTAACCTTGCATCTTTTTGTGTATAATTTGAAGAAAAAGTCAAAGAATCACAGTGACTGTCCTATTTGGACTATGTGCTGAAAGCTACACATGTTAGATGGTGGGGTACACACAAATAATCTATCTCCAAATGGCCACAATGTAGAATATTAATGGAGATCATATTTGGGGAAGATATTAGTTTCCCTGATAAAAAATATACAAGACTGACAGATCCTGGGAAACATATTCAGCACTATCGAGGGATTTGGAAAGAATATTCAAGACAAGAATGGGTTCATCAATTCATCCACACTTTGGAAGCGGTACCAAGAAGTTGGTACACATCAAAAGAGTTGTGACAAAGAACTATTATCTAGGAAAGATTAAGTGTAAGCTTCACCTAGGAATTTGAGTTTGTAAGCGAACACCCAATAGTAGATGATGTGTTATAGGTAATAAAGGAGAATATATTTAAAGAAATACCGGTTGCAGACACAAACTTCCATCAACGCATCATGACTATACACAAATGGATGGAGTGTTATAATATCATGAACTATCTGATCCATAGTGACCCATTCGCCATAATATACATGTGTCAAAAGGAATGTGTGAAGTGGAAAGAGTTTGCATGTCTAAAAACACATGGTACCCTGCTAGACACGTCATAAAAAAGGGGGAATGACAGTGATATTTTTGGTACCAACCCTATTTATAACAATAACTTCCATTTAAGTGATAGGTCAGTGGTGGCATAACACAAAAATATTTGATCAATGAGCCCATAGTACGCCCATGTGCTGAAAAGGACGAATTCCTATCTAATTGGTTGACTCTATGTGCGAATAATTGCTACCATCAGTTAAGGTATTTATCAAGATTTTCGACCAAGATGATGTTCCTTGTTTGCATAAGAAGAACACTACTACTGCTTACAACACTGAGCACTAAACTGGTGGGGTTGAAGTATGGTCATCTCCATTTCCAGCACAAACACAACTGAATCCAAGTTTGTATCACCTACCCCCATACTGGAGGATACTACTGGCTACATCCCACTGCAGACAACCCCCATCAATATGCATGCTAATCCAAGAGTGCAGCCATATGGTAGTAGCCCAGTTGGGAAAGAAAGGCCAGGTCCACCAAACACTAAGCAAGGAAAACGTACCAACAACAAAAAAAAGAACGGGAGAGCAAAAACACCTCGAGATCCAACCCCACCAGCAGCAAAGGATTTTGAGACAAGAAATTTGTTACCACCCTATATCCCACCAAGACGTATAAATGCACCAAACGTTATAGTTTCAAAGGGTGAAAAGACCCCACTAATAGTGCCATTGATACCCAAAGGATTGAAGGTAGTGAAAGATATTTTAAACAATGTGGAAAAGATATCTTACGTCAATCATGATACCAATCTGAAACTAGAATTGGACAGAAAAAACTATATGGACATTTTGCAGGACACACCAAAGGCACCTTAGCGATTTGTTGCAAAGGAATGGGCCAAAGAATTGGAGCAGTATGGCATATTATCATTGTTGTATATGCCACATTTTGGGAGAAGTACACAAATCAACACCTGTGTCAAGTAGTTACTTCTATTTTTGCATGAAAGGGTTCTCACCATAATCATAGCCCTGCCATCTATTGGAATGGATGCAACACATCTGCTAAAAAGGGATCAAGAAGCCACAATAGCTAAGAGGATGAAGAAAAGTATGGTGTACGCAGAAGCAAAAAGGGTTTTTTTATTTGTACCATTGAAAAATCCATTGTTAGCTTTGCTACCAAGGTCGTGGCCTCCAAGTTACTCTGCAAAATGCACCCAGACTAGTGTACTATGGGATCAATTGTCCTTGCAGAACTTTGCGTGGTATGAAATCATATCAACTGGTGTTAATTCTTGTTGAATGAGCTTGTACAGGACATCATTGATGCATGGGAAAGGGGTGGGCCATTTCACTATTCATGGTTGTTACTTTTAATTTCATTTGTAGCATGGTCTGACCCACAAGACTACAAAGGCCTCGAACTACCAGTGACTTTTCAAAGATTAAAATATCATAACTTATGGTATGAGAAGGACCTAAAAGATCACCAAAAACATAGCAATATTGAAAAATTTATGCACGAGGAGGTTATACGACACCATGTAAAGAACATGTACAGGCTAGATGATGCCTCTGCTCAACAGTTTCTCCCCATAGTTAAATTTGAGATAGGTATGCATCATATTTACACGCATCCATGACAATAGTTGCAACATCAAAAGATACCAACCAAATTATCATGACAAAGGACAAAATCCAATAAATTATCAATAAATGGCGAAAGGAATCGTGTGTTATAGTATCAGAAAAGTACCTTTAACAAGAGGAGAAACAATCACAAGAAGATAGCTTAGAAGAGGAAAATGAGGAAGAATACCCCCTAAAGGATTTAGACTCTACGAAAAGTCACACCCCTTCAACACCAACATGCCCATAATTAGAAAATGAGGGAGGGGGCTTAGGAAGAACAAGTACAGCCAAACAGAAAGAAGAAGAAGATGAAGGTTGATAGAACTGTAAATACTGTTAGCTTTGATAGTGATGATGTGAAACTAATGACTAAGGTAATAACCGAAGCAATGTAGACTAGTTTCAAGTCCATATAAGAATGACAAGAAGAACTTTCAGGTACAATCACTAATCTCCTTAGAGTTCTTTGTAAAGAAGTTGAAGAAGTTAAAATTGTTGTTGTTTGTCCAAGTCCAACAACTGAGTCACAAGCCCCATCAGAAACATCAAGAATAGAGAAGTGCCCCCTTATTGCAGTCCCACCAATAATGGTACAAGTATCTAAAACCGTTGTTAATTTCAGTACCCTAGAGTCTAATCATATGGTTCAATATAATGATCAACTTGTTATAGATTTTTCATCGATGGACATCAATGAAGTATCTATAGTATAGAATTTTGTCAATATAGAGATAAAACTGCACAAACAAAACCTGGCAAGGAAGGTGAAGGTTGTACATAAATACATCAAGAAGATGAAACTTGAAATTCAAGAAACTGAACAGAATAAAATGGAGTCGGAAGGAAACTATCATAAAATCATTGACGTGGTAGCCCTAGCTTGCAAGAACTTTGAAGAAGAAGGCATAAAAGAAGAGATGACACCAGATTCAAAAATAGCACAGTTAGCTAACGTAGTGGCTCACCTAAGGAAAAAAGTAACTCAATTAGAAGAGCAAAGGATACTCAGCACACCCCTAGACGTGTTGGAAATAAAAAGAGACACATGCACCTAGAATGCGAAAAGAATAGAAGAAGCAAAGCAAAGATGTGTTAAGGATATGGACCAAGTCTCTAAGACTTGGGAAGATCTAATGGATGATGAGAAATCACAAAGGATTGCAATTGATCTCACCGTGTTTGAATAAAATATAATGCAGATAAGAAACAAGATTAAACAACTACCCTGACGGAGAAAAAGGTCAAGGAAACAGAGATGCGTAAATTGTAGCAACAAATGAATATCTTGCGCACACAATAGAAGCAACAGAGTGAGGAAAAGGTAGAGGAATTTCCTGCATAAGTAGAGATATTTATAGTCCTAATTCACCCTATACATCAAAAAGTGTGCGAAGTAGTGACATATGTAGAAAGATTCATGTCGTAAAACATCAGTTTCGACCTGGTGTAGAGCATGCATAAAACAGTGGAAGAAGTGCTCATGGAGACAGAGAAGTTGGTGAAAATTGTGGAGGATTTTTCAATAAAATCATTGCAAGTCAGTTTATGGAGCAATAGTTCACATGTCTTGAGATGAGCCATGGGTGAGTGTTGGGGGCTTATTTGGCCTCGGGACAGTAGGGAATAATTCATGTAGATTTTTTCCTAAGTATAGAAAATAACATAAAGGAGAAGAGGAAGGAACTACGACTGAGGAAGCAACATAAAGGGAAAAGTGAAGGATGTTGCAATAGAAGAAGGAATTGAAAGAAGAAGACAAAGAGAAGGTGCGGGAAGAGAAATATGCGCTAGATGATTAAGATGTGACAGAAGGATAGAATTTTATACAAGATTACATGGAAAAATATCAGTAGAAGAAGGTGTGAAAATAGCGTAACGGGTGAAAAATGACAGTAAGGCATAGCGCTGAGAAAGAGAAATCCTTTAATGATCATGGGTACGAGCTCGGCTAGAGCCAATGAAAACCACATGCGTGAAGGCATATTTGTAAGTAATAATGATTGTTCCTCTTATTATGTGTTACTAGAATAAGAAATACAACATGTTGGCTGGATATAGTAGGTCAGCGGAGATAGCGACTAAAAAAGAGTCTAAATTGAATCTGTTAGAGTATGGATCGAATCGGTATTGAGTCTTAAAAAAGCATGTATGGGATCTGTATCGATTCTATAATGGGGATATAAAAGAATGAATGCAAGTTGTATATGAGTTAGTCGATGAGTCAGTTAGTCGATTAGCCGATACAACATCTGAGTAATATCTAGACTCTCTGAAATATTTTTCAGCTATACTAAAGGTAGGATTTTAGTTAATTACTTTGTGTCGTTGAGTGCATCATAGTAGAGGTTTTGCAACTGAGTGCATAGACAAGTAGAGAAGGTTGAGTCGATCTAGGATGTGTGTGAATCGCTGGTAGGAGTAGAGTAGGAAAATAAAGAGAGAATATAAGAGAGCATTAGAGTGAGGAAAAGTATGTAAATATAGAAGAGAATATATTGAACAGAGTCTGCATCTTTGTGCGTAGACAAAAGGTGCATCCATTTCCTCATGCCAGATGAAGAACACCTTTTGGATTTTTCTTGGATGGGTTTCCACATTACATGCTATGTATATGTGTAAATGTTGAATTTTTTTATATATATGTGTGTATGTTGTGTTGAATGACCAATTGATTATTTTGTTCCAACTGGATAAACATATGACTACTTCACTATATTAATGAATGTCATTATGATGTAAGTTCATTATTTATTTACTTCAATCACATACACAAGGGTTGGATCACAGGTTAGTGTTGAATTACTGTGCATATGATTAATAGACCTCCCCAGTCTTCGTTGGAAACCTTGGCACAGAGACTAGGTGCTAAAACACCCTCCCACACAAACTGTGGAAATGTGGTTTTTCCAGTCACCCATAAAACTGAGATATATCAGGTAATATGACATCTGTGATGTAGGTTTTTCTGGATGAGCTTTGCTCCATCGGGTTGATATATTGGGATTTATTGTGTTGAGTAGAAGGGATTGAACCTACATATAAGGACAGAGAGAGGGAAGAAGCCAATACCAATAGAAAAAATTTTGTAGAAATAAAATGCTTCACCTCCCAAGGTATTCATTCAAAAGGTGTCTCTATCCACCCAATCAATGGGTGAATAAGGAATTTTATTTGTTGATCCATATAGAATGTGATCAAGCATATTTTTTATAAATAATAACACTTCATCCTTCCTCTCAATATCAATCAGTGCTACCTATCTATAAAAATGGATAAAGAAGAAGACCCCATCGACGCATGGGTAAAATTTGTCGAACATGTCCAAAAGAAGTTCTATCTTCCCAAGTACATTGAAAAATAGTACAAGAAGTGGGAGCAGCTAAGGAAGTGGAAATACTAGTTTGTACAGAGTTACACCAATTAGTTTTATCAACTCGTGGCTAGACATGGCATCCAAGAAGAAGAGAATTTGCTTTTCCTAAAGTACGTCAGTGGTTTATCCTCGTGCATTCAGCCAGAGATGGATTTTTTGACTCTCAACACGATTGCATATGCAATCCATTATGCCAGCAAGATTGAAGCTAAACAAAAGGAAAGATATTTTTCACAAACAAGACAACAATTCAAACATATGAAAAGAGGTCTCGAGCCGACTCCGACAAGTTCAAGAATCCTTCTCCGCAGAATCCTCTAAAGCTTTATCATCAAAAGAATAAATTTTAGAAAGACAAGAGGGATCACAGTAGACAAAACACTACTGGGAAATGGTGTGATTATCATAGTTCATCATGGCATGATACGTCAGAATGAAAATATTAGAAGAAATTCTTGGCAAAATTGTCGACATCCAACTTGTTCAACAGAACCCTAGTAGAATATGATCCAGATGCATCAACCCTCCTAGCGTTGACCTTGATCACTCCTATGGCTTCAACCATTGTTGATGAGGAGGAACACGAGTGCCTATTCCATAAAATAATATGGGTTCAAAAAAATCCATTACATATGATTATGGATAACGGTATCCAACCGAACTTTGTTTCTGAATATCTTGAGAAGAAATTAGTTATTGTCACCACTCCACATCCTAAACCTTACAATATCGGTTGGATGAAGGATGGGAAGGAACTAAGGATCACATGAAAATAACAAATATCCTACTTCATTAAGCCTTTTGAAGATGAAGTACTCTATGACGTTGCACTACTTTCCATAGCCGACGTCCTATTCGATAAACCCTAACTATGGGATCGACATGGTACATATCAGTCATGGCCTCAGAAGGTGATTGTAAAAATACAAAACCAATTGTATGGAATATCAGAGTGACAACCCACATCAACGGTTGCTATGATATCTGCCAAAAAAACAAAGAAGCTTATCAATCATGCTCAAAAGTTTGCGTTAATCATGATAAAGCCTCAGCATTCCAGGAAGACTTTAGAAACGAGTCGACTCACTGACCAGCGCAACTCTCGATAACAAGAAAAGATCGACATCATTCTTTAAGAGTACCAGAATACGTTTTAAGCACTAGATGGAGTACCTCTGCAATGTCAAGTAAAACACTCCATTGAACTTGTTCTTGGTTCTTCATTACCTAACACATCTATTTACAAAATATCCATTCTAAAAAATGAATAGATTTGTAGAAAAATCCAGTATTTGACCGACAAGGGCCATATCTGCCCCAACTCCTCTCTTTATGGAAGTCCAGTCGTCTTAGTTCCAAAGAAAGACGGGACTTGGAGCATGTGCATCGACTACCAGGCTCTCAAAAAAAATTCAATGAAGAACATATACTCTCTTCCATGAATTGATGAACTCATCAACAATCTGAAAGGTGTTAAGTTCTTTAATTAACTTGACCTCAAGTCGAGATATAACCATATTCTAATCAAGTTCATTGATGTATGGAAAACAACTTTCAAAACCAAGGAAGGATTCTTTGAATGGTTAGTCATGTCTTTTAGCTTAACCAATGTACCTACAACCTTCCTAAGATATATGGATAACCTTCTACAACCTTTCATCAGTAAATGTGTCATTGTCTATCTCAACAACATCTTGATTTTCAGTCGATCATGGGAAGAACAAGTAAAGAAAATTTGACAAGTTTTTACACTCTCCAACAACATCCGCTATATATGAACATGGAAAAATTCCCATTTGTGATGATGGGCATCAAGTATTTGGGGTATGTAATTGAATCTACAGGCATTCATGTTGACCCATAAAAAGTACAGATCCTCAAAGACAGGCCCATTCCTCAAAACACTCATGAACTAAGAAGTTGTCTTGGTTTAGCAAATTTCTATCTATGATTCATGCTTGGATTCAGTCACATCGCATGGAATTTGAATCAGTTGACGAAAGGAAATGGGAAAATTGTCTTCAAATGGAAACCAAAACAATAACAAGCTTTTGATCAAATAAGAAACAAGCTTTGTATTGCACTAGTACTTACGTTACCCGATCTACATCAGCCCTTTGAGATTGAGACGGATGCATTAGACTATTCCCTCGGTGCAGTGATCAGTTAGTTAGGTCACCCAGTCGTGTTTCATTCTGAGACTTTTAGTGACACATTTAGAAGGTACTTGACGTATGAAAAATAATTGTATGCCATTATGAAAGCTCTTAAGCAATGGAGACACTACATTCTTGGTAAAGAAATGGTCATCCTCACTGACCATAAGCCTTTGCAGCTTGCTTCAACTTAGTTGAAACTATAGACAAACCAAAAGATCAAGTGGATTAGTTACCTACAACAATTTAAGTTTGTAATTAAGTATCAGAAAGGAAAATCCAATCCTACATCCAATTGTCTCAACAGACCACACATTAATCTACTGTCTATAGTGATGAGTATGTAGGGTTATGACACCACTACTTGGCCGCAATTGTATTCAGTAGACTATGATTTTTATACAATCTATCAAAATATTCATATTACAAAATGTCAACTTTTGACTACTTCCTAAAGGACACCTTGCTATACAATCTTGGAAAGCTTTGTTTATCGACCGGTGAGCATCGCCAAAATCTCATTTGGGACGTGCACTACAACAAGACTACAGGCATTAGAGGAATTTTGGGGTCTAAAATGGGCCTCCTAAGGAAAATAATAAAATAATAGTTAAAATAATAAAATAATATTGATTAATTTTGGAGGAAGAAAGAAAAAAACTACTTTTTGTGTTCATATTTTCGACATATCTCCCTGTGTTTTTACTCAAATTTCGATTGGGAGAGCTCGTTGGATGCGAAATTTGATTTCACATTCAACGAGTACCCACACTACATATTTTTGACAGACACCGCTACCCCAAAAACAAGAAATACTTGAAAAAATGTGATGATGATGTCATCATCACATTTTTTCAGTTATTTCTTGTTTTTGGGGTAGCGGGGTCCATAAAAAGTATGTAGTGTGGGTACTTGTTGGATGCGGAATCAAATTCTGCATCCAACGAGCTCTCCCAATCGAAATTTGAGTAAAAACACAATGAGATATGTCGAAAATACGAACAAAAAAAGTAGTTTCTTTTAATGACAAATATGTCAATTCAACCATTATGGTTTACTTATTTTATTGAAATTCTATTGGTTCTTGAATTCCAACTCACAAAAACTTATTTTGGCACGTTTTCTTTTAAGGCCCATTTTAGACCGCAAATTTCCTCTAATGAAATTTTGGAGTTGCAAAAACACTTGTTATCCTCCAAAAGTATCTCTACTGGCCCTCACTTAAATATGATGTCAAAAAATACATTCGATCATGCATGGTTTGTGTCATTGCTAAATCCTCGAATCGATGAGAAGGACTGTATACACCCCTTCAAGTTCCTAGTCGACCATGGTAATCTATTTCTATGGACTACTTGACGAGATATCCTACTACCAAACATCAACATCAGTGAAAATTTTAAAACCCACCCAAAATTTATATATATAATAAATGGGTGAATCCCCATGCTACATGAGAAAGTGTGAAAGCTATTTTATCAGTAATATAATATGTATATATAAGTTTTTGGTGAACCTTTCATGGAATTATAAAACCTTATAAAATAAGGGTGAATCTTTCATGGAATTATAAAATCTTGTAAAATATTGGTGAATCTTTTACAAAATTATAAAATCTTGTGAAATAAGACGAATCTTTGACAAAATTAGAAAACCTTTTATAATATTTAGCGAATCTTTCACAGAATTAAAAATCTTTTAAATTTTGGCTAATTTTTCATTGAAAGAAATAAACTTAAGTCTTGACAAAATTTGACTTAAGAAAAATTACCTAGATGATGTTGTATTTACTTTAGAATTTTCATGTACTCTTCCACTAGAACAACTTGTAAACAAAATCAAATTTTTAATCTAAATTGTTGACTTTATTCATCACAACTACTTGTATACTACTAAGTTCAAACCACCTTAGAGATAAAATAGAGAGCTGATTTCATAAATATTTGCAATTTACAGTAGAACATTTTATGAAAATGTGAAGTTCATTTATCATACTACACTCAATGTACAATCAATTTTCATAAAGTATGTTGGGCCCATCTAAAAAACTTAAATTGATGGTTGCATAGCGTCCACATTGACATTAACATCTCTCTAGCAAGAATGTCCTCATTTTCTTGCACGGCCTACAGTCAAAGTGAATAAGTTGTATAAGAGAAAGATAATAATAAGGTACCTCACAAAACATTAAAACGAAAAATAACACATTTTTTTAGTTTACAGACTTTCCATAAAATACAAATTCTCATCATGTATGATTCACAATAGGGAAAATTTTAGAAACATGTACCTCAACATATTATTTCAAGATTTATTTATAAATATCTCTGCAATCATAAAGGCTCCATGTAATGATATTTTAGGCATAAAATCAACAATAAAATTTCATTATATGAATGTTGGTCTCAACGTTAATAGGCCTCCTATGATGAATTCATAGGAACCTAGTAAGCCAGTGCATATACCATTTTTCTCTTCGCTTAGCAACTAATATCTAATTTCCATTTCTAAAAACCAACACATCTTTCCAAAGAAAATATAAAATAAACATAGTACATTCTAAAACTAAAATGGTGAAGATGCTTAAGTCATGCAACAAAGTGAAAGAAAATACAAGAATCTTTCCTCGTAACACAAAATATTTAAAAAGAACAACAATAATTATAAAAAAAACATTGAATGCTACAAAGGGCTACAAAGGGCTCAAATCACAATCAAGTATCAAGGGAATAAAAATCTAAGAAAAATAAATGCAATCCAAATTTAAGAAACAAACAAGCCATTTATGAAACTAATCAAGCTAGTGCAAAGGGATTAAACTATGATCAAGTATCAAGGGAATAAAAATAAATTTAACCAAAATAAACACAAACTTTCAAATTTAAAAAAATGCTCCAAATGTAAGAAACAACAAACCATTAATATCTTCCAAGATATCAAAGTTAAAAAGTGTTAACTTTTGACTAAGTCCATTATTGCTTAGTGAAAGTATTGTTGAATTAATTTTTTAACCTTTAATACTAGGACACTATCTATAAATAGATAAGTCCCAACTTCATTTCCTATCAAATATGAAAAAAACCGATGTATTAGTTAACTATTAAAACATCAAACCTCAAATAGATTGCATCAAGGAAATGTAGTTCCAATATTATTATATTTAATACAGAGTATAGACTAAAGAACATATTTTTACCTGAAATGCAAGTTGAATTTTATATATGGTAATCCTTCTCCTGTCTTGTCGGATATTAAATTCTCAATTCTCATGTCAACCCTCACTTTCGGCATGTTGAACATGAACTTCTGTAGATTAAATATCATTACAAAAAATTATGTCCAGTATCAAGTTCATTGGAAACATTTGTTATATTGCATGCTCCTCTTCTCTCACAATCTGATCACCAAAATGCTAGTCTTCTATTGAATGGAAAATTGGTAATGCCATACTTTGTTACATATAATATTAAACAAGTATCCACATTCTTATCAAGCTTGTTCCTCAACTTTGACTTCAAGAATGATAATGTACTAAACATTCTCTCATCCTCCATTGATCCCAAAATCATGGTTTGACATAAATCCACTAATTTGAAATACTCTGACATGTTTTCTTGTAAAAATTGACTTTCACCTAAAATAGTGCATAATTTGATTACTGCACCATATTCTATAGGTTTCTCCAAATCAAGATATTGATCTAACATTGTTTCCACAAAGCAAGTATGTTTCTCATATAATTTTGATGAATCTAATATACCTCCAATGTCTTCTCCTTGTACCTTGACATTCCAACCAAAGTGGTGCACTAAAATACTCAATTTTTCTAAAAAAGTCAACTATCAAAGTGTCTATACCTTTTTCCTTCTTCCAATATTTAGGGTATACCACAGACATGGCCTCCAATAATTCATCTCGAGGAAATTGTTATCTTATCTTTGATGATAATGATTGTGCAATTTGTATCAAGTTGTGTCTCACTGAAATCACAATATCATTGAACTAATCTCTTGACACACGAAACTCTGGTGGTTTGGCCCATCTTACTAACATAATCAAACATATCCATATACCCACGCACTGCCATACATAGTCTCTCTTTTTCATAAAATTTCAAATAATTTTCAATCTTTTCTATATCAATGAGAGTAGTCCAACTGTTAAACATTTGACTTGTAAAATACCATGGCGTCATATACAAATTATCCAATCCAAGCCATGCTAATTTCCTTGCATTTTTGTACTCTGCAATATAAATTTTATGACTATGAGCCATTTTGACATGGACATTCATTTCATGAAGCAAAGGAAGAATTCCATCCAGTGTTAATAATGTCTTTATATCAGTTAGTCGAAAGAGAAGATCTTGAGCTTTGTCTACACTAAAGTGATGTTCATACATCACCCCTACCAATGATGTGTACTCACTAAATAGTCTTTTAGCTGGTCCATTCAATGAAATCCATCTTGTATCATCATATTTTAAATTGTTGAAACTCTATAAATTGCTTAGGACTACAACAAAAGTATGCATGACTCTCACGTACAAGTTCTTCAGCTTTTGAAACCAGTGGAAACTTGCTTACTATTTTAAATGCAAGATTCATCCTATGAGCCATACAATGAATATTGATCATAAACGGTGAAGCTAATAGTTTTATTTTGACACAAATCCCATTCATTTTTCCTTTCATGATTGATTCTCCATCTTCTCCAACACATACCAACCATTTTGCAATCATTAAATCATCCATACCACCAATTTCCTTCAAAGTCTTAACAACAAGCTCATAAATATTTCCAACTGTAAAACTCTTCTTCACTGTTTGAATCCCAAGTAGATATGAATGCCTAATATGACCATTAACCATATAAATACTCATGCATACCCATGAAGTATTATCAATAGCTATAACTTCATCCAAAGATCGTGAAACAAATTGCGCATTTGCAATCTTCTCTTTCAAATCATCCTTTTCTACTTGAGCTAAATATTTTTCCCATTCCCAACCACTCATTACAGATCGGTGAGAAGATGCAAAATTTGATACATCAAGAAAATATACATAGTTCTTATAATCTGGGTAATCTATCATTGGATGACCTCTAGATAAGATGTGAAATACAGTGCTTAATTGCATCGCCTTGGATACTAAATTTATTTCCATTGTTTTTCCAAATAGAGATGTAATATTCCCTCCACTTGCCTCAAGTTTACTCCTACTTATTAAGTATTTATTATATTATTCTTGATATTTTACATGTCAACATTCCTCAGAAGATTTCCATTTGGTAATAGACTTCCCCTCACCATTTTCACTTTGCTTGACATAAATCTTTCCTGCATGCTTCTCTATTGTATCTAACTTCATTTGCAATTTTAATGTCTTACCCAGTTTCCAACTACATACAATGCATTTAACTTCTCGTGCAACTTCATTCTCATTTATTGAATTTATTGGTTCAATAAAAGGAAATCTTGAGGCCCATTCCGATTGGAATTTTCTCCCTACGTCCCATTGGCCTTTCTTCCTTTTCCGTGATTGTGAATGATTTGTGTTGCCTCCCAAGGAAAAACCTTCAACATTATCATTGTCAATTTCTAGTTGAATTGCATTTATCTCACTTGGTTCACTAGAAGAACCTGTTTTATCATTTGTTATATGGTTATTAGATGCATTCTCATAAGTGTTCACATCTCTCTCATTGATGGGTTGCTCAAAAGAGTTTGAATCATGAAGAGAATCAAGTTTCTTAGATTGAGGCTTCTGAAATTATGAGAATGCATCCCTCTATTTTGATGCTTTCTTTCCATGGTCAGTGTTTGACATCTTGTTGAATATTTCACAATTGAAATATCAAATAAAGCTAGAAACACAAACTAAAATATGCATGAGAAAATAGAAATGAAATCAATACAATTTGTAAGATACATGATGACATGAATTCTATAGGCTAGAAAAATTAAACTTAGTAAACTAAACCCATCCATGATTAACTTCAAAATTAGGCTCCACTATAACATATGGAGGAAGGTTTTGCAACCTTATGAACCTACGAAGAGGTTGGTCCTCCACAGCTATAAATTTTAATCACACACCTAAAGGCCAACTAAGCACAAACAAGCCAAACAACAAACACTAAAAATATCCTAAGTAACAAAGAAACATCAGATAAAAGATACACCTTCCAAAGGAAACCTGGGATGATTAGGACCTAGGTCCAACCAATGAATATCAAAGGATGGTTACTTGGCGTCTTGTGAATATTTCTCTGGGTGCAAGCGCTGGAATCACCCAACCTCCCTCCCAAATTGTCAACTAAGGTTACCTTCCAAGTCCATCCTAGGTGTATTGGAAATATCCTTCCAATACCACCTGTGTAAGATCCTAGTGTCTGGAGACTAAGGCTACCACACCGAGAGTCTGGTGGAATAATCGATGGCCTGATCGATGTGCATGGGTAGGGTAGCTAATCCTGAAACCCTATCAATACCGACACCTCACGGGGCCCAAGAAATGGTATTTATAAGATCCCCAAACGCACACCAATCTTGGTAAATGGTTGAACAAGGAAGTGTAGGGGAATCTCCTCAACCGAGCTCTCACGCGGCCTCATGGTTAAATCCTGTGTGAGAGTAGATTTCTTGAATATATCTTGTAGAATTCGATTTACCTAAATAGAGGACACTATGTTTGAAATCAAAGTGTTTTTCAACAATTTAAATCTCCTAGTCCAAAAACCTAGCCCAAGCTAGTTGATGCTCGAACCTATAAAAATAAAATTACTAATAGATTTTAAGTTAAACAATTTTTTAAAGGTTGTATTACTCAAGGTAGCAAAAATGAGACTAGATGAAGTTATAGACTCAACAAAGTGAAAGCAAATGATGCATAAAAATTTCAAAGTTAATGCAACTAACAATGCAATTTTTTTCTTTTTCTTTATAAATGAAAACTAATGAAACCCTTTTTTTAACAATTTGAGAAACTACAAAACTTAAAATATTTTTTATTTTTCTGAAAGTTTGTAAGAAAAACAACTAATGAAAAATAAAAACCACCTTTTGTCTTTCCATACACTAATGAAGTGATAATTACATACTAAGCTAGGAAATTGACATTTAGATAATGGAACATAATCCCTTAAATATCTCAATCACATCCTTGTTTGTTTGGTGAAATGTTTCAAGGAGATTGATCTGGTTGCTGAGAATTGATCTATTCCACATAGAACTCTACCACAACTCCAGAATGCTTTGAAAAATATTATACCATTATCTCATTAAGTAAATCAAAGGAATAAGCAAAATAAGAAAACATTATTAATCAAATTTCAGGATATTTATTCAACAAACGTGCATTAGATTTTATGAAGGAATATTATAATGTTTACTATAATTTATGCAACTTAGAATTTTATTCCTCCCTAACAATCCTTAGTTATAACCAAGATGGAACAAATAATGTGCCATTTACATGGCCCATCATACCCCTAAACTCTAAGGTTTTGCATGTACTCATGCAACAAAACTATTTATTGGTATCATGCTTCCATTTCCTCTTACATGCTCATATTTTAGATTCCTCCACATATTCCTTGTAGTCATATGCTTCAACCTTCCATTAACACCTTCCATGCACACATCCTGACCTTATATAAAAGAAATATAGTTTCTTTTAGAAAAGTGTTTATTTACAAAGTGTTATACCGTGCAGATTCTATAGTAAATCGAACATGTTTCGGATCTTGTATGACACATGTTCTCTTCTTTTTCAGAGAATAGAGGCACGTTCTTCAATTTACGATATTAGAGCGGAAACCCTAGGGACCAGGAAATAAGTGGAGGGGGAGTTCTTTTTTACCATTGAGGAAATATATTGGATACCTATGCTTGGAACATTGTTTTCAACACCAACAATAAAGCTCAAATCTTAGCCCTTTGGAAAGGCATTATAAAAGAGAAATATCTAAAGATCACTAATATAACAGCCATTGGGGACTCTCTAATAACCATAAAAATGTCATAAGTAAGCATAAACGAGTTGGGACTCACATGAATAGAATCATGATTAGGATCCAAACCATCAACCAATATTTTCACAAAGTGTGTGATAAAAACATTCTTAGAAATCGAAATAAGCTATTAGATTCCCTGGAAAGAGAGGGAATTTCTATGAGCTTCAGTGAAATAAATGAAAGGACCTCAATCAAGTGCACAATCCCCTAAATGTTGGATAAATCATGTATTTACCCCTCTTATGTTATATTGTTCATGGATGGAGCAGACATGACATCCAATCTTTCTCCCAATTGGTTTGATGACATCCTATACATGAAAAACATTGTGGAAAGTGATATTAAAGGGCTATCCCCGTATAATAATACCTAATAGGTAGTCATTTTTTTCTTGTCAAGCTATTTCAATGCATTGCATAAAGATGTCCATATATGCTCAATAGTTGTAAAACTCACAAAGAAGGTTGTCAAGTCTAATTGTCGAATCAGTGACAAAAATATTTTTCTTCATACTATTAAACTAGTTGGGAGATGTGTGAACTACTTTCAATGGGCAATATGCAAAAGGAGTTTGAATATTTTTTCAATATTAGCATGCGACTTCACATCCTTTTCCTTAAGTTTTTTCCCCTTCAATTCACCTATGCGAATTTAAATGCAAGAAGTGCTTGAAATGTGTTTAATAAGGAATTTAACTGTTTCGAATAAAATATTTTTTGTGTGTGCTCCAAACTTTTTGTTTTCATGTTCTAGCTTCCATTGTGATATTTGTTGGTAGTGGAAGCGTTTGTAAATAGAAGCAGTCTGGACAGAGCCATGAAAAAGTGTCGGGAAATTAAGCACTTTAGAAAATGGATATCAAACCCTTTAACGAAATCCATTCAAATTTCTTCCCATTTCTAATTTGGGGTATGTAATGGATGGCGTAGACTGAGAATTGAGATATTATCATTTTTATTTCTCTAGCAAATGTCACATTCCACAACATAATTTTGAATTTCTACATTCATACCTTTCCAAAAAAACGATTGCCTTGCATTATAATAGGTTTTGAAAATCCCTACATGTCCTATTGTTGGAGAGTCATGCAACTCTTTAATCACTT
>LPNX010199011.1:437541-655213 GCA_001517045.1 Pseudotsuga menziesii | reverse complement strand
GGGGAATTTTCCTTACTAACTCGGTAAGATTATTCTTATCAATTATGTTTTAATCTCCTACCCTATTTATTAATGTTCCTTGATTTTCGCCTCTCTAGGGGTTATTGACCAAATAACTCCAAATAATGGTACCAACAAGAAGTTACACTTGGTTAACTGGAAAATTGTCACTGTTCTAAGTGGGCTTGGAATAAAAGAGACAGCTTTCATGAATGGATCTATGGGAGCCAAAATATTGTGGATATTACTCTTTGGGGAATATGGTTGGTGGAAAATTGTACTCAGGAAAAAGTACTTTTATATCCCTATACTAAGATGCTCAGATCATAAAGTAGGGGATAAATATGCCTCCCCAATATAGATATTGTGTTCTATTTCTCTAGCCCTCATTCAGAACTCAATCATGTGGAACCCCAAAAATGGGAACCAAATAAGAATATAGAAAGATAGTATAGAAGGATCTTATCCCTTTTCAAAGGAACAAGACCTAAAAGACCTTCAAAATTTGATGACAAAAAATCAATTTCATACCCTAGAGGACATCCCTGAATGGGTTAGATATTCAAGAGAATGGAAGGATTGGAAGCTTGGGAACCTTCCTTGCCATTTAAAATCAGTGGGATACTCTATGATTTCACCTTACAGGTAAATCCCCCATTCATAGGGAGGTTTAAGACACCATAGGGATGGCACAAAAATCACATCATATTCAACCTTCATGCAAAGAAGGATACGCAACTTTAATTGAAGAAAAAGGAAAATTTCATTGAACAACATTGTGGAGAGAAATCCAGAAATGTGAATCCCTACCCAAAGTGAGGTTTTTTGGAAGGATTGCTTCCCACAAAAAAATATTTATTACTAACAATTTAAAGAAAAGAGGTATTTTAGGTCCCTCTTGATTCCAACTCTGCAAGAATGCAAAGGAAAGCTGGCAACATCTTTTCATGGAAGTCCAAAATACTGGAAAGGTATGTTCTTATCACAGCATAAGTCTTATCCAAAATCCTTCAAAAACAAGCCTCTGATTAACAGAGTTTAGAAGTTACTTCAATATTATGCAAGCTATAAAATATAGATTTCTAGAAATAGTGAAATCTTCAAAAATATATCCTCTACTCCACGCAAATATGCCACAAAATATTGGGGCCTATTATGTGAACAATTTGTTCAAATGGATTGGGAAACAAAATTACATTTAAATAGAATACAAAGGAAAGGCATTGGGTTAGGGAATCGTTACAGTCCTCATCTCTTATCATTCAAAAAGTCCTCAAGGAGACAAGTGAAAGCAAATGGAAGATCAAGTTCCTTGAATACAAAATAGATTCTTGGATAAAGAAACAAAGGAAATTTGTTCTCTTTTTTTACAAAGCATAGAGGCATGTTCTCTGCAGTTGCAGTTTTGGAGCTTGTATGAGATGCGTTTAAGACAAATTTTCCAAATATAAAAGTTGAATTTTTTTTTTCATTTCAATGGTGTAATTAAGTATAGATCTAAATATAGTCATTTTATATTTGTTTGAAACTATATAATTGTTTATTTTATTAAATAAGATATGGATAATCGTCGCTAAAAGTGTTAAAAGAAGATTAAATTTCATAATGAGAATAGGCTAGAGATTTTCTCTTCATTTATAAATTTATCTATGTCGTAAATTGAAGAAACCTTCTTTGTTAAAAGTAGAGATGAAAATTCTAAAATTGTAAATGGAAGAGCATTTCAACAATGGTTGTATT
Organism: Pseudotsuga menziesii; assembly: GCA_001517045.1. NCBI lineage: Eukaryota > Viridiplantae > Streptophyta > Pinopsida > Pinales > Pinaceae > Pseudotsuga > Pseudotsuga menziesii. The sequence continues at coordinate 653,473 of LPNX010199011.1, read as the reverse complement.
ATCTTTATGAGACAAAGCTCAATAATATTAATTCTTTATAGACTCGATAGCTCAATATAATTTGTAGACACTATTTTTACTTTTAGACACCATAATCCACTTTTTTCTATAAATTAATTGGCTGGTTGAGAACTGAAAATAACATCATAAATCTGAACATAAAATTCAACCAGCAACCCAAGAGAAAACAGTCCCATTAGTAGAAACAAAGATCTAAAAATTACATTGGAAAAATCATCCTGGTAGATCTTTCATTTGGTCTGTAAAATTACATTATATTTTCTGTCTTGAAAGACTGTTAATTAATCCATTCAAATTTTATCTAAATAACTAGCCTTAATTTCAAAGGAAATTGAAATTCCAGGGTAAAACCCAAGCAAGTATACAGTTCTGTGTAAAACCAAACATGATTTAGATAGGGGAAAGGTTGATGCCATTATAGTTTTGAAGAACTAGTTTTAGAGACATTAAATGCATGAATAGGATACAAGAAGGCATGGGATGGAACATCCATGAAAACTATGAACAAAAGGAAATGCAAGAAGACCAATCAAAAAAGCAGAAGAATACAACCAAGAGAATGAGTTCTATTAAGGGAGATCAACAAGATTGAGATTGGAAATGGCCATAGAGAAATTATGAGCTCTCATAACGTTCGGCATGGCACCATAGAGTAGGTAGATATAGGTAAATGAGTTGAAAGTAGGCCAAGTGCCCCAATGATATTTGTAAATCTGTTCTATTTCCAGTTTTCAACTTTTTGTTAAGGAATGAGGAGATGATTTTCCAAATATTTAAAAGAATTCCTGTTAAAGATAGTTTTTTCTAAATTTTAAGAGCTTGAGAGTGATGGCTCTGAGAATGTTTTGATATGATGAGAATGTATGTATGTATGGTCAAAACTTTCTTGCACATATACAATTGTCTTAACCTAATTACCACATTAGCCTTCTACAAAATAACTTATAAGGATTTCATCCTTTCTATGAGCTACATATAAACATGAAAAGAACTTATATTAGCATAATAGCATGACATGATGTCATTTAACTTGAGCATATACTATTCATCTTAACAGCCTATGTATTTAACTTTAGTTTAAACTATTCCGAATGAAAATGTAAGAATCTTGATAAGCTGAATAAGATATTCATGTAATTGAAGGACAATGAAAGGTTGCATTAATCTTAATTTAGGCATTGGCATAAAACTACAATTTGCAAGCAATGACTAGTAAAACACTAAAAAAAAACAATTAGAGAAAAATATGCCAGCTGGAAGTTTATCTTATACTATTCAGCTCAATGGGATTTGTATTTGAAAAGGACAAAAAATCAATCTATTGGAATGCAACAGTAAGCATCTTGGTAAGCAGAGGAAGATATCCATTCGATTGAAGGATAGACAAAGGGTGATTATTTTGAATTTAGGCTTTGGAAGAAAATATGACTTGCAAATAATGAGTACCAAAACATTCTAATACAAAAAATTTACAAACAGAATCCAGATAGAAGTTTCCATTATGTTTTTTCAATTAGAAATTACCATCATACTCAAATAATGGTGATCTATTGACCCAACACAATAAACCCATACAAAATTTATATTTTTCACTATTTCACATTGACAGACAAAAGAATTTCAAGACAAGAACAAAGAACTATCTTCAAGAACTACTGGATATTGAAAAGCTAAACAGACTACAAGAAATTGATGATAAGATGAGATAAGATAAATTTATTTATGTCTAACAAATGACCATTAAAAGTGGGTCAATGGGACTAAAAGAGTACATGAGTACATGGTGGGATTGTAAAATTAACTCCTATACCGACAATATCAAAAGCCAAGAGCAAACATTGTTCATATTTAGTACATTCTGTTTGTTTCCTAATTGTATTTTATTTTCCCAATGGGTATTGGAAGTAGGACACCTACTCATCCCACAGTGCAAGTTGCGTGAAAAGGTTCACATCTTTAATATATCCATTCTGGTCTTATTAATTATTCTTATGTCTATGAAAGTGGTCTGGATTTTGATTAATATAACATTTGTAGCATTTCAACTTACATTGTTAAAGGAGAACCTTTCCAATTAAAACTGACACCTAGTGACACATAACTAGCCAAATTCCCAACACCATTGACGATAACCAATTCAGATCACCCTTGGGTTAGATTTCTTAATCCTCTTTTCATGAGAAATTCCTAATTTCTTCTCCCATGGTCTAGCAGTGACAAGAAGTGTTCTAGGAGTATAGGCTCTCCTCCAAAGGGAGCTTCAAGAGTGGGGGCATCCCATGGGCCACAACTAGGCTTGCATGCATTGTTACCAACCTATTCATGTTGGCACTGGACATAATTGCAATGAGAGGAGTGAAAATATCGCTCCTATAGGGAATGGATACTCCAGCATATGCTCAAAGGATGGAATAATACCCAAATGCAGGTTCTATTGGTCTTGTTACTTGGGTTATTAGTAGATTTAGTAGGATCCTAAATAGCAGGTAGTGTCTAATCTATGAGAGAAACATTATCTCTGCAGTACTCTTCAGTATCTTTACTAATGCTTACTCCCACATTAGGACAACAAACAAGAATCTTCAAATTATGGTAGTCAATTTAAACTTTTAGTTAAGTCAAGCAATAAACATGATAAGATGTTGAATGAATTATGTTCCAGAACTTATTTATCCGTAAATCTTTACAAGTGAAGTTGTTTTACTTTTCTGCATAAAATTATAATAGTTGTTCTAGTCTTCCTCTAAACGTTTAAGCGAATATGGAGTTGGAGGTGAGTCTAAAGAGTTAGACTACTACAAAAAGGTTGACCAAATTTTTCAAGAGTTATCCGTACAATCGAATACGTTGTTCCCAACACCAAAAAAGGTGAAGGAATTAAATAGGGTATTATCAGACCCCTAAAGCATGAGGATGTCGAAAAGGACAGTGAAGTTTTTTAATAAGCAATGCACTCTGTAACTCCTAAAGTACCTACCCCTTAGATGATTGAATAGAAACCCAAAGAAGTTAGAGGAAATAACGTTGAGATCCAACTAAGCATATCGATAATGAGTCAACAAAGGAAAATTTAAAAAAATATTTCCCCCTATTTAGAAGAGGTCTCCTTCTCAAATCCAAGGCTACAAACTAAATTTCTTCATAGCAAAAAAATTACTCCTCCACAATTAAAGAAACCATGAATAAGGGTGTTACCCCCCATTTTGCATGGGTGTTCACTTGTGATCTGCATCACACTTTCGGTGGGGGTGACATGTCCATACCTTGATTGAACATGATGTGTTTCTTGGTGACTGGACTTACCATGGATTTATGACCTGGTTGGATGCTTGTGTGATCCTACCCTAAAGTATGGTGACTTTCTTTGGACTAGGAGATATGATGTGTTTTCTTCATAATACATGACTTCTGAATATAGGATCATTTCCAGCCTACAATTGAAGCCCTTACAAGAGAGATTTATGGCATCCAACAATGAAATCAAAGGTTAATTTGTGGTAAATTTATGGTCACCTGTGCACAGTATGGAACCTCCAACCTCATCTCTCTTCTCCAAGCTATCTGTGTCCCTATTTTATGACGTCCTAGACAATATTAAGAAGAATTACTTTAATTCTAGGTAGGACCTGTGACTAAAAACAACAGTAAACCGCCAAATCTAGGAAAGTTTGTGGATAGAAACAGTGATAAGACGGCCTCATCTACAATTTAGGTGAACATGAGCATATTTCAGCCCCTTAATAGCGATAGAAAACACTAAATCTCCAAATATGTGCATGATTTATTCATCAAATGATCAAACAGACACAAAACAAAGGTCTGGGCACATTACAGGCCTCAATCAAAATCCTGAACAGTCATAGAGAGTTATTTTATGGGTGAAATGACAACAACTAAGCATCACCATCATATCTGGGAACTTTAGACAATTCTGAGTGCAAACAACAGTCAAACATCACATCCCAGCTCCAAAATGATAAGCCACAGCCACCTACAGTAGTTTTGGGAATGAATTTAGCCTAAAAGACAAATCTTGGATAATTTCAAACCCTAAAAACCTAGGCTGAGCCAATTATAAGAAATTTTGGACACGTTGCAGCCCTATAAAATGAATTAAGATCCACAAAAAAGGGAAGATATCCATTGTTGATCAGATTCTAAACATTTTTGGTGAGTTTTCACATAGCAATAGTTAAAGAACAATCTTCAAAAAAAATTCAAACCTGTGCATGAGAGCAATAGAAGCCACAACATCCCTAAAAATTAATTAACTTCGCCTCACCTTATCCTCCTTTGCATTAAAGCTATGCATTATGGCTCTCTGCTCTGGTTTTGGTAATGCAAATGGAATTGTGTTCAATGTTATGGACTAGGGTGTTGATGCAGTTGTTGTGAGAGACGGAGTGTTAAAGACCTGACCTTGGATTTCCAATCAGGTGGGATAAATTGGTAAGTTTATAGTGGTTGGATCTCTACTTTCAAACCCATGGAAAATTTTTGTTGGAAGTTTCAGATCGTTGGTTTAGTTCAAATTGTAGGAGTGCAGCCTACATTTCTCACCCTCCCTCCTTTCTGTAAACGGCTCTGTATTTTTTAAGGCTGGTAACATAGCATGCTCATTGAAGTAGACTGAGAAAGAGATGGTTCATTCTCCGAACTGAGAATGGATAGGGGAGAATCCATCAGTGAAATTATGAACATTAAGAAGATGTTAAAGAGGATGAATTCCCATATGGAAGGAATGAAACAGTCCATTGACCATATGAACAACCATATGGAGCAATGAATAAGAAGTATGATGGGATTGAAACCAAAGTTAGGGAATAGGGGGAAAAGATAGAGCAGCTTTTCAATGAAAGATAAATGTATTTGAATATGATCTCAAGTTTCAACCAAGGAAATCAATCTTATTTTGGGCATTGCATGGTCATAAAAGAAATCAAATAAGATATAGTCCAACAGACTACTATGGGAAGATTTGAAGGTCCAAGCTCCAAGGGTCAGGCTCAAACTCAAAATGATGAGTACATGGATGAAAACCATAGTGGCCATGTTATCTCATAAATATGTAATGATTATATGTTTTTTAGATGCATATTATTACTAGGGAAATTTGTTAAGCAGTATAGCCATATGAACTTTCTGAAAATTTTGTATGCACTATGGGGCTATAAGGATGAAGGTTTTTTGGAAGAATCTGTTGAACTCTGGGCATAAAATTTTATTTTGAATCTAATCCAAAAGATGTCCCATTATTCTCACATGAACCAACATCATTATTAGTGATCCAAAGATCACCCACAAAGAAGCTAGGAGTGCATTCAACTTCCCTTTCTTCTCCCATACTGCCAAAATCCTGATGATGGAATGTTAGGTCTTTAGTTGTGTAGGGTGCCTCATCAACTTCTGCTACACAAATTTCTTCCCTCATGCAGTCACTTTACAATAACTTACATTCCACCATGATATTTTTTTCACTTTCTTCATATATATTTCATGTAGAGCACTTAGAAGGGGAGACTTCATTTTGTTGCAACCTTTGCTCCACTTCTAACCACACGTTGTTGACAATATGGTCTATTCTATTCTGATATGATTTTCCAAAGGAATCCATATTCCTAGATAATATTCCAATCTCATATTCACATAACTTCCGAAAATAAAAGAACTCTTTAATGTATTTACTTAATGTTTGATATCTTCGGAGGTACTCAGACACATCAAATTCTAATGCCTTTCCTCCAATGACCATTCTGTCATCAACAATGTTGAACTCTGGTGGATTAAACATTTTTCTCTCTATGCACATAAAGTCATATGAAGAGTCATTTTCATCAACATTAGCAACCTCATCATTGTAATAGGATGCTTCCTCATCATCTTATTCAAAATCATCACTAGCTGGTGCTAGTCTCATGGCTACAAATTCCTTCCTTCTCGAAAGAGGTGACTAGCAATCTTCTTCAACAAGGATCATTCTTTCAACATGATGAGGCAAGAAAATAGCTTTGAAACCACTGTAATATCCCTTATTTTATATAATATTATAATATTAACTCTACTGAAAATTTGATTAAAATTCTAAATGGAAATTTGCACTTAATCAGTCAATTCTTGAGACTAGGAAAGAAAAGGAAATGTTGCGAATACTTTTGTAAACAGGGCAGCGGGATGACAGAAGAAAACAAGGACAACTTAGTACATAAAAATTACCTTCCATTTCACATGTAAACTACGGACCATTTAGGTTTTGAAATTAGCTCCACTGAAGCCTACTCCCACGCTTCTGGGTTTCCCAGCCATGCAACTAAGATGAACTTTCGCATCCATTCAACCAGGGTTTTGTGCAAGTTTTAGAGGTGTTATAATATAGGAAATAATCATCAATTTTGGTTTCATAAAGTTTGGAATAGATCTAGAATTATTTGGGTATGTTTGGAAAGGTTTGGGAAAAACTAGCAATTTTGGCCCGAGGAGACCCTACGCAAAGATGGATGTAAAAAGTGGTACGAGCTCAATGAAATAACTTTATGAAATCTCGGATAGGTAGTGGGGTGAGTGAAATTCCTACATCAACTTTAGTAATGACACTTGAATGCATAAAACTTCCAAAATGATGAAAAATGTAAAACTAGTAGAATTTTCCTAGTCAACTAGGTGGGGTGTGCATAAATTGATGAATTTCTAACCATATTTAATGCAAACATGATAATTATGTATTTTAGAGACTAATATATCATTTTTTACACATCATATCATTTAAGAATTCTTCCCGTGGAGATTACTGCATTCTTATTGCATAAAACTGATAAAAAAAACCCGTAGGGGCAATAAAAGGCTCACTCATGAAAACTTAACATGAGATCTCTCTAGAAAAAAAGACTTAATGAATTATAAATTTGACAATGAGTGGATTTGGGATGAGTATCTCATGAGGATGGGAGACCGAAAACTAGCACCAAGCTTGGGACAAGAGCGTAGCTGAAGTTCCCTTTAGTAGATCTCATATTAAATGGATGGATTGGCTCATGTAGAGGTCGAATCTAAATCTTAGGGTGTTGGTACTTAGCTCACCATCACCTGCACTAAAAATGTAATGGGAGAAAGAAGAGAAGGGAAAGGGACTTGGGGCGCATCTCCCAAGATATTAAGGAACATCACTCAATATGAAGCTGAGCTTCACTCAACACAAATCATTCATGAACCAAACTACAAAATGGAGTTCCAATTGTCTTGAAATAGACCCTAGGTGACTTGTTGAGCAAGTCAATCACTTGTTGAGCAAGTTACCACTTGCTAAAACCTAACCCTAGCCAGATGGTGCACCCTCCTTGAGAAAATAGCATGTATGAAAGAAGAGAGATGTTTCCATGTCACAACCTTTCATCCAAATTAGGAACTGCGCCCTCCTTAGGCACAAAGTTGCTTTCTTTTGTTTATGACATATTTTTTGCACTTTTTGCTTTTGTGGTTGAATCTCTAAATGGAAACTACACTCTCATTAGTCCCATAGTTTCCTTCATTTTATTATGACAACTTTTTTGCACTTCTCCTTTTGTGACCGAATCTCTAAATGGAAATTGTGCCCTCCTTAGGCCCAAAGTTTTTTTGCTTTTTCTTCTTACTGCTTTTCTTGGGTTTTTGTACTTTCCCTCTTTTCTGATTGCTTGTTTTTTCCAATGCCTTTGACAGTTTCTAATTATCCTCCGAGGAAAGTTGGCTTACCCAAGTGCGCCCTCCTATGTTTGTTACATGGAGATAATTCATCTTTAAAAATATTATATATAGAAAAATTGAATGCTGGAAAGGCAATATTACAAATGATTTGACCTGCTATGCTATAAATATGGCTTGGCCATTAAATATGAGGAGTTATGTTTTTTATTAAACATAATTATGTTTTATTATTTGTTACTTATTTGCTATTTTATTTATTATTTATATGTTACATAATTGAACTTAGGTTGCCCTTCTCACAAGAACATAGAGGTGGACTTTGATCCACTTATGTGTTCAAGAGTTACGAGATCATTTAATATAATCTTTCTAGGTGGAATCACATGTTCAACCACTAACTCAATGTGCCCCATGGTCATGATTTTAGCCCTCATTGAAATTGAACCTTACCAATTAGTGAAAAACTCATTGTTTTTCACCAATGAATTCAACACTTTTGAGCGAAACTTTGAATAATACTAAAAAAAGAATAAATGCAAATTAATTATATTATAATATGAGAAAAAGAATTGTAAAAAATTCAAATTAACTTCAAGAATATGTATGGTTTTTATTGATTGAAATTTTGTTATCACTAGATGAAATCTAGTTATTCCAATAGTCATATTTTATTTATTTTGTGTTTGAAATCCACAGTATATATTAGTGTTAGTGCAATTGTTTAGTAGCTAAATGATTGAATTTGTTAATACAAATTTATATAATTGTAAAAATTGTAAAAAATAGTTTGTAGTTGTGTATATGTATTTTTTCAATTTTTCTCATATATATATATATGAGTGTTAGCATAAATTTAAAATTAAGAGGTCAAGTATTAACTGACATTTTGAAGACCTTAATATAATCAAGAATTTTGTTTTAAAATTGTAATCCTGATTTTTATTAGTATGATGCCCTATGCATATATGTCACTTTAGCAAAAGACAATTGAATAATATCGAACATTATTACTTGTAAAACAAATATATTTTAGGGAATATTAATAATCATATATATGTGTGTGTGTTTTGTAAAATTGCTTAACTTATTTAAAAATAATGTAAAAGATGTATGTGCATTGAAAGGATTTGGATAAATGGAGATTTTGTTGGTTTTGTGGCACAAACCACCATATTCGTCATGCCAAAATGAAACTTAAAGAAATTAACTAAACTTGAAGAAACCAACTGAACAAATGGTTGTGTGATTGTTTGGGGTTTTTATACAAACTTGTGTGATTGTTTGTTTTTTTTTTCATATCTTGTGATCTTTGTAAGCTTCATTTATGAGCCTAATCCCTTGCTTATCATCCCAACCATCATCAAGGCCTCAAAAACCATTTGTTGTGTGAAAATACTCATAATTGTTAGAAAAACATGTTCATCACTCCTCAATATCTTTTGGAAATAATGAACTAATAGTCAACTATGTGGTTGACTAAGTATTTGATTAGTCACTCAAGGTAACTCCTAAATTATCCTTTGGAAATAGTGAACTAATAGTCAACTATGTGGTCGACTAAGTATTTGATTAGTCACTCAAGTTAACTGCTAAATATCTAATCCTATAGAGTTATTGTACATTGTAAATATTTTAAATAACCTTCAATTATAAAAATGAATAGTAAATTATCCTTTGAAAATAGTGAACTAATAGTCAACTATGTGGTCGACTAAGTATTTGATTAGTCACTCAAGTTAACACTAAATGTAAATATTTTAAATAACCTTCAATTATAAAAATGAAGAGTCAATTATTAAATTGAAGGACCACTTACCTTTGGGAGGTGAAATCCAAAGGGAATTAATGAATATTCATACAGAGAGTTATTCCACAACACTGTATTAGAAGAGGGCTTTGCCATAACTAACTACTATGCGAGAGTCTAGATGGTTCTTTTGTGCATTCCCTACAAGGTTGTTTCTCTAGTTGTAATTCTCTGCGTGCAGGAACTTTGAAAACCCTAATTCTTTCATTATATGTTATCCTATCTACATACTTGCAATGTGAGTATTAACTAATTTCCTTCAAACAGACTTGCAAACATTGCATTAAGGATTAACTATGTGATAATTAACCTAAGCATGGGGGTGCAAGTGATAACTACACCTGTGTTTTTCTCCATATGCGTGGAGACTTGGAGGCCACTTCTCTTTATTGCTCGCTCTACGAATTCGTGGGTGCTTTGTGTATTATGTCGACCCTCTAAGATTTGGGTTGTCGAGTTTCTATTTCTTTTAGATCATCGTAATGTTTGGGTATTTGTTGCTATAAATTAGAATTATTGTTGCCGAACTCATGACTGGTTGGTTTCAATGTATAGAATCAGCGTGTAGTTGGTTTGAATCCATACTACAAGATGGCTCGATATTCCAAATAAGTTTTTTGTTCTCTTTTGGGGTTAATATAGCTGCTCATGTAAATTTCAGAAATGTGTCTTTTTTTTCCAGATGTTTTTGAGATTTTTAAGGGTTTAGTTAGTGGTGGTTAATTAGGGTTCGGTTAGTGGTAGTTAATTGCACCCTAACCAACGTAGATCCGGGGGTGCAAACCTCTTCTTAGGTATCCATTGATTTGATTCAAACCAAAAGACACATCTTTTTTTTTAAGGTCCACATATAATATTTTTATTATTAATATTTAATATTATTTATGGCCGACATATAATATTTTTTTTATTTTTTATTTTGTTAGGAACTAACATTGCATCATTTCCCTACACATGGTTTTAAAACCATATGCAAGGCCCTCCTACAACCATGGGTTGTTTAGGAGGCCTTGCACATGGTCTTAAAACCATTTGCAAGGCCCTCCTAAACCATGTACAATAAAACCATGGGTTGTTTAGGAGGCCTTGCACATGGTTTAAAAACCATGTGCAAAGCCTCCTAAAGCATGTACAATAAAACCATGGGTTGTTTAGAATGTCTTGTACATGGTTTTAAAACCATGTGCAAGGCCAACATTTTTTTCCAGATAATTCAATTTTCTGTTTTTTTCTTGACCCACATTTTTTTTACTGATAATTAAATTTTTACTTTTTTATTTTTTTGTTAGGTAGAAATATTACGACATCTCCCCCATATGAGATTGTTTTATTTTGGCCTATAAGAAAATTTATTTTCCATAATATTCACTATCAGTATTATATTTTTTGCCTACATGTTATAAACGTTACATCACGTTACAAGATCTCTCCCATAATATTCACTATCACTATTATTTTTTGCCGACATGTTACAAACCTTAGTAAGGAACTTACATCACGTTACAAGATCTCCCCCATACTGGGCTGTAGAGCGCCTCTCAGTGCAATCATGGTGGGAGGAAGTTCTTAGCTTCATGAAAATTGGGGTGTTTAGATTTTCTTAGTTGAATAACTTGTTCTAAAAGGAAAACTTGTAGGACTATTTGGTTGATAACAACCACACCTCTGGGAAGATAATGTGGATTAATCACTATCTTAATAATAGGACCATGTGCTCCGTTTCAAATGATTACCAACATCTACATGTTTTGGTTTAATAATAAACCTTACATAGTATCAAAGCTAAGGTCAAAGGTTCATCATTCATTTTATAGGCCATCATTAGCTTTGGACTTCTTATTCTAAAAGAAAATTGGAAAATTGAGTAAAATACCCCTACATATTATATTTTGCAGTTTTATCACTTTGTTTCCAATAAACTATGTTTTTAATACATTGAAAAGATTGCTACTGTTTTCTAGGGTGGCATGTTCCCTTTATATGCTATCATCTAAATTTAAATTAATATTATGTTTTTTTCATAGACATAAACAAAGAAACATATCTATCATAGATTTCTTTTTAGCTAGCATAGGAAAAAAAAATTTGTTATAATTCAAATTTAATTGATATCATGGTATTTTAGATGACACTTGGCAAATAAACACTTATATCATTTGACTCAATATAACCTATTTTAACATATTGCGAAGCAAAAACTCATTATAAGAATTATATGAATTTGAAATATATATTTTTATTGCTTTAATAGATAACTTCTAATTCCAATAAACAATTCCTCATCTTTAAGATAAATAATTTTTTATTAATTTTGTGTGATTTACTATCATAGATTTTTATATCTAAACATCTCAACAAATCTTTGACTAAAATACCAAACAAAAAAATTATTTTAAAAAAATAATAAATCATAATAATAATAATAGTTTTACTAGGCAATAATCACAAGTTCTCTTTAAACACAATTGTATGAATCATCTACCTAAGTTCTACATGGCAGCCAACATATACAAATAGCCTCATCATTCAAGGAAAGGACCTCAAAATGAGGTAATGTTAAACAATAAATAAATGGCTTGGAGCATAAAACCTTTACTATTGCTTCCATGAAATTTTTTAATATTCAATGGCTTGAAGCATAAAACCTTTGCTATTGCTTTTATGAAAATTTTTAATATTCAATTAAGTACAAGAAAAACAATGAAACAATCCAAGCTGCAATAATATGTTTTAAAATTTTGGCTCTGAGATTTAGAACTTGGAGTCGTAACAAAATACTCCAACATAAAAAAGCTGCAATAATATGTTTTTAAATTTTGGCTCTGACATTTAGAACTTGGAATCATAACAAAATACTCCAACATGATTAGCTTATTGGAAGCACAAGTTTCAAATCTTCAATTGATTTTCAACTCATCTTCGTGAATAGAACCTTACTCTTTAAGTGCAAAAGAAAAAACAAGTGCTACGATTGATTTCCAAGCAAACTGGATAAACTGTGTGGGTCTGATTTCATGAAAAATGTTCAACCTTTTAAAACTGACAAGCTTGATGGATCAACCAAACCCTCCAACACTACCAGCTTATCCAAAAGTGCAAGTTTCTCCTTTTCCAGTTTTTTCACTCCACTCTCAGTCCTTTTTAGCTCATCTTCTAGAATAGAGCTTTCTTCCTCTAACATCAAGTACTTATGCCTCAAGGCTCTATACTTATTAGCTGCTTCAGTGAGCTGGAACTTATAGTCTGGGCAGTCATTTGAATGAGATATAGGACTGTCAAATCCTTTTATAGATTTTGAACACTTTTGTCTCTTTCTCGATAGATTGAGCACTTCCTCCTGTCCACTCTCATTCTGTCTCTTTTTTGATATTTTGGGCACCTCCTGTCCACTCTCATTCTGTCTCTTTTTTGATATTTTGGGCACCTTTAGTGCTTCTTCCTGTTCAATCTCACTTGGTGTTTGAGTCAAAATTTTACATTTTTCCATCTTTGACATTGATATATGATCGTTTTCTTTTGACTGTCTAATCCCACAGTGTTCTTGAAACTGAGATACAGAAGTTTCACTTAATAGATTCATTTTTGGGACATCTAACTTGGATGTGCCACCCTGTGCTTCTTGATGTCCATTTTCACTTTGTGCTTGAAACTGGTTTAGAGAAGTTGATTGAACCATTACTTGGCTTTTCAGCACCTCTAACTCTGATACATCACCATGTACTTCTTGTTCTCCAATCTTGTTGTGTTCTTGAAACTGGGCTACTGAAGTTGTTGTTGGAGACCATTGTTTCCTTTTGGACACCATGAACTTTGAAACATCTGCATCGCGTGCTAATTGTTGAAAATGGAATGCTGAAGTTGTTGGAGCCAATAGTTTCATTTTTGGCACCTTAAAGATTGATACATCGCCATCTGCTTCTTTCTTTCCAATCTCACTTTGTTCTTGAAACTGATGTGCATGAGTTGTTTCAGGCAAAAATGTTTGAATCTGGGACTGTGATACAGCATCAAGTGCTTCTTTTCGTCCAAATTCATTGTGTTCTTGAAACTTGGCTACAGTTCTTTGAGTCAATGCTTTCTTTCTCTTCATCTTGGGCTTTGAGACAACTTGCTCTTGCATTTTTTATAAATCAATTATGTCTAAATTATATATCACTGGATGCTATCAGATAGGTGATAAAAAAAAAGACAAATATACCAACAAAGCTTTAAAAAATATACAAATATAAATATCAGATGAAAATTTAGAGAATTAGGAATGGCAAAAAGATATTAACTTTATCTGCTACACAGAATATTTCATGAATTTAAGAAGAGAAATGGGTGTTAAGAAGAATTACGAGAGAAAATAAACCCGCGACTCGTGTTCTGTTATTCTAGGAATGTTTGATGCGTATGGTAAGAATGAACAAGGCTGTGTGGTGAGCGCTTATAGGTATATAATGTACGTCTATTTTGCTGGGGTATCCATGCTGGTCAGCTTGTCGGTGGACCCAGCCGCCCAGGAGATGTAGCCCGGTCGTTTCATTAAAATTAAATGAATCCATCGCGGGGATACAAATACTTTATTCGAACGAGCACGACGCTTTACCGACCACTTTCAATTGAAAACCCAACTGTAATTAGTTTGAAAATTGACTTCATGGAGTATATTTAGACCTCAGCTTTGCCAGCTCAGCAAAATTAATGGTCCGTGACCATTAAATATATAATAATAAGGGTGAACTTCTAGGTGCTATAGCAAGAGATAGTTTAGATGTCACACTTTAGGGAAAGAAGTTTTTAGTATTAAGTAAGTTAAGTGTTTCACACACGCGTGTGGTAAGTTCATTGATTGATGAGGTCTCTAGTAGGGTTTTGAACTAAGATTGATGGATAGGAGCTTGACCATGAGGCTGGTGCGACTCTTCCAGGCACGATGGCTTTGGTGTGCTCCTCTATGGGCTTCGTCAACAACCGTTTCAACCGTGTGATTTGGCAGGAGCTGGAAAACTCTCTCCACAGAGGTTGTCTTGTGCTGGGTTTAGGTTTCTTTCTTGTGTCGCTTACAACCCACCTCGTGTTGCAAAGGTTTTTGCCTCAGGTTTTGGAAACTGCTCTCTCTGTTTCTTCCTCTGGGCAACTTTCCTGTCCCTTGTGCTGCTTTGTCTACTCGTTTATGGTTGTTAGGGTTTTCCATTTGTAAGGTTTGTCTGCACTAGATTTTGACTTGGCCACTGGAGTCCATCCTCCTCTGGTGGAGGACTAGTACCAACCAATCGAAAAAAGTGGGAATTATTTTTTATCTGCGCCGGGTCATTTCAGCCTTTCATCTACTGGTTTTGCCTTTGTTCTAATCCTTGACTTGAGGGTTTCCAGGATCGCTTCAACTTTATGCATGATGGCTTTGCCTCTGTCTGATATCTTGGCTTGAGGGTTTCCAGGAAGGGTAGATACGCCTAGAACTGTATATCAGTCTGGGCTCGCATAACGTTGGGTGGCACTATTTGTATGAGCTACGTCGTTATTGTCTAATGTGTCTCTCCCTTAACCCCTCCAGACTTTCAGGGTTCCTTGACATTGGCGGTCAACTCAGCGCGTGTCCTTCTTGTTCCTTTGTCGGCCACCAGGTCTTCTACCTTCTTCTTCATTGACAATTCTTCCCTTGTCACAACTCTATCTTTAGGGTTGACTTGTTTAGGTCGTTGTGGCTGTCCCCCCTCTGTCACTCCTCTCATCCACGACCACGTTTTGGAATGGGTGCTGAGATGAACGATCTCCCTCCACCTTCTCTCACGCACGGCCGTCGTCGCAGAGTTGCAAAAGCACACGAGGTTCATGAAGGCAAACTGCGATATGTGCTTGGTAGGGATATCTTCTTGGAAAAAGCAGAGGCTTTATGCTCATGTGCCCTCATCGACACGCTGGAATACACCCAGATGGGTAAAGAGGAATGGCACACATGGGCTGCTGAAAATTGGAAGCCACTCTTCTCCTATACCCCCTCAATCAGTTTGCTAGCTATAGGTTGGATTGTAATTGTTTTCTTGGAAGAAGCTCATGCTCTGTCAGTTTTAAACTCCTTCTGGCGCATCCAGGAAGGTTCTTTGGTGCTAGATCGCTGGCACATTCACTTCGACCCGTTGAGAGAACGTGTTAAGAAGCGACACCTGCTTTTTGTAGATAATGTGATTCTTTTTTGGATTGGCTCCTTTGAAGAATGGATGGCTCTCAAGGTTCTGTTGGACACCTTTTGCGAAGCTTCTGGGATGCTAATAAACACAGAAAAATCTTGTTTCCTCATCAACAATGTTGAGAATGAAATGATCTCCAGGATTACTTGCTCCATGCCTTACAGATCTCAGTCCATGACCACAGGTTTTAATTATCTCGGATATTATATAAAACCCATGGGATACTTAGTCAAAGACTGGTTTTGGCTTATAGAAAAATTTCAAAAAAGGATTTCTCACTGGTCTTACAGGTTTCTCTCTGGTTCTTATCAGAGCTGTTCTAACCAGCATCCCGGTGTTCTGAATGGCACTAGTTCCCATCCCAAAAACCATTCTGGGGAAACTGAAAAGCCTAATTTTTTATTTCCTTTGGGGCTCAAAGGGAGATAAGAAAAAATTCCATCTAGTCGATTGGACATCCTTATCCAAACCCACATCTTAGGGGGGTTGGGGAATAAAAAACCTTGAATGGTTTAGCATGTCCTTAAGGATCAAAACCTTCTGGCAAGTTCTCAGCAGCAATGGTCTCTGGTTTAAATTAATCACTGTAAAATATTTTAAAAAAAACTCAATGTTGTCTTGGATCCGTAATAAGCATTTCTCTGTCATTGGTGTTTCTACTATCTCGAAGGGCTTCTTAAACCTTATCTCCTGGCTGGGATGTGGATTAATTTGGATGGTTGGAGACGGCAAAGAAACTAGAATCGGTTTGGATCCGATCGCAGGTATGGATACTTGTTTATGCTGCCAAGGGACCTTCATGACTATCTAGAAGATTTTGGTATCACTTCGCTGATCCATGCCAGGAATCACTCTCCGGAAGCCCCTTCGTATTGGCTAACTGCATCTGATCTGGATTTAGGTGGTGATTGGTATCACAGCTGGAATAATTACATCAAAGGTCTTGAACATGGGAGGATAAGACTCCGGATGAATTCAGACAGTTTGCTTTGGACATACAAAAATTTCACGGGCTCTATATCGGCCACGATAGCATATGATTGTGTGGCAAATTCCTTTGCGGATTCTCAGTGCGAAGCATATTTCATTCATTAGGTTCTTTGGAAACTCAAAATACCTGAGAAGTTACGCTGTTTTATATGGCTTCTAACAAGCAACAGGGTTCTTACCTGGGACCAGCTCAAAAAAAGGGGCTTTCAGGGGCCCAGTCTCTGCATTATGTGCAAGGAAAATGAGGAGTCAGCACAACATCTGTTCATGGACTATAAATACACTAAGAGTGCCTTTGATGTTGTTTTTGAACATTTTGGTACGTGATCCCTTCATAATACTGCTGTGGGTATTTATGTGCGTTAGTACCTGGACGTTTGGTTCCATGCTCATTCCACTGATTTCTGCCATCTTTATCTGCCATTATTTACCTTCTGGGTGATTTGGAAACAACGGAACAGGTATATTTTTGAAGGGTCTGCTCCAACAATATATGGGATCATTCATCAAGCTGAAATTCTCTTGCATACCTTTACAGTGTCGGTTAAGAAGTTGAAGCCTAGAGTTATTGGTTTGCCACCAAGGAGACACTTTCCTTGTGGGTATTTCGATGGTGCATCCGCCAAGAACAAAGGAGGGGCGGGTTTTGTATTACATATCAGTAGCACTCATAGTGTGCATTTCTCCTTGGGATGTGGCAGATGCACAAATACAAAATCTGAGATGATGGCTTTATGAGCCATCCTCAAGGTATCAAAGATCATGGGAATCCCACTTCTCTCTATCTATGGCGATTCCCTCGTCATCATTTCTTGGGCCACGGGTAAGAGCACTCTAAACCTTCCTCATCTGAGCCACTGGTGTGATGATATAAGAGAACTTCTTCAAACTTTTTCGGGATTGATCATGAAACACATCTATCGTGAGTATAACCAGATTACTGACAGTCTCTCAAAAAATGTCGTCCTTCTTGACTCAGGTTATGGGAATTTCAATGAGGTTCTGAATGATATTCCTACTGATCATGGTAACTTTCGGTTATTCTAGATATGTTGTGCTCTTCATTAAGCACACATTAATATTTGTTTTGATTTGGGATCAGTATTTCATGTAGAACTCATTAGTTATCTGTATGCTCACGATCCATGCTGTTTTTTTATCCTTTCCGGAAAATGTTAAAATTTGACCTGTTTATACAGGAGTGATGATAAAGCCTGCTAAATAAACAAGCTTGTTCTTTGCTAGCCATGTTTTGATGTCGGGGATCTGCCTCTGTAGAGAGGATCTCCTCATTGATTGAGCACTTCATGAGAAATGATCTTTTGATCGACTGTATATGATGATCTTTGATTCAATAGAATAACAAGATCTGGTATTTTTTCTACTGAAAAAAGTAAGTTAAGTGTTTATGGGGTACCGGTAAGGTAGTTGTTTCCATGGTTTAAAAGAAATTTAAATATGGTTTAATAAATAAACTTCACAAGTATGATGTTAGTGGTTATGATGGAAATTAAACTTTACATAATTTACAATATCAAGTTTAAATTTTTTTACAAATTAATAAGTAAAGATGATACATTATATAATGGGGTGGGGTGAT
Source organism: Pseudotsuga menziesii (assembly GCA_001517045.1). Lineage (NCBI taxonomy): Eukaryota > Viridiplantae > Streptophyta > Pinopsida > Pinales > Pinaceae > Pseudotsuga > Pseudotsuga menziesii. The sequence continues at coordinate 635,205 of LPNX010199011.1, read as the reverse complement.
ACAATAAATTAGAAGAGAAGAACTTCAAATTTTATTAAAAAGTTAAAAGTACAAATTTGATGATAAATTTAAATAAATTAGTAGATAATGGAAAAAGTGTGTATAAACTTAAGTGCACTTAATGGTTAAGAATGTGCATTTTTTCTTTAGGAGGTCATAGGTTCAAATCCAAAGGAAGTAGGGTATGTACACTTTTGTAGACTTTAGCAGTTAAATCCTTGTGCATAGCAGGGTGCACTTAAATCGTGACGAATTCTCCTTAACAATTCTCTCCTAACATGAGGTTTGGATATTGGTTTGTCTATGAAATTTACACAATGATAAGGGTATATGGATTTAACACCTATTTCATTAAACTCATACTTTTTAGGCAAAATCTAGACTAAAAAAGTGTGAATTTTCCTTTTAAAGTGTCAATACCAACCTTTCTAAAGTGCAAAATTGTGTTGTGAAATTTACAATATTGGGTTTAAAAAGTGTGTTTTTATATTCCAATACTGTGATGTTTTACTATTGTTAAACCCTAAAAGTGCACTCTTTTATTATGAAAGTGAGAATTTCAATTCAACAAAAGTTCCCTTTGATTTGAAAAGTGCATTTTTCATATTGAAAGATGCAAGCTTTGAATCTAAAAATTGTAATGTATATAATATTCATAGAAATTAAAAGGGGTGATGTATAGTACCATACCCTAATTCCATTAGAAAGTATTATAATTCACCGACTAGGATTGTTTGCCCAAAAAATGGTCAAACATGTAATGGATAATAGGTTCTATCCAAAAAAAAATCAATGTAAATGGTCACAATTAAGAACTTCGGTTTCATTGTGAGGCAGCTCATTACTCGACAAGGAGGTGTCATGATTCTCTTACCGAGGCATTAAGGAAACTACACACCAACATAAATCTTTTAATGGTGGGATGGAGACAGGTTCCAACGCTTGCATGAGCAAATGAGCGAGCACACGATGGAGAATAATGACCTGATACGTGACTACATGCCAACGGAAATATGATGATGTTGGGATCAAAATGGGTTCCAAGGCTCACATGAGCAGACAAGCAAGCACAAAATGAAGAATAATGACCTAGTACACCCAAGAAACACTATGATAATGAATTATAATGGGATAAATTGGGAAGCAAGTATCCTTGCACTCTAGTTATGGATCCATTTTGTACATAGATTTAACAATGTGCACCATGATAGTTCTTAGATGAGGTGTATAGTATAAAAGAATCTCAATGTCCTTGTTCCTTTTGAAGAGGACCACACATATCATGGTGAGGTGGTTTTCCAGTCAAGGGGGATATGGCAAGATCGTATTCCTTGAGTAATAAGGTGACTACACGACCATAGAGATCTACAAATGGTTCAAAGGCTCACACGAGTAAATGAACAAGCACACAATGAAGATTAATGGCGTGAGATAGAATACAATCATGATTTGTAATAGGATAAATTGGTAAGGAAGCATCTTGGTACTCTAATTATGGAACCACTCTCTCTAAAGAAAAGATCTAAATCATAGTGTTGATCGAGAATTTAGGTCTCTCTATTCATATTGTAATGGCACCCTGCAGTGAGAAAGTTATCCCTTCTCTTACAGGATCAATGCAGGATGTCAAGGAAGTGATGGAAGCTGTGGACTTATACAATGTTGAGGTTTTGAAGGAACTACAAACATCAATGTTTGTTATGGAAGATGAAGTAAAATTGACTAGGGCTTACCAGGAGGATGACAATGTAGTTAAGCTGTTATGGTGGATTATTCCATATTTGGGTGTTGGAGTTGTATTGGCATATCAAAATAATGTTATCCTTTGGAATTCTTCCAAATGACGAGGATTGTCACCAATTGAAGTAGAGAATGGAAACCCTGGAGGAGTAGAGGAGTAGAATGCTCACCTCATGAAGGTGGTTAATTGGATAGCGGGAAGGATGGGGGGAACCTCTGAACTTCCTTCAAAAAATAAACCTCTAGTTACGTCCTTTTAGGCTACTACTCATTAGAGTGTTGTAGGTGTGCATCCTACACAACTTCCCCATGTCCAAGATTAGAAAGTTCACTAGTTCTTGTTTATTGTTTTGATACATTATCAAGGTTATATAACTTATTACATGGATAGTTTTAGTAGTTTATAGTATGCCAAAAAGATCAAGAGATAGTTTTGTTTTTCTTTATGGCATGGTTTCCCAATGAGGCAGGCATGTTTTCACAGCTTTGAGAGTGTGGGATAGTGAAGGGAAACCTAATATGGAGGCATGCTCTGATGTATATGTACATATTTATGACATATTAATATAGACACAACTTTCTTACAAAATCAAACAATGTGCACCATAGTTATATTGATCCCCAATATAGTACAAAAATAAAATAACATCTTACTACCTTTTACAAAAAAAAAGTTTATATGCAATTGTATCACCCTCTATGATGATGTTAACGACTAATCTTTGACACTCATTCATCATCTTAATGATGGATATGTAGGAGACAATGTTTCTAAAAACTTGCACACCTTATTTGCAAACACAACAACTTATTCAATATTGTAAAATTTATATGCATAAATATTTTAAACCCATCTTAATGACTATCTAAATAACTATCTATCAAGAAATATTTTTATGAACTTCCACACCCGAATTTCAAACACAACAATTTATTCAATGTTTTCAAATATCTATATGAAAATTTTAGAAACCCAATAATGTTGGAAAGAGAGAATCCAAAACTCCAAAAAAAATCATGAAAGTTTTAAATATTACTTAAAATCATCACATAAATAATTAATAAAATTGATCAATTGTATATACCATACTTTTTAAGCAAATATACATGTTATGGTATGTGACCAATGATCCATGATATAAATAGATCTAGATAATGTTTGCAAGGTATAAACTAGGCACTATCATATCATTATAAGGTCAAATCTATAAGAAAATAAGGATCATCTGATCCTTTAGAAGCATAATGTTTTACATGGAAAATGTAATCACATAATAAAATGGTTCCATGTTTACACTATAACCATGTCTAGTGAGATAGAGTAGCAGATAAAAAAGATTGGCTTATATTTAGGGTGATCCATTAATTTAGGAAACATAAACAAAGACTCCATCATAAAAATAATTTTTTGAGCTATGAACCCATCAAAATATATCCATAGTAACATCCATCCCACTCTCCACATTATGGCTCATATTCTCTAATTGCACCTTAACTATTGCAAGTCCCTTCTCATTTATCCATGATTCTCTCTCTTGTCAATCCTAGCCTTTGTCATCATCCCCATATGATGTTATTTACATAGATAATCATATCTTTTCTTTAGCAAAAACCTATTGTTGGTTTCTATTCAAATAGTTTTTATATGTCAATACCATGAGGTCATTTGATCCTCCTTTTTTCTTCTGCCATTGCACCCATACTTTGTAAGAATTAATAATACTAACATATGAATCATGATAACTATCACTAATCTCCTTTCCCAACCATATTGCACAATCTTACAATGATTTATATTGGTGACATAGAAAAAATAGAGTACACAAACAACGCTAGTTGGATAAAATCCAGAGAAGTTGTAGCTTTTGAAATTGGGAAGACTAAAGTATTGTTGTTGATGTATTTGTAACTTCAAAAGATATTCTGATGTATATTATCAGTGTATGTTGTTTTTCCCCCATTGGGGATGTGCTTACCTCCTTGTGGAATGTTTTAATTGTGTATATACCTTGAGGTACAACCTCTGTTGTAAGTTGGGGCAATAGTCCCCAGTGTAACATCATGCAATTTGTATTTGGAGTATCTCTAGGAGAATTCGGCCTTGTTAGGGAAACAAGTCAGCCCCAATCATTTATTTTGTCAGTCACTTGATTAGTATAAATAGGGAGCCACCCTCCCTCATTTATACACACCTCACACTTTGAATTTCGCTTGAGAGAGAAAGAGAGACAAAGGAAGGGGAGATAGATAGCTCATGAATACTTCTTATTGTTGGTTTATATCATCTTACTATTATGAGGAAGTGTGTAGGGTTTTCTCCTTTTATGGTTTCCTCAGTGAAAATCTTTGTGTCGTTTGTATCTCTTATCTTATGCATCGAGTTGTACTTGTTATTCTTTCAAACAAAGATCCTAATTAAGCTAACTAGATCTAAGAAAAACTAACATGGTATCAGAGCCTCTCTGAAAGAAGGCATTGTGCAGCTGTGAAAACTAGGGCTTCCTAATTCAAGGTGTTCTCTCCACAAATCATCAATAAAAGAGGGCTATACTAACTCACCTCAGTAGGGTGCATCTTTTGGTGGAAGCGGTTTCATATTTGAAGAAGTTTCATTTTTTACCCTATCACTAGTGCCTGGAGAAACTAGGGAATCAAGTTCCAGAGCCTTCCCACCTCAGTCTTCAGAAACTGACCTAGCTGAGAAAATTTCCTCAAGGAGGTGCATCTTTATATCCAAATAGGATTCCCAAAATCGAAGTTTGGAAAATTAGGGTTTCTCTAGCAAACCCTGGGTCAGCTAGCTCCATAACTCGTCCAGACACCTCAAATCGTTAAGATCTAAATCTTTTCTATTTCCATTTGAGGTTCTCATTTGAAAATATGACTCACCATACTCATCTTGAGAACAATCTTGGAGGGGATGATAACTTTTGAGCATGGAAGTATATAATATCCCTAATCCTTGAAGAGAATGATTTGGATCAGTACATCACTGGAGAAGTTCCAGAACCATATGAAGATGAGGCTAAGGCTTCTGATAAGACAAGAATGGATAAGGATATCAGAATCATTGTAGATTCTATTAAGGATCACCTCATCCCCCATGTGTCTTCATTGAAGACACCAAAGGAAGTGTATCATGCTTTAACAAATATGTTCGAAGGAAAAAAAAGAACATCGATTGGAAGATGACCTTGAGGAACCAATTGAAGAATGTGAAGATATAGAAATCTGATACTATACAATATTACTTCATAATGGTTTCTCAAATCAAAGAGCAAATTGAAGTGGTTGACGAGAATGTTGAAGAAGGATAAATTGTGATGACCACCTATAATGGTATCCCTAGATCACGGAACTCATTCATTCAAGGAATTTGTCCAAGAAGGAGGTCGATCTATGTTGTGAATATTTAAATAATATTATTATTTATAAATAAATAGATTATTAGTTTACTGGTGAAAGGGTGTAACCCTTCACTATGCATGCTCAAGCCTTATAAAGGAGAGATTCATTGTAATATTGTAGCCATCATCTATTAATATATCATTTTTTATTATTTATCATGGAATTCAGGGTCACTTCGTAAATATCCAACCAGGTACTGTTGTACCATTTGGTATCAGAGTAGATTCAATCCTCCTACTGTGATATCAGATTTCTCTCATCGACTCCCAATTCACCCCGCTGCTCCTCATCCTCTCCATTCACTTTCTTAATCTTTCTTGCTCACCTCTTTCATTCATGTGCCGCATCATCCACACCCTCCCGCTGCCTCCCTCCCTCCATCTTCCACCTGCGCATCCCTTCCCTCCCGCAACTCTTCACCCTTCGATTTCTTACCTACAAACTGCCACCCACGCTCTCATACTTCCTTCTACCCACACCCTCCTGCTATGCACTTCCTACATCCCCACCGCAATCCCCACATTTTCCCCACTGGAGTGCCACTTGATCGTTTCCCCATCCTCCTCCCATCATCTCCATGGGCACCACCTTTCGACCTTCCCTCACACGAACCCTAAAGCCTAAAAAAAATGAATTTTAATAAAAAAATAAATATTATATATAATCATAATATTATAATATTTATTTTATTAAAAAGAAATTTAGTCCCCAACTTTATAAAAATAATAAAAAAATAAAACAAAATATATAATAAAATAATTTTATTATATATATTTTTATTTATTTATTTATTCCTTTCACTCCATAATCCAAAATAGCGTCGAAGTACACACCTCTACATATAAGGACCAAGACCATGGTGGAAATAAAAGACCAAATCGAAAAAATGGAGAAGGGAATCAAGTCCCTCATCTCTAACCAAAAAAGCTTGAAGGAAGAGATAAAAAACAATAATACAGTGCTTAAGAAAGAAATCAAAGAAAGAAGGTTGGATGAAAAAATGGACATCCTAAATGAGAAACAAAAATAATTGGATTACAAAATGAGTACCATGACTTAAGATATAAACACCATAACACAGAACTTTAGCACCATGACGTAGAACCATAATACATTAATGGAGATGATACAAAAACTAATGCCTAGTACAGACCATGTCAGCAGTCTAGACATGTTAGATGCCTCATTTCATGTTTCTACATAGGAAACACTTGCCAAGAATAAAGAATATTTGCAAAAAGAAATAAAGATTAACAATGCGACACTTAAAAAGGAGATAGAAACAAAAATACTGCCAAAAATGGAGGCACGATTAAACAAAAAAAGAGATGCTATCAGTACGATAGTAGAGAATGAAAAGGATAAAAATCATTGTCAACAATGAAGCAGTTCAAATATGTCACTTGCATCATCCAATAGCTTTGAGAAACCATCAAACTGTAAAGAAAAAGGAAACCAGTATCATCCTTACACAGTGTACCCACCTAAGGAAAAATTAGAGTTGTCGAAATACGATGGAACTGAAGACCAATGCGTTGCATGGTTAAACAAAGAGGAAGAATACTTCAACATTTACAATATTCAATATGACAAGGAGAATGTGAAATATGCGTCAATGCATATGGAAGGGTATGCCTATTGTAACACCCTGGTTTTGACCACATTGCATTAAATGTACATGATGTAGATATTGTAAGGAATCATGGTGTGGAGCTAAAGGCAAAATCCCCACTATCGATTTGGTTTTGTTATGTTCAGCAATTGGAATCGTTGTCGATGGTATATCGTGATATACAACACATAATAGTTTTGGTATCATGTAAATCCGCATTTTTTTAATTAAATGAACCCCAACCAGCTATGTCACTGCAACCATATTGAAAAGGGCATGATATTCCCAAGGATAAAGGGGGGGATTGTTAAACCTTGAGCCCTTGGGGGAAAATCCATTTGTCATCCACCCTTTTTGACTTTTTCACCTTCCCTTGTCTCATCCAACTACCTCATTAAAAGTTCTGTTGTTAGTTGGGGTAGTTATTGTTGGGGAGTGGAGTGTGGCAGGAGTGTCAGTCCTTGCCCACATGCACACTCCACCAGTAGTTTGACCCTCACGATGATAGGAAGCCACTACTTGATCACTCCAGGTGGATCCTCCATTATTCCATTCGCTCCACGACTGCATGGGACATTCTTCCAATCTCCCAAGCTTGTTCATCTCATGCGGAGATGTTTTGTTTCCTCATGTACTGTTTGGGCTTTTCCATCATGGTTCATCACGTAGGGAGCAAGGGGGTGCCGATTCGGCCATTAGCGTTCTAGGATGGAGGCATGTATTTTTCCCTATGGATGTGGTCGGTGTGTATGTTCTTCCTTAGGCACTGGTTGAGGGTCTATTTACTTCCTCCATTGTCGACTGTGTCAATTCCCTGTCACTTCACTGATTGAGACCGGTGGCTGTTTTTCCCCCCACGTTTTGTTGGCTATGTTTGCTTTTACATTTTGGGCTGCTGTAGGTTGTTATGGAGTCGTTTTGGCCATGATAGGGCCAAGAACGACTCACGGTTTTCTTTCCCCTATCCAAGCTGTGAATAGCTTGTTTGGATGTGTGTATGTAGTGGTTGGTCTTCGGACTGCGTTGGAGTGGGGATGAGGGCTTGGTTTGCTTAAAAAACCTGGTGTGTTTGGGAGCCACATAGACAGAGCTAGAGGGCTGGCATTCTTCTCCACAACCCCTGAACAGCACTGGAAGGGAGGTCAGGGCCTGAGGGACTGTGTAGCAGAGAAGGGACTGATTTCCTTGTGTTGGTTGTGTGTGGGTGTCCTAGAAGTCATGCTAGTTCTGGTGTAGGTGTCCTTAGCTCTTCCTCAGGCACTGGTTGAGGGTCTGTTTAATTCCTCGATTGCCGACTATGTAAATTCCCTGTCACTTCACTGATTGAGACCAGGGGGTGTTTTTCCCCCCACATTTTTTTGGCTATGTTTGCTTTTACGTTTTGGGATGCTGTAGGTTTTTATGGAGTTGTTTTGGCCACGATACGACCAAGAACGAATCAGGATTTTCTTTCCCCTATCCAAGCTGTGAATAGATTTTTTGGCTGCATGTATGCAGTGGTTGGTCTTTGGACTGCGTTGGAGTGGGGATGAGGGCTTGGTTTGCTTAACAAACCTGGTGTGTTTTGGAGCCACACAGACAGAGCCAAAGGGCTGGATTTCTTCTCCACAACCCCTGAATAACACTGGAAGGGAGGACAGGGCCTGAGGGACTATGTAGCAGAGAAGGGACTAATTTCCTTGAGTTGGGTGTGTGTGGGTATCCTAGAAGTCAGGCTAGTTCTGGTGTAGGTGTCCTTAGCTCTTCAATGAGCTCAACGGCTTAGCATTTAGCCTTTCCCAGCTCCTTGATGGCCTGATAAACCTAACTGTGTTGGCTTCGTCTGTGTTTTGTGTATCCTTGTCTATGTGTAAGCCTGTTTGTTCCTTATTCCTTGGGGAATCATGCCCAGCTCGGGGGTGGCAGTGTTGCTGAGAGATTAAGGAGCACGCTGGCCTATGGTTGGGTGGAATGTTGCAGCGACATAGCTGGTTGTGGGACGAATCCTTTATAAGATAAGTATTCTTAACCATCTCATCTCTACATTTATATTTATTGTTTAATGAATGATGATGAACATGTGGGATTCTTGAATGAATGTATGTTTGTTTCCACTATGTATATGAAGGATTATGCATATTAGCAGGTTTTATGTTTTAAGAATTTTTTATTTCAATTTATATGTATGTGCATGTTCATGGGGCTTTTAGCCCAGCTGTTTAATGACACCGTAGCGTCCTCTTCGCCGATCGGAGGGTCGGGGACATTACACCTATAATTGGTACTAATGGTGGAAGAGAGATAATTTGTCCTACACCTAGAACTTGTTAAAAAATGTTTTTTTTAATAGGTTTCAAGGGATCAGATAAGATGATAGTTTTGGTAAACTTACCAGATTACAATAGGTTGAAAAGTTTGAGGAATTCAAACATCAGTGGGAATCCTTATCGACATGAGTATTTGGGTTTTCTTACAAACAAAGAATCAAAACCTATTTAGGAGGTCTTAAACCATACCTCCAAAAAAAATTAAATATGCATGACATACCTAACATAGAGGTGGCAAGACATAAAGCAAAAGTCGTAGAACACAAATTGGAAGGAATAAAAACAATAGGTGATAACCATTATCAACAAGAAAAAGAGACACAATCTAGGTACTGTGAAGGTAATTGGTCACCCGATCATCAATTCCACAAAACTCAATCATATTTCTATGAAATTGGAAATATGTCAAAAACATCTAACATTTACTCTGATAATAGAAAAAAGAAGAAAAACACATGTCGTCGATGCAGTGATGACTGGAACCTAGGCCATAAATGTAGGAACAGTCAGACAATACAGTGAAAAATCATCATTGGGAAAGAAGTGCAAGTATCTGCACAAGAAATCTCATCTGATTCTAATACTGACATAGAATCAGAATTAAGGACGATATTAGGAAAATACTTAAGCTTTGAGGACAAAGATTTCCCAAGAGGAAGGAAATGTTGTGAATATTTAAATAATATTATTATTTATAAATAAATAGATTATTAGTTTATTAGTGAAAGGGCGTAAACCTTCACTATGCATGCTCAAGCCTTATAAAGGCGAGCTTCATTGTAATATTGTAGCCATCACCTATCAATATATCATTTTTTATTATTCATCATGGAAGTCAGACTTGCTTTGTAACTGTCCAATAGGATATGGTTGTACCAATATCTTTCAGCGGACTCCAAGAATAATTTGCACAAGAAGAAGCTCGACTCATGACAAGAGAAGAGAAGATGGGAGCAACTTAAGATCAGGCTCTCACAGTTCACACTAGGAATAACTTTGAGAACAAGGAGAAGAAGGATAACTTTTATCACAACAAGAAGAAGGACAGGAAACAAAACAAGACCAAGAGAGATACTTTAAATGTTTGATGTTATACTTGTGATGAAAATGGACACTTTACAAGAGATTGTCCCATTAGGAAGAAGAGACACCATGCTCATATTACAGAAGATGATGAAACAAGAAACAAAATATTCAAACAAGAGAAGGATGATTCAGATGAAGATTATGTGCTAATCTCAACACTTTCTGGCACTATCTCACACGAAAACAATGATTGGCTTGTTGATAGTGGATATTTTGAAACATATAATGGGATACAATGAATCATTTGTTAATATGTCTGAACATGAGTCACCTCACAAGGTGAAATTGGGGATGATTATCAATACCCCATAAAAGCGAGTGGAGAAGCTTCATATAATATTGACTTTGGGAAATCCTTAAAGATGAAGGATGTGCTATATGTTCCAGGATTGAAGAAGAATATTCTCTCCATTTCTGCACTAGATGCAAAAGTAATTAAGCTTTATTTTGTCGATGTCCAAGTTTTGATGTGGGACAGAGAATTCAACAACGATTGGAGAAGAAGAATAAGGCTTGTACAAAGTAAAAGGACAACTTGAATAAGCACTGGTTCATGAATCAATTAAACCAAGTGAACTATGAAACAGAAGGATTGCACATGTGCACTACAGAGCACTACTGATGGAAACCAAAGCTGTCTTAGGATTACCATAGATCCAAGCAAAGCATGAAGGAATTTGAAAAGGATGTGCACAAGGAAAGAATGGGAAGAAGAAATTTACTAGTAGTGAGATAAAGTCTAAACTAATATTGGAGATAGTACACTCATATGTATGTGGACCCATGTCTTATAGTTCATTAATAGGGTATGTGTACTATGTTACCTTTATAGATGATTTCTCACATAAAACCTGGATATATTTCTTGAAAGGGAAAAGTGAGGTTTTTAGTAAGTTCAAGGAATATAAAGCCTTGGTTGAGAACCAAACCAGTGGGAATATCAAGTAGTTAGATAATGGCAGAGAATTCACTTCGAAATAATTCAAGGAAATTTATAGAGAGTCTAGTATTAAGAGGGATTTGAGCACCCCATAAAATCCTCAACAGAATGGGGTTGCGAAACGAAAGAACTAAACCATCATGGAAGAAACAAGAGCTATGCTGCACCTCTAGGATATTCCCATGCACCTTTGAAAGGAGGCAGCAAGAAGAACTATGTATGTATAGAACCATACTCCTCATCGAGTACTTGACAACAAAACTCTTGAATAGGATTTCTCAGGAGAGAAACCACAAGTCATCCATCTGAGGATATTTGGTTTCCCGGTGTACATACATATCCCAAAGGAGAAAATGACCAAGATCGATCCTTCTGGGAGGAAGGGTATATTCGTAGGATACGGTGATACATCAAAGGCCTTTTGAATTTACTTCCCAGGATTCAATAATATCGACATCAGTAGAGATGTAACCTTTGATGACGACTCGGCATACTTCAGATCAAGGAGCACACATATTCATAAGGTCGAGGAACCTAAAGAAACAAGAATCCAAGATATGGAAATCAGAGAAGCAATTCTAGAAGACCATGAAGATCATGACATGACATAACCACCATATCTAGTAGATACATTCCTCGAGAATAACTCCCACAAGAGGAAACCAACATGGGAACGGGAGCTCATATGAGAAGCTGAAAGGTATGGCACTCCAGAAGAAATGCATAGAGAGAGAAAAAGGGAAAATCCATGCAATAGCTATGTAGATCTATTGTGTGACATCATTGATAGAGAACCTTCCACCTATGAAGAGGATACAAAAAAGAAATAATGGAAGGATGCTATGATCAAGGAATATTAGTTTATCATGAAGAATGATGTCTAGGAGATAGTTTTGAGACTGGAGAAGAAGTCTTTCGTGAATTTAAAATGGATCTACAAGATGAAGCATGTTTCAGATGACAACATCGAGAAATACAAGGAAAGATTCATAGCATGAGGTTTCTCACAGAAAGAAGGCATATATTACAAATATACATTTGCACATGTGGCAAGGTACACTTCCATTAGGATCATACTTGCATTGGCAGCAATTATGAAATGGAAAATACACCATATGGATGTCAAGACATATTTATTGAATGGTGTAGTCGAGGAGGAAGTATACATGGAACAACCACTAGGATTCAAGACACATGACAGGAAGAACCATGTGTGTAAATTGAAGAAGGCCGTGTATGGATTGAAACAAGCACCAATGACATGGTACGGCATGATGAATAGATTCATGATGAGATTAGGATTTACCAAGAGTAAAGTGGATTCTAACCTTTACTTCAAGTTTGAATACGGAATACCAATGATACTCATGTTATATGTTGATGACTTGTTTCTAACAGGTGAAGAGGAACTCGTTAAAGATGCAAGGAGGAGAGTTGCTACAGCGTTCGAGATAAAATGCCTACGTATGATGTACTACTTATTAGTAATGGAGGTGTGGTAGAGTGTATATGGGATATTCCTTGGTCAAGGAAATTATGCAGTGGATAATTTGAAGAGATTCAAAATGTTGGACTACAAAGCAATAGCCACACCTATGACATAGAACCAGAAGCTTTTGAGTGATGCTTCATCTGAGTCGGTTGATGCCACGATGTTTCATCAAATTATTAACTCATTGATGTATATGATGAATATGAGACCATACATATTGTTCACGGTGAAAAACTTGAGCCAGTTGCTGATGGATCCGAGACATGTTCACCTGATAGTTGCAAAGAATGTAATGAGGTACCTAAAAGGTACAGTGGATTATGGGCTCAAATATGATGCAAATAAGAAGATTAACCTACATGGTTATGTTGATTCATATTGGGAAGGTAGTGCCATTGACAAGAATATCATCTTAGGTTTTGCTTCAGTTTGGGATCTAGCATGATATTCTAGTTCAACAAGTAGAAATCATGTGTGGCACTGGGTACCACTGAGGCAGAGTATGTTGCCACTTGCTTAGATAGTTGTGAGTCATCGTGGCTTCGAAAGCTACTATTTTACTTGTTTTATCTCCAGTTGGATGCGACTTGCATTTTCTGTGACAATCAGATTTATGTGAAGCTGTCGAAAAATATTGTGTTCCATGACAAGTTGAAGCATATCGAGATCAAGTTCCACTATATCAGGGATATGGTGCAGAGAGGAGTAGTGAAGCTCTAGCATGTGTCAACAATCAAGCAAATAGTCGATGTTTTGACCAAGCCTCTATCCATATTGAAGTTCGAGTACTTTAGAGAAATACTTGGTGTGATCCAGACCTAGATCTTTCTAAAGAGGGGGTAATGCATTCTACCATATATGGAGAGACTGGTTGTCTGAGTGGAACATCCTTGCGAATATTGTAGGTTGCTCAAATGAAATCAGTCCTATAGGTTATCCTTGGATGTAATAAGTCCTAGCGAATCTCATAGGTTATCCTTGGATGTAATCAACCCTGATATGTTTCTAAACTAGAAATTACTAATGCATAATATCTCACATGGGAAATGAGACAGCTTGTCTAAGCAGGAAAAATACTGGTGTAGCAGGATGCTCAGATGTAATCAATGTTATAGGTTGTCCTCGGATGTAATCAGTCTTGGCGAATCTCACAGGTTATCCTTGGATGTACTCAGTCGTAAGACATGTTATTTGAGTGTAAATATGATCCCTAGTGTAGTACGTAGGTTACTTGAATGTAATAAGTCCTATCGGTTGTCCGAGTGTAAAAGGATTCCTGGTGTGGTATGCAGGTTACTCAGATGTAATACACCTCAAAGGTTGTGTTAACAAAAAATATCTTGGATGTAGGCTGTTCAGATATGATAAGTCATCAAGGTTGACTTAGAACGTAAAAATCCTGATGTAGCAGGTTGTTTGGTCGTAATCAGTCCTTACATGTGTGTGTGTGTGTGTGTGTGTGTGTGTGTGTGTGTGTGTGTGTGTGTGTGTGTGTGTGTGTGTGTTTTCCCATGTTGAGACAATTAGGTCATGAATCACGTGAGGCTCACCTAAGTGGTTCTCCTTTACTCATAGAACATAGGTTGACCGTGGATGCACTGTGTACTCTATTTTGTTTTGTGCAAGAAAGAAAGAGATGATCTGGATACAACAAGATGAAGGTAGAAGATGCAGGTTATTGCCATGGAAATGTAAAGAAGGTCTTGGAAATTTCCTACGTGATGGATTTCTAGAGATGTTATGAATACCTAGTTGAGTACTAGACCTACACCCAACATGAAAAAGGGCTAGATCTATAGAAACTTTTGATGAAATATAGTACCATTCAATGATCAATAATAATATGATGATGGAAACAACTATGAATATGAATCTATGACTCCTTGATGATGACTCCATGATGAAGACTTGACCAGATGTGTTGATGATTGTGGAAGAGACATAATACGTTCCCAGTTAAGAGGGAGTGTTGATGTAGTTGTAATTTTGGAAGATATTCTGATGTATATTATCATTGTATGTTGTTGTACCCCATTGGATATGTGTTTACCTCCTTGCGGGATGTCTTAATTGTGTCTAGACCTTGAGGTACAACCCCATTGTAAGTTAGGGAAATAGTCCTTAGTGTAACATCATGTAATGTGTATTTGGAGTCTCTCTAGGATAATTTGGCCATGTTATGGAGACAAGTTAGCCTCGGTCATGTATTTGGTCAGTCACTTGATTAGTATAAATAGGGAGGAACCCTCCCTCATTTATACACACCTCACACTCTCAAGTTTGCATGAGATAGAAAGAGAGACAAAGGGAGGAGAGATAGATAGTCATTGAATATGTAATTTCCCTTTTTGAATTTTTATTAAATGACCAATTTTTTCACTTTTTCCCCTATTTCGACCTTTGACTAGTTTTGATGTCTAGGTCTCCAAATTGGCCCAGTTGCTCCCAAATATTCTCAGAGTGTGTATGAATGATATTAATACTTAAATATTATGTTAATATATTATTTATAACCATCCAATGAATTCTAAAAACTAGTTTTATATTCTGATCAAAGTAGGAGTCTTTACTAGCAATTTGGGGTTCCAATTCCCTGCTCCCCCCGGGTAAATGCTGGAAATGGCTTCTCAAATGCTCCCAAACCCTCTCGAATTTCCAAATATAGGCAGGGGATGTGTAATGGAAACTTTTTAAATTCTCATATGCATCATGGTTCAATTCATACAAGATGTTATGACTCTTTCCAAAACAACTCCCAAATCACAATTTCGACCCTTGGGGAAAATGCACCAAATCTTCTCCCAATGCAATAAAAATTAGTAAAATGGATTCCAATGTTTAATTAATTAGTATTATACTTTAAATAAAAATTAATCAAATTCCATTAATTATACATTTATCATATATGCATTCCTCCATTCAAAATAATAAGCATTACCATGGCATATATCTAAATAGAGTGGAAGTAGTCATTGTTTGCTCATTAAAAGTCATTTTTACATACAAATATTGGGTATTTAGACTTGAAAATGTATGAGAATGAATAAAATATAATATTTAACTTATTACAATCATAAATATATCAGGAAGATCTCTCCCAAAGAGTACAATATCTCACCCAAGGCGCAATCCCTCCATGAGCATGACTATGCAAAGAAAATTGGAAATGGTTGAGAGGAAGTGATGGAATAGAAGAAACCATGAAAATCCCTGTAGCTTCCAGCTGCAATTACAAATCCATTAAATCTCCTTAAAATACCTGATTTTCCTCTCCAAACACCAACTTGGATGGGAGTCTTTCACCCTCGAAATTGGCCAAGGCAAGAAAACTAGTCATCCAATAGCTCTCACAATTCACAAATGAAAGTTTCTCAAATGATCAAAATCCCTTATATTGGTTTATTCCTTTATTTATTAAACATACTTATCCTTCTAAGGTTCCCAATCCATCCACAAACTTAAGCCAATTCGAATTAAGGTGTGTGCTCATGATTTTCCTTGTGTCCTCCCTTTCCTAGCCTTCCACCTTCCCCAAATTCGAGTTGGATCACATTGAGATTCCCCAACTCAATGAGACATCTCTCAGATTCTCTATTTCATCCTAACATGTCATATATGTCAGATGTCAACCTTCATATCTGATTTGTGTCATAGGTTTCATAACATCTTCATCATTGTTTCATAGAGCTAGGGAATCTAGTCCAAGTGTCTCATTAGCTCCAAAATGACTATTCCTCTCCCATCTAAGTTAAATTTCCTCCCAAATTAGGCCTATGATAGGAGGATGCCATGTGGCACCAAATTTCTAGCTTGTGTGGGATCCATAGTCTCCATGTGTCTCCATGCTCCATTTCCACTTCAATTTTCTCTTATAATTATTTAATAAGATACATTATTAAATATTTATCCCATTCTAATGTCTGAACATCATTTATTAGCTCCCTTATTAAAATTCCAAATGTATCCATCCAACCTAGGGAACTAGTAGGATTGATGGAATTGTCATGCTATGCAATTATTTGAATGGGGACATTACAGTCCTTCCCACCCAATATTACTTTTCATCAAGAAATTTCATATTTGGATGCTACAAAATATTCTCTTTTTCCCTTGTGGCATCTTCACTTGGTATATCCTTCCATTGTACTAAGTATTATTTTATAGTTATGCTTCTCAATGTCCTTTCCCTTGTCTTCAAAATCTTTTCCGGAACAAGTGTGAGATGAACTTCGTCATCCAAGGGAGGAAGTATTTATGAAGTGACAATTTGTTGAGGAAGAGAATTTTTGAGACAAGAAAAATGGAATACATTATGGATTTTACTCCCTTTCAAAAGGTCCAACTCATATGCTACTTCACCAATTTTCCGAACTACCTTATATGGGCCATAGTATCTTCGTTTTAGCTTTACTACCCCCTTTTTTTAGAGATGTTTGTTTGTATGTATTAAACCTCAAATATACTAAATCATTAACATGAAAGGTTCTTTATTCTCTATATCTATCTGCATATTGTTTTTGTTGATTCCGGGCAACATGCAAATTGCCTTTCAAAAGCTTTAAAATTTCTTGGCTCTCTTCCACCCAATCTTTATCTTTTGGAGATCTACTATCACCAAAGACATTGTTAACAAAGGTAAGTGCATCATAACCATATAATTATTTTAAAGGAGACATCAGTATTGACATATGAAAAGTGGTTTTGTATCAAAACTCACCCAAGTGTAGCCATTGTGTCCATGCTTTTGCTTCTCTCCCATATAGTTTATTAGGTACCCTTCCTACCATTGGTTCACCCTATCTATTTTTCCATTATTTTTTGGATGATATCTTGTGCTTGGAGTCAACTGAGTGCCCACCAATCTAAAAATGTCTTTCCAAAAAGCACCCATGAATCTACTATCTCTATTACTTAAAATGCTCTTGGGGAGCCCATGCAATCTGAAGATTTATTTGAAACAAATATCAGTCACTTGTGCAGAACTGAAAGTTAATGTAACAGAAAATAAATGAGAAATTTTTTTCAATCTATCCACTACCACATATAT
This sequence comes from Pseudotsuga menziesii, assembly GCA_001517045.1. Taxonomy (NCBI): domain Eukaryota; kingdom Viridiplantae; phylum Streptophyta; class Pinopsida; order Pinales; family Pinaceae; genus Pseudotsuga; species Pseudotsuga menziesii. The sequence continues at coordinate 617,574 of LPNX010199011.1, read as the reverse complement.
GCAGTCCTTACCCAAATATTTGGGCAACCCAGTGATGAAGTCCATTGAGATACTGTCCCATTTTTTCTCTGGAATGGACAATGGTCGTAATAAACAAGCTGGGCATGTAAGTTCTAATTTGTTTTGCTGACATACCTTACATTCATTCACATATTTCTGAACATATTCCTTCATCCCCTTCCAAAAGAATATATTCCTCAGTTGCCTATAAGTTTTGAAGATCCCTGGACGGCCATCTAGTGGGGAATCATGTGATTCTTGCAAAATTTTGTACTTGAGCTTTGAATATTGAAACAAATAAATTATTCCCTTATAATAAATCATCCCATTCACAATATTATAGTTATCATCCCCCTTGATTCCATCTAACACATCACAAGCAAATTTATCTTTGGCATATTCAACCAGTAACATATTTTTCCAATCTTTAGCAATGTCCATGAGAGAAAAAGAATGTCTTCAAGATAATGCATCTGCTAAAATGTTATTATTTACTTTCACATATTCAATATAAAAATAATAATCTTGAATATTTCTTAACCACTTCTGTTGTCTTTCATTTAGATCCTTTTGGGTGAGGAAGTGCGTTAGGCTATTGTGGTCAATTTTCACCACAAACTTGTTTCCTACCAAGTATTGTTGAAACCTGGCCAATGCATGCATGATGGCCAAAATTTATTTGTCATATATGGAGTAGAATTTTTCATGAGGCTGAAAATTTCTTCTCTCAAAGTCTATAGTGTGTTGGCCTTCCTTTAGGACAACCCCTATTCCTCCACCTGAAGCATCACATTCAACAACAAAGGGATTAGAAAAATCAGGTAATGCAAGTATGGGACAACTACTCATTACCTCTTTCATTTTTTGGAAGGCCTTTTTAGACTCTTAATCCTACTTTAAATCATCCTTCTTAGTCAAATCAGTGAGTGGAGAATTCAACTTGGAGAACCCTTTCACAAACTTTCTATAATAGGTGCATATTCCAATGACACCTCTTAATTCAATGATGTTTTTTGGTGATGGCCATTATAAGATAGCCCTGATTTTTTCCATGTGTAATTTCAGTCCTTCTTCCCTAATAATGTGCCCAATATACAATATTTCCTTCATCCCAAATTCACATTTAGACATCTTAGAAAACAAGGATTTTTCTTGCAAATTTCTCAACAAAATCTCTAGATTATGCAAATGCTCTTCCCAAGTTTTACTTAAATGAGAACATCATCAAGTAAAACCAAAACAAACCTTATAAGCTTCTTGAAAAATATTCTATTCACGTATGCTTGAAATGTGTCTAGAGCATTGGTTAATCCAAATGGAATAACAAGAAACTCAAAGTGACGATAATGACATCGAAAAACAGTCTTTTGCACATCTTCTTGATTCATTCGAATTTGGTAATAACCTGATCTAAGGTCAATTTTGGAGAAATATTTGGATCCAAATAGATCATCCATGATCTCATAAATCCTAGGAATAGGATACCTATTCTTGATGGTCTTCTTGTTCAGACCTATGAAATCTAGACACATCCTCAAGGTTCCATCTTTTTTCTTTACCAACACTACTGAAGAAGCATAAGGGCTAGAGCCTGGTCTAATGAGTCCCAAATCTAAGAGTTCTTGGATGGAATTCTCAATTTCATATCTAAATTTATTGGGATTTTTATAATTTGGTATATGAACGGGTGGATTCCCCTCCTCTAAAACAATGTTGTGATCAACCCCCCTATCAAGTGGTCTACCATGTGGAAGATCTCTAAAAAAAATGCATACTTTTTCAATAGTTTCTCTATATTTTTTGGGTGTTCAAAAACATTTATGTTTATCTTGGGATATGTGATATGAAATTCATCATCCCATTCTATGTCGTCATGCCACAATATAGATATCGTACTATTGCAAGTCACTACTTGATTTGGGTAAGTGTGTTGCCCCCTCACAACTCTTAGTACACCTTTCAAATCTTGAAATTTCATCTCATGAATTTGATAATTTACTGTATGCTCCCCTATATAATACAACCATTTCAATTTCAAAACCAAATTATTATCAACAACATCAACAACATAAAAACTATCAACAAAAGTATAGTTACCGACTGTGACTTGCACCTTTGGAACCCATGTTTTGCACTGCATTGTGTTGTGACTGGGACTGAGAAATATGAAGCCATCAAATGGATCAGTAGGTATATTCCTTTTCTCCACCATATCTTCATAAATGAAGTTATGTGTGGCTCCTCCATTTACCAAAACTGAATATCTCTGTCATAATACCACACCCTTGCATCGAATAGTGTGATAGCGAGGCACTGCTAAGAGTACTGCCATTCTTTCTTTGTCCGGTGAAGGATGATTTTCTTCTTGTCTTTCTTCTTCACCTATTGTATCATATGATTCCGCTTGATCTAATTTTTTTCCTTCTTCATCCATTCCCCCTTCAAAATCATCATTATTCACTCATTCAAAGTCATTTTGACATACAAATATTTAGCATTTCGACTTGAAACTTTATGAAAATGATGAAAATATCGTATTTAACTGATTAAAATCTCAAACGTATCAGGAATATCTCTCCCAAAGAGTACAATATCTCACCCAAGGTGCACTCCCTCCATGGGCATGAATATGCAAAGAAAACTGGAAACGGTTGAGAGGAATTGTTGTAATAGAATAAACCACAAGATTCCCTGTATCTTCCACCTACAATTACAACTCCATTAAATCTACTTGAAATGCCCTATTTTCCTCTTCAAACACCAACTTGTATGGGGAATATTTCACCCTCAAAATTGACTAAGGAAAGAGAACTAGTCATCCACTAGCTCTCACAATTCACAAGTGACAAATTCTCAAATGATAAAAATCCATTCTCTTGGTTGATTCCTATATATTTTTAAACATACTTATCCTTGTAAGGTTCCCAATCCATACACAAACTCAATCCAATTCGAATTAGGGTGTGTGCTCATGATTTTCCATATGTCCTCCCTTTCCTAGCTTTCCACCTTCCCCAAATTTGAGTTGGAGCCCATTGAGCTTCCCCAACTCCATGAGAGCTCTCTTAGATTCTCTATTTTGACCCGACATGTCAAATATGTCAGATTTCATCCTTCACATCTGATTTGTGTCAAAGGTGTCATAGCATCTTCATCATTGTTGTCATAGAGCTAGGGAATCTAGTCCAAGTGTCTCACTAGATCCAAAATGACTCTTCCTCTCCCATGTAATTTACATTTCCTACAAAATTAAACCTATGACTCATATTTCCAAGTGTATTAGCCTTCTAACTCATCCAAGAACCTTTAGGATTCCCATGGATTCTAAATTGCAAGAGAAGGATGCCATTTGACACCAAATTTCTAGCTTATGTGGGCCCCATAGTTTCCATGTGTCTCCATGCTCCATTGCCACTTCAATTTTCTCTTGTATTTATTTAATAAGCTACATTATTAAATATTTATCCCATTCTAATGTTTGAACATCATTTATCAGCTCCCTTATTAATTTTCCAAATGTATCCAACCAACCTAGGGAACTAGTAGGATTGATGGAATTGTCCTGCTACACAATTATTTGAATGGGGCCATTGCAGAATACTTCTTATTACTGCTTTTGATCATCTTACTATTTTGAGAAAGTTTGCGGGGTTTTCTCCTTTATGGCTTCCTCGATGAAAATATCTTATGAATGTAGTTGTACTTGTTATTCTTTTAGACAAAGATCCTAATTAAGCTAACAAGATCTAAGAAAAATTAACAATTGCCACATTTTTTTTGTAACATCTATGGATGGATGATTCAGATGCAGCTATACTTTTATATAATCTATTTGTTTTAATTAAAAAAAATCTATATATAGGTTATTAATTCTTTTATGTCTATGAATTATGAATTATATTTCATGGTATCAAGAAAGGACGGACCCTCTTTATTAGTCCATCCCCCATATTCATCGAAGGGGTGGATTCTCTTCAAATGATTTCCATCTTCACCAAAATATTATATGATCTTCTAGATTCCAAGAAATCCAAAATAGACCTACAAGAGGAAATATCAGTTTCTATTTTTTGTTACCTTTACTATCCCCGCCCCCAAAATATAACTCCTTAAAGAAGGAGGGACCACTGTTTCTCTAAGAAAGTTATTTTCTCTAAGGGTCCATATATATAAGGATGTTTATTGAAAATTGATGGATTGCATGAGTGACTAATTCCTAATGATACAAGGAACATGTCGTCCACAAACCCCAAGACACATCTCTTTGATAAAGGAGCAACTATTCCTTCCTAATATGGTGACTTGGAGCCTAAATCTTGGAAATATTCATAATGATAATATATTAGCATTACATGTGTGTGTGTGTGTATTTAAAATTTTGCATGTCTATGAATTGTGAATTATATTCAATGGTATTAGGAAAGTACAGGTTCTCCTTCTCTGTATATGATCCCCAATATTACTTGAAGGTGTGGATTCTCTTTAAGCGATTTTCTCCTTTGTCGAAATCATAAATGACCTATTGAATTCCTAGAACTCCAAAATGGACCTACTTGGAGAAAAATCAACTGCTCTTTCTCCTTAGCATCCACTTTTTCTACTCCCAAAATAAAACCCCTTGAGGAAGGAGTGGTTGTTCCTTTTCTTTGAGAATATTCTTTTCTCAAAGGGTCCATATATATAAGTATGTTTATTGGAAACTTGGCTATATTGCATGAGTGACAAATTTCTTATCATACAATGAACATGTTTTCCAACAAAACCAGGATAGGTTTGTCCAAAGGACCCAAAATCAAGGAAATTATATATGATCTTATAAATTAATAAAACTCCAAAATGTACCTAATTAGGGAAAGAGAGGCTACTCTTTCTCTTTTCCATCTACTTTATCCACACCAAAACAGAACCTCTTGAAGAAGGAGAAACCACTCTTTCTCTGATATTTTTTTTTGTTTTCCAACAAACTATTCGAACAAAAGTTTCAATGAAATTTTTCATTAAATCCATATCTATTTTCCCCACCAACAAAAAAACATTGAGAAAGGAGTGACTCCTCTTTCTGTGAGAAAATTTTAGTTTGTCAACAATTTGTTTGAAGAAGAGTTCCTAGGAAATTAGTAGACTTTGAGATGACATCACATAATATCATTCTGGATCCCCGATAGACACATGCCACTTGTTGAGTGATACACATGGATTCCAACTCAAGAAAGGTACTTTATCATCGAAGGATAGACTTAAATCTCTTATTCATTGGAATTAGGTAAATATGGACCAAAAGAATGGTAATTGAGGCATTCAAAGTGTCAATATCAATTAAGAATACAAAAAGGGGGGTGATGTTGCAGTTTAATAATGAATGTCTCATGGTGAGGAAACACACCTAAATACATTTTAAAATGGTGGGATGGAGACAATATGACCATATTCCTTACGAGGAGGAGTCCCACACATCTTGAGGTTGATCTGGAGATGGGTTTGATGGATTGCATGAGTATACGAGTGAACCAGTTGATGAATAGTAATGACCTAGTATGGTCCATACAATGAAGGATCCACATGGAACAACAATATAGGTATGATGTGTACCTCCATTCATCAAATCAACTTCACCATGTGCATGGGAGAGATATATGGAAATATGCAAATGGATTTTGCATCCAAGTATGAAGTTTTGATGGTTCAAGTATCCATTATTGTGATATTGGGAATCACCAAGGAGGTTTTCACCCATTTATAAGTGTCCAAGTGAATAATATTTGTAATTTATTTACTATGTAGAGATGAGAGCTGATTTTTCCACATGCACATCTTCTTGAGAGAATAATAGCAGGGGGTTAGAATGTTGCTTCTTTGGGAAAGAGGAATTCCTTAATATGGGTGCAAGATCCTAACAAATATAAGGAGCTCCTTGGAAATGAGGAGAATCCCCCTCAGGATAAATCAAGCAGAGAGAGTAATGAGGGACTTAAATTCCCACCTGACTGGCCCATGCTAGGGTTAATAGAAAATCCCTAATGACTGCAAATGAAAAAGGATAGAGAAGATATGGGCCAACATGATTCCACAAGTGGAGGAAGAGAAAGGGGGAAAAAGGGAAATGAACCTAGTTAAATGTAGCTTGTGTCCCTAGTATTCATTAGAATGTTCAATCTAAGGACCCTTAACCATGGTTCTAATGACCCCTTTAATTAATCACAGGTTAGTTATATTAATAGGGGATTGAGAGGGAAAATGTGGACTCATTTGGGGAAGCCACATAAAATCTTAAAACCACACATATATAGTGTAAGAATTGAGTTAGAGGCTCATTAATTCTAACCTTCAATCATTCACTCTGAGGATCACCAATCTGGTATTGTTCTTGAGAAAACATATATTAAAATTGACTCCCTTGGAGCATGGCACAAAGAATCTTTCGTTATCATATGCTAGAGCACTGGAAGGGGATGGAGACATCCTGAAAGACTATTGAGTAGAGAAGGAGGTCCCATTTCATGTGTTGTGTAGTCTAGTGTGGGATGAGTGCTATTGGTTTCGACGTGCAGATGGGGTTGGCACTAGAAATTTCCTAGTGGAGTTTGGAACAAAGGTAAATATATTTGGCATTAGATATGTGTCTAAGTTTTGGTTATTCAATGTGATGTGTTGGATACATTATAGAATTAATATAGAACTTGGAGGAACTCACCCCTTGTGGAGTGATATCCCTAACTTAGGGATGGACTCTCCCATAAACAAAGAAAGAATGGAAGAGATCCTATGGCTGGGAGGAACATCCTTTGTTTGCAACTAGTTCGGGACTATTTTCTTTTAAAAATATAAGCTTCTCAATTCTATGTGAATGTCATGGTTATAATTTAAGATATATGTCTTCTTAATTCTATGTGACGAAATATATTTGTGCATGGTTTTAATGGTCATTGTATAGATGCATTTATGTAGGAATTATTGCATAATTTAGAATGGGTAATTTAGAAAATTGACTTCCATTTATATATAATTTTGTTCCTTAAAATATTTGTATATAAAGGTCATGGTAATTCAAAGTTAATCATCAAAACAACAAATTTTATGGTAATGGTGGTAAATGGAGCACCCTGTTAGCTCAAAAAGTTAAAGGGGTGGTTGGGTACGTTAAATAGTGGTATCATAGAAAAAGGTTCCAACATTAGGAATGCATGGGTCAAAATTTATATGCACGGAGTGAAGTTACATCAGGGTTGAATGTCAAGTCTTTGGGTGAAATTTGGTAGAGTGTTAAATATATTCATGAAGGGTATGCAATATCGATCCACATGCTGTGTGCACTGAAATAATGTAATATATTTTTGATGAATGTGTATGTAGGATGTGTACGTAGAAAAAAAATATTAAAGACATGACTTATGCCAGATGAAGAGTGCTTTTGTGTTTTTCCCCATATGGGTTTACACATGAAAACTTCTGTGTAAATGGTGTGTGTTTATTTTATGATTGTCTCTTTGTGATTTTGTTGCATCTAATAATGCTTAAGATGAAATGGAATAATAGTAATACAAATATGGTAGATGTGATCTAGATATGCATGTTTTATATACTATGGTTGTATGTTGATAATTGTTCCTTGATATTCCTCCTTGGGTAGTCTGTTGATCTCTGTTATGGAGAGATCCCCTTCTGTAACTACAAAATCCTAGTTCATGCAGTCGTTATTGGTATATCAGGTGAGACAACACTTGCATCACAATTGTTGATGACAAATTTATACTATGTCAAGACGGTACCTTGGGTTTTGTTGTTCGGGATGAATATTGAACCTGGGTTAGTGAAACCGAGCCACAAAGATGAAATTGAAAATCCATATAACATTGCCAGGAGAGTATATGAGATGATTGAACTTCAATAGGAAAGATAGCTAGTGAGAATGAAGCTATAGGAGAATCAGCGAAATATTAAGAATACCTTCGATAAAACATCCCTGGAAATATATTTCCATCTAGGAGATCTAGTTCTAGAATGGGATGCTATAAGAGAAGATAGGGGAAAGCATGGAAAATTTGACAACCTTTGGATTGGCCCATATCAAATCTATGTAGTTAAAGGAAACTATACTTTTATTATGGCTGGCCTAGATGGTGAAAAGATAGAATATCCTGTTAATGGAAGGATTCTAAAACATTTCTTCATTTACTGAAGCTAGGTTCCATAATTTTTGTAAATAGTAGAATAGAAGCATTTAAGTTTCATGCTTTGTTTAATCTTAGAATTTCAATTACCATTTTTTTACATAGTTTGTAACTATGTTCAAAATAAATAATCTGCAAGATATAAAGTACTCTTAGGAAAATGACTCCATAGACCAATGAAAATAAGGAATAAGTCTACAAGCCATCAGAACACTATGGAACTAGATGTTGTCCCCGTGGGGTCGATGTTAGTACACGGACTTGTTTTTAGGATCACAAGCCCTCGAAACCCCTACTATGTGACCTATGGATCAACTCATAGGCTACAAACCATGAACATCAGGGGTTAGAAGGACAAGGTTGGTTTCACATGAAATGTAATTAGGTGTTATCACAAAACTAATGGATCCACCGTCTATCTATTTTTGATCAAATGACTAAGAGAAATAATGCTTGGTGAAATTACAAGGTGGATACGATGGCAAATGATTGAGAATATCTATAGCCTTGAATATAAAAATCTCAAGGTTGATGTGAAAGGTAATTAAGGGATGAAAAGTGGCGATCACTTTCAGAAAAACCAAATCTAATATGACAGTGGAGGTTAATAGCGCATCTGTAAAGTGAAAGTACTTTGTCAGGGATTGATCATGAGAAATAATGAATACTTTGCAATATGTGTGTCTTTTTTTATTGGTTTCACGTCCTCAGGGACCTTTTGGTAAAATGCTCAAAGAGTGAGTGTTATAGCCCTGGGAAACCAAGGTGGTTTCAGATCAAAAGTAAAAGTTTGTAGCCCCACTTTCAGTTTGATTCATCCCTTCCCAGTCATATCAACTAGTCATCATATGTCATGTCATACCCCGCTATCCAATTATATCTCACAAAATGTTAAATTTGAATATGCCAAGATGGTTAAAAGTTATTTTTTCACTCGTTGTTGAGTCATTTCCATTCAAATCGTCCAAGGCACTAGCTTCCCAGACTGCATGTGTGCAAGTACCTCTAGCAATTGTCCCAATAATTAATTTGTACAACCCATCATCCTCCATGTCAAATTTTCTAGGTAATTCATTTTCACCTAGTTGTGCTCAATTTTTATCATGGTAATGCCGAAGCTTTACCCTAACTTGTTAACCAAGTAAATTTATCACTTAACCCTATAATATCATCCATTAAAATGTCCCAGTCAAAATCTGTTTCTGCTCCGAGGATTGTTTCATCTGAGAATGCGGTCATATTTGACCATCAAGCTGAACCAACAACCCTAAAGTTACCCATTCATACCTAATTCAAGCCTTGAATGAAGCTCAATTTATGGATTTTACCTAATTAAGACACTTGCAAGTTATGGGATTCAGACTTAGTACGCTTTGTGTGTCTTCTAGTCATCCATTTCTCAGAATTCAATGCTTAGTGTTTGACCTGCTTCTCTCCAAGTCATAAAATCATCATCACCTCATATAGAACTAGGATTATCTACCAGATTGATACTGAAAAAATTAGAAAGATATTTTCTATCAATGAAGAACATGGCCTCCTTCTTGTAGGGGAAAGAGAAATGGCCCTAAAATTCCAAATCCTAAGAACTAGTGATAAAACCGCTATCCTAACCCATAATATGGAACCTATCATTATTACCTAGAGCTCAAATCCTCCATATAAAACCTTGTTCTTCAAAAAGGAAGAAAGAAAGATCATTGCTCTCTTGTGTACTATCCTAGGTTACAGAAATGATGATGAAGTCGATGAAACTATATTAGGCTTCCCAACACACCTTCCCCCTTTTTCCAAATAAATCCACATGTGGAACATATTTTCTTTCCTAGCTCAATATATGAACTAGAAATTGATTGAATTTCCTTCCCTTGAGATCCTTGGATACCCTTCCTACCTTTTCTTCCTTATAATGTACTAGAATTACAAATATTTTGAAAGTATGGGCTTAAAGATGATATATCAAATGGACATAAAGCTCCCAGTGCATGAATGGAATCCTTTGTTTCTTAGGAAAGAAAGTAAATCAAATTTTGCATAGTTTCCAAATAAAGTGATGACATTTCCCTACAACATTATCCATGGATCTGACCTATCGAGAATGCCTAAAGATGGTAGAGAGTGGCCTCAATTCACCCCTTAAACCTGAGTAGGTGACTGGTTCATATTTAAAATCACACAATCATCAAGGCTTATAGTTTTGAAGGGAAGCCACATAATTTTCCTATGTTCACGATAGTAAGGATTCTAACTATGGAATATGTTAGACAAAGGTTCTTGTCAGACGAGCTACACTTTGGAGGTTTCAAGAAACACAATTTATTCCATATCCCCAAAGATGTGGGTCCTTTCCAAATCAAAGTTCTCAGTGTTGTTCAATATACAAAAGGATTCTTAGAAAAATTGAGTTTAGAGAAAGCTCAACCAGTGGCATATGATCCACACAAGGTCATAACAAAACAAAGACTAGAAAATAAAAATCCAACCCATGATTGTGCTCCCATTCCATATTTGGAAAATATTGCAAACAAAGACAACTAGGAGGAATTAGAAAAAATGTTGAAACCCTTAGTAGTGTAAAACAAGCTTGAAAATGTAACAGAGCAGAAAATAGGAGAAAAATACATGGAAGTAGACCAAGAAGAGAGAACTTCTCAATCTAAAAAGGGAAGATTTGATCCAACACAAATAGCTAAAACATTGACAGAAAAAGAGATAGAGGTATAAGGAACTAAAGAAGTTGGTGAAATGAGTAAACAAGCCATATTCCAAGGAATACCACCAACCAGGTTTATGGTTTATCCCTCCCTAGAGTTCATAGTTCAACATAAGTCAAAATACATCACTCCAATAGGCCCTATACTAGTTCAAACTTATATGCAGTACATATATAGAGAGATAAGAAAGGGAAGTTTGTTGAACATAAATAATGGTACCAATTCAAAAAAGATGCCTACTCAAAAAAAGACTGCTAATAATAGTAGATAGTGTGAATGGAGGATTCAGGTATCCTGTGGTAGGTCATATGGTACTAATTCCCACCAATTTGAGAGACTATACAGATGAAGAGAATGTCATAAACTGGGATCCATTTGGAAATATAGATAAAGTATATTTCTTCAAGTAGGTGAGTGATATGATATGTGCAAAGGTAGTAAAGGATACCAAAAGAGAGAAGAGTCTTAGAGATTCACTGAATAAGGTTGGAGATATTTTAAAAGAAGAAAGCTGGACCACAAGATCCAAGCATGTCACCATAAAGGAACTAGAGGATAAAATAGTAGCTTTAAGTTAAAATCATGATGATGGATTCCATTTCAAGTCACTAATAGATAAAAAAAATAATGAGAGAACCAATCTAAAGAAACGACTGAAAATTATTAATGTAAATCCAAGTACAAACAATAGAGATTCATGAAGTAGAGAAAGAAAAAGAACATTTGTTAGCTACTGTGGTGAAATTCATAGATTGGGTAGAATAAAGAGATAAAATAATCGGTGAGCTAACATCACATATAGCTACAATGGAGTTTCAAAAAACATCCATAGCACAAAGTATTTCCCCATCCAAAATAACTTCAAAGGTTATAGAGAAAACAACAGTTTAGATAGGAGTAAAAATAGTATTCCAGAGCCTATAACTATGCCACCAACAAAGGAAGTAGTATACTTGGATGCCATGGAGGAGGATGGAACTCCAGTTTAACCAGATATAATATTAGAGGACAAGCATACTAAAATAAAGGGCCTAGAAGAGGACATCAAACAAAAGAATAACAAAATTGTTGAGCTTGAACATGATGTCAGCAAAAAAAAGACAATGACATCACTAACCTAAAAGGAGAAGTAGACGAATTAAAAGGTCAAGTTACCTCATTGCAATCAGATTCTCAAGGAGAAGAGCTGCTAACGAGAACAACTCAAGAAATATGGGACAAGATAGCCCAAATATTTAATGGAAAATGGGATTTTATGGAGTTAATGACTGTTAATATGGAGACATACAAGTCATCAATGCATGAAATTTAGCAAGTAGTTGATACATTGGGAGAAAATCCCACCTAGGCTAGGGAAACCATTAACTCTCTAAATAGAAGGACCAATAAACAGTTAGAAGAACTGTCATTAAATAACAAAATACAGGTCATCAAAATTGCTAAAAATATGATCTTGAAACAAACTTTTAACAGAGTGCCGCAGAATAGTACAAACAACCTAGTAGATGATATATCATATTTCAAGACCATGTTCAAGGGAGTTACCAAACTTGGATTTTCTCTATTATGGGATGAAAACACATAATTTTATTCTAAAGAGGAATATCAAAACAAGCTAAAAGAAAAGAGAAATGGAGATCATTTGGAAGAGCTAGAAGGATTAATAAGTGGCGATCAATATTTTGAAAGAATCAAGCCCCCTTTTCGTATTCATACAAGGCTTAAAACAATTTTTAGGGAGATGGGGCTGCTGGCATATGAAAGTAATTATGAGGCTAAGTTGGCTAGGGAAAACCTCAAGGCCAACATTATACCAATAGGAAAAGAGTGGCATCTGGTTACCAACTATCATAAGATATCCTTGCCACCAAAGGCACAGGCTACTAAACAAGAAGTTGGGTCATCTTCACAGAAGCCACAAAATACACATCAAGTTACTCCTTCAACTCAGCATTTCGCACAAGCACCACCCATAGCACAACAATACATAGGACAAAATACTTCATTGGCATTCATGCCACCCGGCATTAGAGAGAATTTGAGGTCAAAAATGGGCCTCAAAAGGACCAAAATGTACTATAAAAATCAACCAATTACATTCTAGTATATGACATCATCCCCCATGGTTGAGGTGGCATTGCATGAGTTAAGAATGCTTATTTGTCACATTTTCTATGGTGGATGAAAACCCATAGTTAACCAAGGTAGTGGTACAAGTACTTTTAAGTCATAAAGTAAAGTACTCACAATAAAAGTCATTTCACACTTTCTCATAAAATAATAATATTGTTATTTTCAAGTAAAGTACTTACAATTCACTTTCTCATAAAATAATATTATTGTCATTTTCAAGTAAAGTACTCATAATTCCTAAAAATGTCTTTTTACATTTTTTTTATAAAATAATATAGTCATTTTCATGTTTTTTAATTTTAAATGATATATTCATTGAATTTTATTTAATATCATAATGTCAAATTAATATATATATATAATCTTTTACTTTTAAAATAAATTAAATTCATGAATAATATTTATATGAAAAAAATATGTTAGTTATGCATAAAAATTGAATTCATAAATAATATTAATATGAAAGATGTATGTTAATTATGGATGAGTTATATATATGTATATATATATATATATAGAGAGAGAGAGAGAGAGAGAGAGAGAGAGAGAGAGAGAGAGAATCATACACATTCATTTATTTCAGGTTTGAATGTATAAAACAACATGTTGATATGATAAATGTTTATATAATTATAACTTTATCATAATTTTTTTTTGACAAAAAAAATTATTATAATTTTTTAATAGTTAATTTTATAGAATAATATGCAAATTATGTTGTTATAACTTGTTAAATATTAATTAATAATAATGTCATTATGATAATAATTATAATAAATGTTATCATATTAGTTTCAATAATAAAAATATTTTCAAATTTTAATGATTAAAAAATTAATTAAGCCATTTATATTTAATTTGAAATTATAACATAATGTGTAAAATTGTATTATGAGACATTTTTTTAACAAATTAATAACATTGATTTTTTACATATATATTTTGTATTTATAATTTTTTTAGTTGCAAGGAGTGGAAATGATTTATTTAGAAAAATATTTATATTATAAAAATATTTTCAAAATGTATAAATATTTTTTTAATAATTTATTTTTGTCTAAAAAAAATTATTAGAATAATTTATGCTTCAACTAATAAATTAAAAGAATTTATGCACCACCATTCACTTATTAAGTTAATATGATATATTATTTATTCACAACTTTTTTATTGCTAAAAAATAATATACATTAAAATCAACTAATAAACTAAAAAAATTTATACACCAGTGTTGACTTATTCAGTTAATAGGATATATTATTTACTCATAACTTTTTTATTGCTGAAACACAATATACATAAGTTTTTATTGCTAAAAACAATATACATTTAAAATCTTATATACTAATTTGACATATTTTCATAATGTATAAATATTTTTTTAATAATTTATTTAAGAATAAATTAAGTCTTATATTATTTTCTATAAGAGATTTAACTATAACATTCATTTACAATTAAATGAATATATAAAAAAACATTATGGTTTGATATTAATTTATTCTAATAATGCAATAAATATTATAATAATATTGTTAAAATTTGACATGTAAATAAATCTCAATTAAATCACATTAAAATTAATATTTTAAATTGATGAGGAAAGTATTAAATATAAAAAGTCAACATAAATTAAAAAAATAACTCCTAAAAATAATTTTTTAGTTTAATTTCATTTACAAGTTCAAGACAGATAAATGCTAAAGGACAATAATTTTTTGGGAATTTACAATGAATCTTAGTCACATCATTATAGAGTTATTTTATTAATTTTATTTATAGTCAATTTAAAAAAGTAACTCAACCATGGTTATTTATATTGTGCATAAAAAGTAGTGTAGGAGGCGAGTTGTCATATATACCTACCCCATAAAACCCCTAACTCATAATATTTTAATATATCTTATATTTTTGTAGTACATCTCTTAGGAGGCCCATTTTTTACCTCAAATTCTCTCTAATAGGTTCATTACAGCCTGGAAATACAGCGTATACATAGATTCTACAGAGAATGAATCAAATAGGAATTCCACCTAGATATGCACCCACTATAGCTCAACAAATAATTTTTGGTCATCAATCACCCACTCAAGGAAAGAAAAGAGGCAGAGGAAAAAAGAAGAGCTGAAATATAATTTTGTATTAAAATGTAAATTTTCATTGTAAAAAAGTAAATAATGAAAACTATTCCTTTTATGTTATAACTCTATCATAGACAAACTAATGTCATGTGTCTCAATGGCCTATATAATGTCGCTAGGATAGCATTTTTAGAATTAGAAGTATTCTTTCTATGTTGTTGAGTTTGGTGTATATTGTTTCCATGTAAATCTTTTGGGCCAGAGATTAATGAAATGAAATCTTGTAGGTTATTCCTTCTCAATTTGTTCTTATGTGTTCATATGTTTGTGAGGATTCATGAGAAAATTAACACTATGAGTGTAGTATTATTTGATATGCGTTGAGTATCATTGATTATATGTTCATAATGAAATTTTGGATGTTATTTCAAAATTTCGAAGTTCATTTGGTTTTGTGATGACATTTAACACATCTTGCAATTGCTCTATGTATGGAAGATTTATGTATATTTTTGTTTTATGAAATGTATTAATGATAAATATATAAAGATCTCATGTTATCCCTTTTAAACTGTAAATACTTGTTGAATTATGTTCATTATAGCTTAGTACTTTTGAATCCTATCTTACACCATGAAATTCACGAGTCGGTGCTTCCTAATTACTTAAGATTTGTTTTCATCATTTCATATCTTCCCATTTCCCTATTGTTATTCTTGACTCTCCATCAAATTACTCTGTTCAATTGGACTTTGCATTCACAATTTTGTTCACAACCTATTTAATATTAAAAGCATTTAAGAAATCACTCAAACCACAATTTATACTTTGATATAGCTCTAATATCATTAAAATTTGAGCCTTGCCATGCATGGGTTTGTTCTATCTTCAACCTAAGACAACTATGGGACTAACATGAACTTTTTGACATGATGGTGATGGGGCGACAATTATGGCGTCCTCATCCAAATAAGGAGAAAGGGTGGAATGTAAGCCAAGACAAAAACATGGAGTTTTGGATCACTTTTAAACACAAAAGAAGGGAGAAGGGACAAAATATCCTAAGGAAGGATATACAGTGTCGAAATGAGGAAATGAGAAAGAGGGGGGAGATAGGTTGTGAGGCTGACTATAGAGACACAATCTAGGAGATAAAAGGGTCCTGTGGATAGGAGACCTAGTGGAATATATCCTAACACATTCAAGGCATCCCAAACAATTCACAGGGGTAACAAAGAGGGATAAATACAATGGTTGAAAAAGAGTACTCCATTGTATAATGAGGGATGAAAAATGAGAGAGGGAAAAGGATATGTCATTTCCTTGAGAGAGGGAATGGTTGACATGAAATATCTAGTGAATTCTCCAAAATTTAATTGATTGGATACACTAGGAAGAAGGGGAAAAGGGTTCCAAAAGGAAGCACTACATTTAAAAAGGTTAATGGTTTATGGTAATTGTGCATCGTAATCACTAAAATGTAGCATATGAGTAGGAATGGGGAACCAACCTATTGCAAATATCACTAGCAAAGATGAAGAAGAGAGTGGAGTGGCTACTCAGTTTTAGGAAAAATCCGAGAAACCCTAAGGGAGAGGAACAAAAGAGAAGTGAGAAAGGACTATAGATTAATTATGTCTTAATACTTTTTTGTTTGTTTGTTAGAAATTACTGTCACTTAAGGTCGATGCATTTCAGCCATTGGCTAAGTAACTGCAACCAAGGGGCATATAATTCGTCGAAATCACCTGGGGATCGCACCCATCCTAGGCCACACAAACCCTTAAAATGGCTGTATTTTTGGGTGTCTCCTCCCAATTAACTCACCCCTAAGGGGATTGAACTTGGGTTTCCCTGCTGACGATACCCACACCTTAACCGAATGAGATAGTGAAAATTGACTAATTGTTTTTAATATTCAATTATATATATAAAGACATTATTTAATTAAGATACATCATTTAGAGTTGCCAACAACTTATTAACAACCTATTATTAATTCCTAATATTTGTTGGGGAACTAATTAAACTAAGTGATGGAAATGAAGTAGAGGAGGAGGTGAAAGAACACACCCTAATGAGAATTGGTGTGGGTGGTAAATCCTTTTGGGACGAATATGAGAGTTGTGAGGATCCTTTAAAATAAATTTTCACCTACTAATGATCCTCCACATGCAACTCAATATTCCAATATGAAGTAATAAAATCATTATATCTACCACATTTAATGATATAACAACATGTATTGAGTGAGGACCCAAGCTCCCTTACTATATCAGACCCTTCCTTGAGGTTGTAGGGTTCAATTGTCCAATATATGAGAGGGGTAATACTTTTGGGATTCCCTAGTGTGTCAAACAATAAGCTTACAAATTTGGATCCAAACTAATAGCAAGCTATCCTTGCTAACATGCTTGAGAAGACAAATGGAATTAACCCAAGTGTTTGGTAGGTAAATTAGGAAGTTAGACCAATATTTGATGACAAATTGAGTGTATAACCAGAATATAGTGTTTCAAATATAGAAGATTCGAAGAGACTTTACAAAGATGAATTGAATGATATCAACTAGAAAATGAATGACCTCAATCCGTAAGCACGGGAAAATTAACCATTAGAAGCAGAGAGCTTGATGAAAAAATCAAATTTCGTGGTGACCACATACCAAAAGTGTGTGAGGTAATACTATGGGATTTTTCCCAAAAATGATCTCTCTATTCGTTAATCCACAATATAATCATGGTACAAATAGTAAATCTATTATGCATTTTGTGCCTCGAGATCATAAAAATTTAAGGAATATTTGAATTGTTTGACCCTGTAAAAAACCTAAAAGGATTTAAGTCTTTGTGGAACAATAATGAGGCATCCAAAGTAATTATGAACCCAATCAAGGGCTTACACCACATAATAGACCCATAGAATAAGGGAAAAGGCCAAAGGGAACCATACTAGTAACTAAGAGCTAGAGCACAAGAAGTGAAAGTATAAAGGAGTTCTACATAAGCACTACACATCCCTAAGAGGTCATAAATTTAGGATAATTTAGGAGGAATAAGGAAGGTGTTCCAAAACAAAAGAAGATTAAGTACATATTGATTGATGTCCTCACTAAGTGGGTCATGCATAGAATTACAATATGAGTCATGCCATGACCTCCTTGGTGGATAAGCAAATTTGCGTGATAAAGCAAAAAACCATAAACTACAAAGTTATAAAAGTAAATATTTTTGTAAATAAACCTTAAAATATTTAACATTTATAAATAGAAATCAAACTTTGAATTTTATATTTTTTTAATATACTTAATTTCTAGAATCAGCCTCCATCTCAAAATATCAAACATATATTTAAAAAGATAAAATGTTGTTTCTAAGAAAGCAACAATCTGAACCCAAAAATACAAACTAGTAACAAGTTAACTGAAACTAAATGTAGGAAAGAAAAATATATTATGAACTTGAAACTATTAAATTGAGCACATAGATCTATGGATCAACACACAACTCACAAGATAGATCATACAATTTTACTCAGAAATTGAAGAATGAAATAGTGCAAAAATGGCTTGCAACTATGAATGCTTTCATTAATCAAAAGTAATTAGATAATTAATTAAAATGAGGTACAATGGGTAAATAGCCTCATGCAGTTCGAATCCATGTGAGGAAATTTGAATTGGTTTGAATCTACTTGACTGCATTGTTAACTGACCTTGTCTAAATCATTATCGGAGTTCAAAATCCTAACTCAAGTGTCTAATTCAGTGTTAACTAGTCTAACTGACTTAGTTAGGTAAGTAAATGCGCCTCACCTGCATGCAACCATGCAAATATAACGTTAACTGAGTAGAAATGAGTGTAACAAACTAGAATTGAATGTAACTAACTCCTAACTTAGCTTGTCTAGGCACCAACTGAACTCAACTATTCGAGGTTGGTGTTGGCACTCCCAATGGCTCCTAATTTGTAGGGATTGATCTAGGAGGCTCCTAAACTGATGTATATAAGTGCAATCAGTGGAAGTTGGCCTTAATTAGTGTTCCCCACACATTACTAATTGGTACGTATGCCCCAATTAGGCCAAGTGGACCCAATAGTGCCAGTGACTAAAAGTAGAATGAAAGGACTCCTGATTTAGACATAATTGACCAAATTAGACAAGGTAGGATTATAATCCTAACACCCCCCTTGAATGCTAACTTGGACAATTTTTGGGCCCTAGTAAATAAGACCATAGGTCACCCATTACAACAAGTAAAGTAAATGATCAATACAAGGAGTTGGGGGAAAAACCAGATGGGAAAAAATCCTTCCCTCTAACTAAGAAGATAGAATCAGGATTCAAGTTTAAAAAACTTGAAAATATATAGCTGTAGCCTTCATCTCTGTGATGTAGTGAAGCAAAATGCATGATGTTTTGTGCACATGTATCCTGGGGCCTGGCATGTATACTTCTCCATATTCTCCCAAAATGATGATGGAAGGAAGGAGGAATGTAACCTTTGCCTCTTTCTAGATCAAGAGGTGTATGATCCACTCTATTCTTCTAAAGACAGTGCAATTGATCATACCTTTCCATGTAGCATCTCACAGGGATTTTGTTCCATATCTTTGAAGGAGGTAAGATTGCATGACATAGTGCAAGGTTCTTTGTCTTCTGTGTGTCAAATGGATTTTGAGACATCTTCCTAGCTTCATGCTTGGGAGTAGAGATTGGATCTAGGTCTGAATCACCCTGAATATCAATCTCGTAAACTGATACAACTATTTCTACAATACTGGTGGAAAATTCAAAAGAAGTAGATGGAATTTTTTTACCTTCTCTTTCAAGTGGCAGCTGAGAGTGCACTGGTTCTAAACATGGCATGAAGGGTGAGAACTCACATTCCTTGAAGGCATGATTTGCAGCACCCTTCACTATGATGTTCCTAGTAGAGATATCTATGATCTCCATTGAGTTTGGACCAAATATTACTCGCTTTGGAGAGCCAATACGATTCATCTGGTATACAGATAACAGATTTGTAGCTAAGGAGGGAAGATAAAGGACATCTTTGAACTTTCCAATTTCAAGCTTGATAGAAACCTTCCCTTTGGCTCAATTTTGACTATTATTACCCATTTGAATACTAGGACAATCAAAAGACTGTAAGGAAGAGAATTCCATTCTCTGGATGCAACCATATGATTGGAAGCTCCAGAATTAATGAGGAAGGCATGTGTTGTTGAATAGCTAGCCTTTAGTGCATGTCATGTCTCTTCATGTTCTTTAGTTTCTTCTCTATGGTCAACCTTCCTTGCTCTAGCAGGTATAGTAATGTTATGTTTCTTCAAAATAATATCCATTTCATCAATTTTTCTTCTCACACAGGATATTTCTGGATGAAAGCCCTTTCCACAGTAAGAACAAAGGGTTTTTCCTTTTCCATTCTTCTTGCTTCTCTTCGAAACTGAAGGCTCATTTGACTACTGTTTCTCCATAGGAGACTCATCCTTTTTCTTCCATTTATCATTCGCTACCTTAGGTCCTCCAACAACCAGTGCTTGCCAATTTGGAAGATCGAATGATCCCCTTTTGGATAAACTTGTCATGCTCTTGGGTGAGAGATTCAATGAAGGAATTAAGAGTAGGTATCCTCCAATTTGGATGAGTAAGCTTCACTGAATGAAAGGTTGATACAAATACTGAGTAGTCTGCACCATGTTTTGAGAGAATGGCAAGGATGAGTTGATCATCCTCCTTCGCAACCTTGCATAGATTCAACTTTAACACCAGGTGTTTGAATTTGGTGAAGAAAACATTCAGTGTTTCAAAGTTGGATGGATGAAGAGAAATCAACTCATTCTCTAGTTGATAGATCCTTAGGTCATCCTACTTATCAAACAAGGAAGCAAGCATATCCCAAAACTCCTTGGGAGTATTCAATGCATTGATGTGGAAGAGAAGATCTTAAGAGATTGAGAGGCACAAGAATCCATATCCTTCATCAAGCCTATTCCAATACTTTTCTTTTTCAACATAATGAACTGGCTCTACCTCTATCTCAAATGTGAGTCTGAAGAGTCTTTTGGAACAAAGCTGCATCTCCATGTCCTCCTTCCACTTGTGGTAGTTGAAAGGAATGAGAAGCTCCATTGGAGGGGCCATTTTGAATGCTAATGAAGGAGGTTGAGCTGCAGTATCAAATGTATTGAAGGAGACTGAGTTGCTGTAGCAAATGCAGTGAAGGAGACTGAGCTACTTGTAGCGAATGTAGTGAAGGATACTGATAAACCTGTAAATCACGCAATCAAACAAACAAAGTAAGGTTGACAGCCTGCACTTTTGGAATTTTATTCACACCCAACATAGTTTATCAAGAAATATTGATCAACAATTCCTTTACTTGGGATATTAAGTGGTGAATTCTCCGCTTCTGGTGCAGTGATGGAAGGAGAAATTTTTCTCAAAATTTGTTTTGATCCAAGTATGAATCCGTAGCAAGAGAAGTTCCTTGACCTGTTGAGGCTCAGATACCATATTAAATTGAGCACATAGATCTGTGGACCAACACACAACTCACAATATAGATCATACAATTTCACTCATAAATTGAAGAATAAAACAGTGCAAAAATGGCTTGCAACTGTGAATGTTTTCATTAATAAAAAGTAATTAGATAATTAATTACAATGAAGTGCAATGGCTAAATAGTCTCATGCAATTAAAATCCATGTGAGGAAATTCGAATTGGTTTGACTCTACTTGACTGCATTGTTAACTGACCTTGTCTAAATCATTATCGGAGTTCAAAACCCCAACTCAAGTGTCTAATTCAATGTTAACTAGTCTAACTGACTGAGGTAGGTGAGTAAATGTGCCTCGCCTGCATGCAGCCATGGAAATCTAGTGCTAATTGGGTAGAACTTAGTGTAACAGACTATAACTGAATGTAACTGACTCCTAACTAAGCTTGACTAGTCACCAAATGAACTCAACTAATGGAGGTTGGTGTTGGCACTTCTAATGGCTCCTAATTTGTAGGGATTGATCTAAGAGGCTCCTAAACTGATGCATGCAAGTGCAATCAGTGGCAGTTGGCCTAATTAGTGTTCCCCACACTTTAGGAACTAGTACATGTGCCCGAATTAGGCCAGACCCAATGGTGCTAATGACTAAAAATAGACTGAAAGGACTCCTGATTTAGACATAAGTGACTAAATTTGACAAGGGAGGATTATAATCCTAACATAAACCAGTTAAACTCATTATTATTACTAGTATATAATTCACCCTTAAAAGGAATAAAAGAGAAAGAAATCCTCTGATACATTGTTAATATAAAGTACATAAACAAAAAGGTTAACATAAACAAGCTTCATTGGATCAAATCACTAATAAAGAAGGTCAAAATCTACCCCATGAGAAAAAAAATCACCTAATAGAACTATTATCTCCTTTTGTTGGTAGAGATCAAACAACAACGTTAGGGCACTTGTATTTCCCAATCATGAGTGCATATAACTTAAAAACAAAGACAAGTTGAAAATAAAATCAACACCACGGCATGAAATCCCTCTCCCTCTCGCTAATGTTAATTATATGTTTAAAAAAAAACCCTTGCCAAGGATAACACTATGTTTAAAAATCCCTCAAGGTAATAATAATCCTACAATATTTACTTTTATCTAGCTATAACTCAAGATGGGTTCCATGCAAAATCAAGACTCAACACGTCTAAGATTCAATGGTTGTTCTTTAGGAGAGGCCTACGACAACCCAGACCAACATTTAAATTGAACAACCGTATTTTTAATATTTGATTTATTTTAAATCATTTTAGATGAATAAAAAAATACTTCCAAAGGAGGTCTTGGAAGCTTGACTTTATATGCTTAGAATCCTCAAAGGCATATGTAGTGTTAATTGGGATAGGGTTTAGAAGCATTTTAGTAATTTGAAATAAATTTTTTAATAGTTTATTTGTTTTTTATTATTATTGATTTTGATTTAAAAGTAAAACTAAAATTGAAGTTATGTTTGACAATCGTAATTTATCTAGCTTGATGGGTTAGTTCAAGTGGTTACGTGTTTTGAGGTTTACGCAAGAATTTTTGGAATTGATCCCTTGGGTTTATTTACTTTTTTGTATGCCTCACTTGATGTCCATATTGGATTAAGTGTCAAAATCAACATTGATGAGATTACACGGGGTATCATCTATAAAATACATGGAAATGCATACGGGTTTTACCAAAAGAATTTTGTAGAAAATAGAGCAAGTTATCCATGTATAATCAAAAATATTTTCAGATTATAAGTTCCAAATGTTAGAGCACAATTTTCATTAGAACAAAAAGTGAAGGCATTGATATCCGCTACAATCTCCAAAGTTGGGATCCATGAGAGGGGGTTAGCCCATGTCGTGAAACTCAAGGGGAGTGCTAGATGAAAATGCCAACAATCTTCCCCCCAGTGTTACTCGAGTGAGTTTCGAACTCGAGACTTGTCACCCTAATACCATTTGTTGGAGCATGATTTCCATTAGACCAAAACATGTAGGCATTGATATCTGCTACAATCATTAAAGTCGGGATCTATGAAAGGGTGTTAACCCATGTCACAAAACTCATGGGGAATGCTGGACGCAAATGCCA
Organism: Pseudotsuga menziesii; assembly: GCA_001517045.1. Lineage (NCBI taxonomy): Eukaryota > Viridiplantae > Streptophyta > Pinopsida > Pinales > Pinaceae > Pseudotsuga > Pseudotsuga menziesii. The sequence goes on along the minus strand of LPNX010199011.1, from coordinate 593,839 downwards.
ACACGAGACAGTAAATAAAACCCTCTTATTACTATCATTTTTTACTCCCTTTTTGGTGATTTTTTTGTAGTTTAGTTTAAAAATCAATGTCATTTCATGGGAAAACACTAAAGTTGATGATAAATTTTAGTGTTGACTTTTGTTGAATCTTTTTTATTATGTGGAATTTTGCTTCATTTTTAACATTGGATTTAGATTTCTTCTTAATACCAATTGTTGCTTCCTTTTTAGCATTAGTTTTATCATCCTTTTAAGCACCTACTTTAGTTTCCTCTTATCACCAACTTTAACTTAATTTTGAGTGTCGATTTCAGCGTTGAATTCCCTGAGTAAATTAATAATAGTATGGAATGTTTTCAAATGAATCGTAAGAAATATGTAGGGCTAAAAATATGCCACTTATCTCAGTCCTCACAAGTGTGAGCACATTTCTATTATTTTAATTAAAATATCTATGATTTCCCCTCATAAAAACCCCTCAACACCTACTATTTCATTATTTTCTTGTTTCCTCTATTTATCTCTTATCTTCACCTCCCTTCTCCCTTAGGGTTTCCTCTCTCAAATTTTCATCCTCATGGAAGCATGGGTTTTAGTTTCATGCATGAACCTCTATGATAAAAGTAATGGATTCTTCTTTCCCTTCTCCTCCTTTCTTCCTCTTTTACTAAATTGGTTTCCATTCATTCATTTGTTGTATTTTATTCTCATAGGTCTAAGGTTTCATGCATCGAAGCATAGGTTTTAATGAAAAACCTCCATGATAAAAGGTGACGACTTCTCCTTTCTATGTTCCTCCTTCCTTCTTTTAACGCTAGCATTCCCTTCTCCTCCTTCCTAGAAACTAGTTCTAAAGTAAACACCAATGGTCAATTCTGTTGTAGCGATTTAAACACCAATGGTTAATTTGAGATTCAATGTGTTATATTTTTAACAATTGGTCGAACACGTTTATCAACTAACAACTATTAAGTATTAACCTTTTTTTTAAATATTCTCTAAAAAAACTTGTTTATATAAAACATTAATAAGCTTAATTTGGTTTTCTTTATTTGTTCAATAAATACGAAAAGACAGTAAACAACAACATAATTTTAAAAACACACCAACAACCGAATGAATAAAGGGGGAGAAACACATTAAAACCACTTAATTCTTGTATTGAATTACAAGGTCCCAGGTCCATAATTATAAGACGAAATCGAAAGTAGAGGGGAGGTCCCTTCTTTGTGTCGGTTCAGATGGAGTGGACAAATAATGTTTTCTCACAACCACTTTGTTATGAGAGTGTATTTATAATAATCAGCACAATTTTGAAAGCGATAGTAACGTTTTGTTGTTACTTATCATAGTATATTGGTTGACATATGTCCCAAGATTAGAAGCAAAACCTTCACAAATGATTATCCCAGCAAAACAAAAATAAAGAAATTATTGACACAAACTTAATTCTTATACGACTAACGTGGATTCTGATATGACAGATTGAAATTAAAATCTAGTGGACAAATACCAATAATGGATTTTGAAAGGACAGATCGAAGTTAAATCTAGTGGAGAAATACCAATGAGGACCCCAAAAAACAATTATGTGTGTATATATTTGGATTTTGATAGGACAAATTGAAATTAAAATCTAGTGGAGAAATAACAATGGTACGTTTACGTTTACGTTGTTAGTGTAAAAACATAACTTTTATAGTGAAAATCAAGTGTACAATTATCACAAGGACAAAATTTGCAATGGTTGTTTTTTTTTTAACAAGAACGGTTATGTTGCATTAAGCGGCATTCTGGCAAGCCAGAATCCGAAAGTTACAAATCTGAAGAAAGTTGGTGACCTCTAACAGTGCTGTCAACCTTCTTCTGAATGTTTTGGGAGACAAATCCCATCTGCATCTAGAGCTAATTCGAGAAAATGACAACAAATGCTTACAAGAGTAAATTCTCACAAACTGTGAGCAAAGTAGAAGACAGAAGCAAAGCATTAAACCGAGTGGGATGAAAGCCCCTTAAAGAAAGGATCCAGCTTTTTCTGAGAACCTAGAGAAATGCTGGAGGCCGCCTCCTTTTCTCTGCGTGCTTTATTGGACTTTTGCCCTCGGGTAAGGGGTGGAGACGGGGCTGAAATGTCTTCAGGTTTAGAAGTTTCCACAGAGCCGCTAGAGGGCACTGAGACAGCCAGACCTGCAGGGGAAGAGGGTTCAGGATCTGAAGCCCGAATTTCCTTTGCTACTACTGATTCTGAGGGGGAGGGATCCGAAAGGATTTCGACTGCCGGGGGTTCTTCCTTATCTGCTGATGCTTCTGGATCTAGGGCTTCATCTTTCTTCAGCGCATCAAAGCTGTTTTTATTTTCTAGGGTTGCCTCTGCTAAATGAGTGGCCTTCGGAGCCTGGGTTGGCTCCTTTCGCCTTGGCTGCCTTCGCCGGTTAGTTACTGGCTGAAAATCACCTTCTTTGACTGGTCTCGCATCCTCAGAGGCTTTGGGACAACTTTTTGCGAAATGACCGTAAGCATGGCACCGGAGGCACGTAAAGGGAATCTGCTCGTAATCCAGCTCTTGGATATGGCACCATTCCCCCAGGGAGAGCTGAATGGCTTCCGGAAGTCCTTTCTTGAGGTTAACCTCAACACAAATACGAGCGCATGTAAATTGATCCCCTTTCGGCTCCACACTGTCCAGGAACCACCCCAGCTTATTTCCAATCTCCTCCAGAGATCCTTTCCCCCATAGATGTAAGGGAAGATGAGGCAGCCTAACCCAAACAGGGGCTACGGTGATCTCATCTCCGGGATTGAAATCAAGAGTCCAGGGGGCTAAGAACAGCCCCCTCAACCCGATGAAATAGGGTCCAGATCTGAAAACTAAATCATGGTCCTCTTTCCTCGAGAAGCTGAAGACAAAAAAAACCCTGCCTACTGCACACAGAGAAACGGTTCCATGTATCATCGGCTGCCAACGGTCTTCCACCCATGCCTCCACCGTTTTGGGGCTAGGCCATAACCCCGTAAACTTTCCAATGAGGCCTTTTTCTGCTAGAAGGAGGGCAAGATCGCAGGGATCCTCTGGAGATAGCTCAAGAGAAGGGATCTCCTCCATCTTCTTAACAAACTTAGACGAGAGAGAAGGCTTGGCTTTAGGTCCTGAATGGACTAAAGCTTTGAAAGCTTCCAAAGGATCTTCTCCCATCTCAATAATCGGATCTGGGGCCATTGTAGCAGGGCGGCGACCACCAGAAGACAGGAGCCAAAACCACTGCTCCAAAATGCATGCAAAACGCTCTAAACGCCGATCCGCAACCCTGTAAGCAAAGAAACCCTGAAGACGGAGATCCGTGCACCTGCAAACACGTTGGCTGATCCAATCTCTTCGGGTCTGATGGGATCTGAATAATAAACAATCTGAGCGGGCCTTGCCGCAATCCGCCCTAGAAGCTGGCTGGACGAGCCACCCAAGCGTTCATGGCGGCGGCTCCTTCAGTATTTCGCTTGCTCTCCTCCAAAAACATATTTGCAATGGTTGTTAATATGTTAGTGACAAGCCAATGAAGTGAGACCCGAATGGTGGGGAAGGTGGTTTCACCCAGCCCACCAGGGGTCAATCCCCACCGAGGCATGGCCCGCTATGATAAGGCTCAAAGGGTAGGCGCCCCCTGGATAGGCTACCACCCCTTGGGAGAGGAGTCGGGACGTCTCGGCCCTTGCTGAGTCACAAGTTACCGGTATAATCTGGCTTGTGGGTTGTCGGTTATACCACTGGGGTTATAGTGGCAGCCGACGGATTTGATCCTGGGCCTGGCCCGGACAATTCTGTCGTGTTACCGATTCCCTACTCTAAAAAAAAATATGTTAGTGACAAACTTAGATCTTATACAAGTAATGTGAGTTTTGATGGGACAAATTGAAGTTAAATCAAGCTCACAAATATCACCAAGGATATAATGATGGAATGGTGGTCATGAATATATATATTTTGGAATGGTTGTTATATATATAAGAGGAAGTTCTAAATATAGGGTAAAATCATGGTAATGTGTCTCACTTTTTCTTATTTTGCGACGATTAAATTTATGAACTAAAAGTATTTGTTTATAAATCTACACATCCATCAAAAATTAGATAATGGTGTAATTAAACAAAAGTTTTCATTAGAAATGAGCTTTTATATGGTATTTAAAAATAAAAAATATTTTTATCTTATTTATTTCATTTTATTTAGAGGCTATTTACTATTATTTCAGGCATCTCATAAGTATTCACAAAACCGCGACCCCCCATATCTATCTTTCTTAATTCCAATTTTTTTGAACAATTTTTTTATGGACACTTTTAAGATTGTTGTACATATTTTTTAATTTTATTTTATGATATATTTTAATTATTAATAAATTATCAATATAAATAATAAGTTTTGTGTGTGTAAAAGGGCGACCCAAAAACCTATCATTTTAAGACATCAAAATCAATACTTTTTCATATGAATATGGAAATAATATACAAGTGATTGTTAAAATTATTTTTTCAAATTTTTTAAATCACATTTTTTATTTTTTATAATAAATGTTTTAAATAAATTTATAAAAACACAACAAATTTTCTTGCCGCAAAGTGAGACACATTACCATGCTTTTACCCTAATATAAGTTTTTAGTGTTTTGAGTTTTAATTGCGAGAAGTGTTTTGACATTTCAAGATGTTTATGGTTTGAGATTTTTATATACTAGTATAGTTACCAAGTAAAGTGGTCGATGAATGTTGATAGATGCACCGAGTCACTTAGTTTTACAGAGATGATTGATTGTTAAACAAAAGCTAAACATTAAACTATTGTTATAATTATGTATTTATCATAAACATAAACAATACACTAATTAATATAAATATAAACAAATACTATTTAATAAACAAAAAAACAAAAACTAATGCTTAACTGAAGCTTACTTAAATCTTAATGAAGATGCATTTAAGCATAAGATACGACAACCATGAAATGAATCCAAGTTGTACACTTGTTACATTCGGGTTAATCTTGTTGATACACTCAAGGAAGTCCAAATTCTCAGATAACATATAAACGCGTGTCAATGTAATAATTTGTTTATAACTTAATTTGTTTCTTTTTCATTTGGTCAATGCAAAATGATACTAGCTTTGAACTTTTGAGTGCATAGGGTGGTAGCGAGGCTTCCGTTAACTAGGCAGATAAGCGAATTGATTTTGCATTAAATCCGAAGGAATGCGTTAATTTTGAGAGCATATATGAGGTTGAAATCTCCAAAACATTAAATCCAAAAGGTGTAGTCTAAATATTCTATGTTTTCAATTTTTTTAGAGTGTATTTTTAGTTTTGTTTTGTTTAGAATAGGGTTGGTAAGAAATATTAGAATCAATTATATTAGCTATAAAAATTGCATAATCTAGGTGGCATAGAGTATTTGAGGATGTTGAATCTATTTTTTGTTGCTAATATTGTAATCATTTTTTTTTATCAAGATTGGACTACTATATTTACATCCGGATCCATCAATTTATATCTAATGTTTTGTGTATGAAAACTTGCAGTAAATAATTCATGGATATAAATTGAAGGCATGCAGAGTAGAATTCATGGATTCCCATGGTCAGTTTCATCAATATTTTCTCAAAGAATAATTATGTTACAGTGAGGTAATCATCTCTATAGGACCCATAGGTAGTACCCAATGGCTTCTATTGAGCATAATCTGCTCATGTCAACATTTCAAAGAATTCAAAATTCCTCTAGTTTGACATTTTTATTTAGTAGGCCAAGGTATTCAAGACAACCCTAGTGCATCTATAACCTTGCAATCTCCTACACTCATAGAATTCTGTAGAATGTAGGTAAGTGGGAAATATTAAAGGCTCTTAAACTTTCATCGAGTCCATCAACTTCGTCCATTCTGTTCCAGTTAGTGTAAATCGTTGTGCATCCTTAAAAATCAAGAAGATGTATGGTGGAAACCTATTTGAAAATATGGTGTTTCCAATGTTGATAGGAGAGCTTCAATTGTGCAACAAGGATCCTCGAGACAATCCATCTATTCAATACAACTATTGTTCCCATCCTCTTGACCTGCAAATATGTGTGATTTGAGGTGACAATGTCAATCTTGTAATAGTATGTAATCATATCTCCATCTAATATCATTTATGTACCAATGCATCTCAATTTTGATATCCATACCTCTATAATGATGGTGTGCAATCGTTGTTTTTTATTCAACCATTCGATTTGATTCAACTCTTAATCCAATGGATGGTATCCCCACAACCGCAACATTAAATACTGCATTGCAGGGTTCTTATTACAGGCCTATCATAATTTAAATATTGATATCATTCTCATCACTGTATGGTATTCATCTTCCAAGAAATCTGCATCAAATCACATCTTGTTATATGAGCAAACAATGGGATAGCAATGTCTATACATAAATGCAACAAACATCATTCATAAATTACTAAATAAATTACATGCACTAGATATAAATGAAGCAAATGGAAGGATGACCCATTGCATCATTTACTAATATGAACCTTTTCGATTAGCACCTCAATATTCTTGACAAAGAAAAACCCATCTCAAAACATTCCACAAAATAATAGACATTCATATAGCTACTTTGTTTAAGCATAGGAATTCTTGAGCTCAGGGGTTCATCTCGATGGACCTTTACGATCACATGAGGGGTGATTGTCCTTATTCAAATAAAATATTGTACCCTAATATCTAAAACCCCCTTTATCTCTATGATGCAATAATTTTCTTTAAGATCTAGATGAAATAATTCATACCACATGGTTGAGCATTGGTTGAGAAATGTCCTGGGATAGGGAAAGTGTATTATCTCACTTTGATCAAGTTGCTCTAAGACTAATGAATGATTTTGATGCCTCCAACAAGGATCAAAGGAAAGATGACCTAGCCACGATCCTCCCTATTGGTGTTTTTGCTCCTCCCATTGTTGTTGATCAGAGCACTTATTAAAGTACTACTTCAACATCACAAACAATGTGCATATGACTAAGCCGAAGGATAAATTTAGGAGAATGTCTAAGCTCCATATATCTAATTCCATGTTTATGATATTGCGTGATATGAAATGTGTTTTCATGCTTATTTTTTTTTAATCTTAGATGCCTATGTGATTAAAAAAGAGTGAACTTCAAATTTTTATATACTTATTTTGTTTTAATCTTAAATGAGTATGTGACTAGTATAGATCCATCTTAAACCAGGATCTACCCAACACTAAGAGGGATTCAATTCTTTGAGGTGTAATTTTTTTATCTTAAATTTTTTACAAGTTTAAAAAAATTTACAACTCAAGTATTTTGATCCCTCTTTTTCCATATATTGAAATTATTTTGCTGATTGAATATATTTTTGAATTATGTGGAGATTATATAATATAAATATATCAAAAAAGACATGCCTTTTTAGTTTCGGAAATGATTTTTTAGTTTAGGTGTACATGATTATGTGTGTGTGTGTGTGTGTGTGTGTGTGTGTTAAGAATGTTAGGAACACATCTCCCTCATACTAGGTCATAGAGCACCTCGTTACTCTTGGTGCAATTAAAAAAGACTGAACTTCACCAAGAAAAAGGGAAATCTATGTTTTGCTACCACTTATGTCGCTTTATGAAATATAAAATTACCTTAATGATATCATAATCAATAGAAAGGCTCAAAAATTCTTGTTGTTTTCTTGTTAATTGTTGAGCCCAGAAATGACCCCTTTTTGACCATCCTTATCCACCTCTTTTTTCCTTATCCTACCACATTGAGCATGCTAAACATATGTTTTTCCCTCACTTTGCTCCTCAAGTCACCAAGGTATGGTTTATTATTGTCTTATTTTATTAATGCTTATGATTGTGGTAACTAAGGCTATATATCTTTAAATATGCTAACATATGATGGTTTATAAAGGTATTTTGAGATATAGAGACAGCAGGTATAGCAGGATGAACATGCTAAGGAAAGGATGGACATTCATCGCTCAAGCTGATCACCATCCATCCTACCATTTCCCAAAGAATGCGGTCTCAGTATATTCTTCCAGGAAAAGCTATACAAGGATAGCTGCAACTGAATGTAACAGATTTGGAGGTCAACAGTGCGTTGTTGCTCGTGTATAGCTATGGTCTGAGGATATCATTATTTCTGGGTCAATTAACAGTTTCCCTATATTTCATACTTTCATCCTTCCATGGTTGTAATAGTTGTTGTAATTTAGGGTGCTTGAAGATCAGATATCTTCATGGCTGCCCAATAATAGGGATAGGATGTTATGCTTTACATTGTATAAATATTTGGAAGTGTTCTGAGCTGGGGGTTGAAACCTTAACCAATTTATTGTATTAGTTGCAAAAGAGGATTGTGTATTTGATCTGCCTTTTTAATACAAGGAGTTACTTCAGATCTAACGGTTTTAACGTGTGTTATATCCAACATCTCTGTGTGAAGGCTGGGCCTTCCTTCCCACAGGGATTGCCGAGTTAAATTAGGAATTTTAATTATTTTGTTGTGTGATGTTATGTTAATTTCATTTCTTCATAGTAAGCTGTAACAGTTGTGAATTTACAGTGTGTTATTAATTGCATCTCTTGGAAAGCTGTAGTGGCATGGTGTGACAGTCGACTGTATAGGTAATTGTTCCTTATGCAACTGCGTGGTATCTATAACAACTTTGTTCATCCTTAGATCTTTTAATTGTTGTTTCCATAAATCCTTACAGTTTGTTCCTTGCTTTTATTGTTGCAGAATTTCATTCCTGTAATTTGAATTCATAGAATAGTTGAACTCAATTTTTGTACTCTGAATTCCCAGACTAGTTGAACTCAATTCAATACTCTTGGATTTCTAGAGTAATCAGATCAAGATAGTTGGGTAAATCATTAGATGATTTGGTAAACAAGACTTAATTTTCTGCAAAAGTAATCTAGATGTGATTTCATGAATCTTTCAATTCTAGATCAAGAATAATAGAAGGTAATTGTGGCTGTATTCTTTAGAAGGTAAACTAGATTAAGTGAATCCATGGGATGAACGTAGCTGAGTAGAGAATAGGATTGTTTATTTATAGCAACTTAGTGTTTAAACATATACAGTGCATGATATCTTTGAAATAAATGACTTCCGTGGGTTGACAATAAATGTTGAACGCTTTGTATGTTAGATGTAATTAACTTGCATATTGGGTACCCAAAATTTTGGCACCATTGTCGGGGAGGATAAGTATTAAACACTATAATAGTTGCATCTTGTAATTATTTCTATTCATTCTTATTCAATTTTTCTGTTGGAATGATTTGGGTTGCATGAATACAAGAAGGGTAAAGTGTGACCATCTGACAAATCCCAAAACCCCACCAAATACTAACAATGCAGGTGGTCGAGGTCCAGAATTGGGGAGAAGGACATTCATTGATGATCTAGTTGATAGAACCAATTCTTCTACTAGGGCTCACTATTAGGAAACACCTATCAGAAGAATCCCTTCCAATCCTGGAGTGCCAGCGTCAGGCTCTACAGTGGAGAACACGTGAGCAGCTGCAACACCCTCAAATACCTCTGCAGAGGAGGACAAAGTTAATACTATAGGATCTGCTGATCAAGGTCCAATATATCACATTAATGAAAATGTTGTAAATGAAGAGGAGTGGACACAATTCCATCAGAAATTTGTTGATCAGTGGAAGAACGAAGAGGAGAAAATAGAAGAAGGAATGGGTAACAGACATGAATATGACGAGGAAGAGGCAATGGGAGAAAATCATCACCATGAAGGTCATTCCCTACCTAAAGGGATGGTGGCTACACTTCAGTTCCCAATTCAACAACTGGAGGGACAACCCCTATGAAAAATATATCGCCATCGTTGTTGCCTCGCTTTTGTGGAAAAGTGGTAGAGGATCCGGATGAATTTATTTTCGAATTTGATATCATCTATCGCAGCTATGACTACACCACTGATGCACAGAAGCTGAAGCTCTTCCCTGCCACTCTGAAGGACAATACATTATGCTGGTTCATGAGCCTAGGAGGCAGAACTATTACTAATTGGGATAGGATGAAACAGTTGTTCCTAGAGAAATATCGGGAATATTGCAGCACCAAGGACAAGAGAGAATAATTGTTTAAAATGGTATAGAAGGAGGATGAAAGTCTGGAAGATTTTGTTGAGAGGATTTTATATAATGTGCAAAGAGCCAAACAGACTAATATGGGGTTAGATGTGCTCAAGATAATCCTACTTCATAGGATTAGGGATGATTTCCTAAATATGTTAAACCTATTAGGAAAGGGGGATATCTCGAAGGAGCCTTTCGAGAAAATTGTGGAACTGTGTAAAAGGTACTCCAGGGGATCTTCCAGGAATAACAAGCGAGACAAGTGGGACAAATTAGAATGTGATGTCTTCGACAGAACTCAGAAGTCATCTAATGGAGGAGCCACCCGTGCAGAGATAGGAAATCTCCTTGAAAATTTTAAAATAGAAATGATGAGCTCTATCTCCTCGAAAATAGATGTCTTCAGGGAAGAGCAGAAATAAGCAGTGGAGGATCTCACACTGGGAGTGTTCTATCCTCGATGTAGAAAGAACCACCCTCTGAAGGAGTGCCCACTGGATAAGATAGAAGTGTGTTAGCTGTGTGAGCTGAACCATGACACAAAAGCATGTCCGTCACTTCCCCAACTGAAGGCTGTTCTACAGGAATCAACTCTAGAGGTGAAACCAGCTTATTTTATTGTACAAAAGAAGCCCCTGCAACCTCGAAATCAAGGTATGACTACATACTTGTTTCTATTTTTGAATAACATGAATAATTGGAATAATATGCAGAACATGAATACACAATTCCCTTAATCTTATTCTAACCCTCAATGGTACCCCTCTCAACCTTCAATTCAAAATTATAACTCTTGGAATCCCTGGGTTCAGCCACCACAACCACCACACCAACCAACTTCTTGGTCTCGTGGATGGAGGAATTTCCATCTAGGGAACCAGTTTCCTCAACAACCTCCACATCAACAACAACCATACCCTCCTCAATATCCTCAACCTTATCAGCAGTCGCAACTACAATTGCAGAATAATGATGCCCCTAACATTGCTGATACGACCTCAGCTGCCTGCTCAACCTAATCCTAACCCAAATAATAAAATAGTCCATCAATTTGAGACTGTCAACATGCCTGCTTACTCCCTTACTCCTGTGCCTTGCAATGATATTTTCTTACAATTAGGAAAGGTAGTAGAGCCTGTAATAATTGAAGATGTTCCATCCCCTGTACATGAACAAGGGGTGAATCCACAACATCTATCTAATATGACCCTCATCATTGAAGATGTTGAACATCCCACTAATGTGTCAACTGAAACATAGAATAATATATCTAGCGACACACAAACTACCCAGCTGATTAGGAAACCACTGTACCCCGAGAGATTAATGCTACCAAAGGTAGTGGGACAACCTCATTTTAACCTCTTAGGAGAGTTAAATAATCTTTATGTTAAAATTCCCCTCCAAGCTCTTCAAGATGTACCTATCTATGCTAGAACTGTTTGGGATCTATACATAAGGAAATCAGGAAGGAAACCTAAAGACCCTCCCACTGTTCATGTCATAGGGAAATTATCTGCATTAATAATGGGAAAAATCCTTCTAGCCAAATATGACCATCCTGGGAATTCCACTGTCAATATGTAGATTGGGCATACACAGATACCCAACATACTGGTATATTTAGGAGCAGCGATTAATGTCATGACAATTGAAACTATAAGGAAACTTGGGCTCACTAATCTCAGGCGAACCCCCACCATTTTAGAATTGGCTGATAGATCCACCATTAAACCTGAAGGAATTTTGGATGATCTCGTCATCTCAGTCGACTCTTGGGAGTGCACTGCTGACTTTTTGGTTTTACAACCTAAGTCGCAGCTAGGAGGACACCCACTGATCCTGGGAAGACCTTGGTTAGCCATAGTTGATGCTTGCATCAGCTACCGATCTGGGTCTATGACCATATCAGATGGCACCGAGACAAAGAACCTAACTCTATATCCTCTAGCTCGACTGAGCCTAGAAGCTGAAACTCCTTTATGGATGGAGCCAAAGGAGGAAGAGGGCGTTCAACCATTATTAATGATAGGGAAGGCTTTAACCTTTAAGGATGAAACTGAAGACGATGCCATTAATAATTTCAATCAGTGAACCCACTTTGGTCAATAAAGAAAATTATCAAATCCCAAATATTACTCTAGGTGAGGAAGAGTGACATGCATATAGTCCCAGTATTGAAAAATTGGAAAAGAATTCCTGTCGAAATAGAGTCTAGAAAAACCCTGATTATTAACCCCAATCTCTCCATAATGAACAGAAGCACCTGATCAGTCTCTTAAATGAACAAAAGCGGGAATTTTCCTGGGAGTACACAGACATGAGGGGTATTCCCTCTAACCTGTGCACCCATCATATTTATATTAAAAGTGACTCCCGGCCCGTGTGCTAGAATCAATGATGAATGAACCCCAATATTAGGGACATAGTGAAGGAAGAAATTTAGAAACTCTTGGAAGCAGGATTTATATATCCCATTTCAGAAGCGAGTGGGCGTCCCCACTCGTAATTGTACCCAAGAAAAATGGTAAATGGAGAGTCTATGTGGACTATGGGGAGATGAACAAGGAAACAAAAAAAGACCATTTTCCATTGCCTTTTATCGATCAAGTACTCGACACCTTATTGGGGAATAAGTTCTTCTCGTTCCTGGATGGGTTTAGTGGGTACAATCAAATTTAGATTGCTCCTAAAGAGCAAGATAAAACTACCTTCACCTGTCCCTGGGGAACGTTTGCATACAGAGTGCTTCCCTTTGGCTTGTGCAATGCGCCAACAACATTTCAAAGAGTTGTGATTGGCATATTTTTAGAATTAGTTAATGATAGTATGGAAATTTTTATGGATGATTTTACTCCTTATGGCAAAGATTTTGAAGAAGCACTAGAAAATTTGAAAAAGCTTTTAAATCGCTGTGAACAAACCTAGCTCTCTTTAAGCACTGAAAAGTACCATATGATGATGAGTCAAGGAGTAGTGTTAGGGAATTTCATCTCTGCTGATGGCATCCAGGTGGATCCCTCGAAAATCAAGGTAATAAAAAATATACCTACTCTTGTAACTCAAAAAAAAGTGCGAAGTTTCCTAGGGCATGCTGGATATTACCGAATATTTATAGAAATTTTTTCCAAACTTGCCTCTCCTTTGTTTTCATTGTTAATGAAGGATGTTCAATGTTTTTGGAATGAGGCATGCCATACAAAATTTGTTAAACATAAAGAGAAATTGTCCACAACCCCCATCTTAAGAGGACCCAAATGGACCCTGCCCTTCCACATTTCTTCACATGCTTCTGATACTGCTATTGGAGTAGTTTTAGGTCAGCAGGATGGTCAAGTACCTTATGCAATTTATTATATTATTAAAAACTTAGACCCTGCTAAAATTAATTATACTGTTACCGAGAAGGAGTTCTTAGCCATTGTCAACTCCATTAATAAATTTTGACATTATATTACTAGATATCCTACATTTGTGCACACTGACCAATCTGCCATTAAATAACTAATGAATAAACCTGTTACTAATGCCAGGATGACTTCATGGATTTTATTATTATAGGAGTTTGATATTACCATTATAGACAAACCTGGAAGAGAAAATGTTGTCGCTGATTTCTTATCTCATTTCACTAACAATGATGATAATTTGCCTATTGAGGACTCTTTTCCAGGTGAACATTTATTTGCAGTTTCAACTCACTCCCCTTGGTATGCAGATGTCGCTAATTACTTGGCTACAGGAAATCTTTCGACACATATGTCCAAAAGAGAAAAGAGGAAAATTATTCAACAAAGTGCCAGGTATGGTTGGGTAAACAATCATCTCTTTTAAATAGACCTTGATCTTGAGATCAAAAGATGTGTAAGAGAAGATGAAATCTTCGATATACTGAAGGCCTACCATGATGAGCCTTATGGGGGGCATTTTGTAGACAAAAGGATAGTACACAAAGCACTGAGAATGGGCTGTTATTGGCCGGCCCTTTTCAGGGATGCCATTAGAGGAAATTTCAACTCAAAATGGGCCTTTTAACTTTAACTCAAATTCCATGTCATCATGTGTTAGCCAATGAAATTGCTTTAAATTTGAAATATCGTATAGGTCTTAAACACTTTTTTAATATAAATTTGGGGATAGGTATCATAAAAAAAACTACTTTTTTTGTTTGTATTTTCGACATATCTCCCCGTGTTTTTACTCAAATTTCGATCGGGAGAGCTCATCATCATGTTTTTTTCAGGTATTTCTTGTTTTTGGCGTAGCGGGGTCCATTAAAAGTATGCCAAGTGGGTACCCATTGGATGCAGAATTTAATTCCGCATCCAACGAGCTCTCTCGATCGAAATTTGAATAAAAACACGGGGAGATATGTCGAAAATACAAACAAAAAAGTAGTTTTTTTTCTTTTCTCCCTCCAAGATTAATAAATATTATTTTATTATTGTAACTATTATTTTATTAAATTTTTTTAGGAGGCCCATTTTGACTTGAAATTTCCTCTAATGAAAAAGATATGTCCAGTCTTGTGATAGCTACCAAAGGATGGGTCAGCCCAATAGATTAGATCAAATGCCTCTGCAACCATAGTTAGTGGTTGAACCCTTTGATAGGTGGGATTTATATTTTGTTGGTCCTATTAGTCCTCATTCCAAGCAGAAATCCTACATCTTGGTCTATACTGACTACATGACGAAATGGGTAGAAGCTATGGCTTTGGTGAAGACCAATGAACAAGCTGTGATTGATTTCCTGTATAGTGAAATCTTTATCCATTTTAGGGTACCCAAGGAAGTGGTTACTGATGGAGGACCGCAGTTTGTGTCGCATCAATTTGAAACTCTGCTATGGAAGTACCACATTCAGCACAGGATAGCTTCACCTTACCATCCCCAAGGCAATGGCTAGGAGGAAAGCACTAACAAAGTCATTGAATTTATCCTTACCAAGACGGTCAAGATCCATCGTAGAGATTGGGATGATAGACTTCCAGAAGCATTGTGGGCAAATCATACCACTTGGTGCAACACTACAGGTTTCTCTCCTTATGACTTGGTGTATGGTAAAAGTGTCATCTTCCCAATGAAATTCGACATTAATACTTTGAAGACAACCATAGAGGTAAACCTATATGTAACTGAAGCCCAAAAGAGAATATTGAACCAATTGAATAAACTGGACAAGAATCGGTTAGCTACCGTGGACCAGACAGTGTTAATTCAGCAACAAAGATCCAATTGGCATGATTGATTCATTAAAAAGAAGGTCTTCTATGAGGGAGACTGGGCACTACTATTCTATTCCACATTCAAAAGAGATTTCAAGGGTAAACTACTCATAAGATGGTTGGACCCATACCTAGTAGACAAACTATTTGATAATGGTATAGTCCACTTGGTAACCATCGATGAGAACCGAGCACCATTGTTTGCTAATGGTCATAGGCTGCGACTATACAATAAGCCCATTTCAAAGGATTCATTTAACTCACAAATTGTAGCTGATCCAGACTACCAGTTAGCACAAGGGAAGGAATTTTTCTATGCCCCTGTCAATCCTTAATTAATCACTGTAAATCGCTGTTGGGCTTAGGGAAGACCCGGGTTCTATACTTTTGTCTTCGCACCAACAAAAGACCCACAGTGTTGGCCCTTTCAGAAACAACCTGCGAACAGGTTGCAGTCTCACCCGAAACAGCTATGGGGTGCTGCAGAATCAGGTTTCTGCAAGTAGAAGAGGGATATTAGTGTACCTTTAGCCTTTAACAAATAATAATCATACAATGTAGAGCTCCGACATTCACTTATATAGCTTCGCAGTTAGATAAACAAACAGTTTCTTGCTTAACCCTTAACTGGGAATTCACAGCGAAGTTAATATTTAGCAGTGATCTTACTTTATCAATTATTTACTTATCAATGCATAAAGGAACATAACAGAAACAACACAAAAGAACCACAAAACAAGATATAACATAGTTCACCCCACAGTGTAGGGGCTACGTCCACAGAACTGTGTTTTATTCAACTCTTTACAAAAACCACAGTTCTGATCTGCGCACTCAGCTGCAGATCCCTTCAATTCCTCAAAGCTGCGCACACAGCTGCAGTTCTTCCTTATCACCAAAAACCCTCTGCGCACACAGCTGCAGAGGTCGTCCATGCACACAGCTGGGACTTAACCTTTCTTACAAAACTAGGCCTTAGCTTCGCATCAAATCCTTTTACATCAAAATCCTAACCTGACTCTTTTACAAAAGTGCCTATTTATACAAGTGCACTTATTACAAAACCATGGGCTTAAACCATGGGCACCCTGAAACCCTAAACCATGGACTTAAACCATGGTTTAATTACAAAAGAAGGGATTTTGACTCAACCCTGACACCCCTAAGAGTATTTTGAGTCACAACTCCACTTACAAACTTCCACAAAAACCCCGGAGTTACCAATATTAAGGACCGTCAAGGTGCGTGCCCCAACAGGCCCCTAAGACTCACCAGTGTCCTGTTCCAGGACACTCTGCTGCTTTTCTGGTGGTAGAATCTTGTTGGTGAAGGTAGTAACTGCTTGCTATGGCTGCATCTCTGCAACTAGCATATTTAATTCTCCTGCCCTCCTGCTTCCTTATATGCCTGTCATGATCGTCATCCCTTCTGCTACTGCTAACACGGTCGCGGCTTGCTTGATCCTTCATCCTTTCGTCCTTAGCAGAATACCTGTTCCTTACAACCGTCTCTCATGCTGCTGTCTTCCTCCGCCATATTTATGATGGTCATGGGAGTCATTGGGCCTTCTAGATCTATCAGCGACCCCATCTCTCGAACTTCCTCCCGTTCATGTTCTATCAAACATTTGACCATCCACAAATTTGGGTCCTTAATAGGCGGTACCCCTAGGATTTACATGTCACTGTACTCTTGCATAAGACAAACAGCTGCCTCCCTTCTCCTGAGTGAGGAGGATACATCACAGGATCCTCTGGAGTCTTCCCTAAGGGCTTGTGCCTTTCTTCATTCCGATTAGAATGAGCTTCTACCTTAAATTTCTTTCTGGTTGATCGTGTTTTCATTGGCTACTTCGGCATTGGGGATGTCTCCTTGTAGGGTGTATTGCTCATAAGGTTCTACAGACCTCTCTCCCTGAACTCTCGTAACAATTCCTGAACTTCGTGATCATTCGACATGGTGCTAATTGTAAACTCAAAGAAATGCGCAATGCAGGAGTCGCAGGTCTATGTGGCTTCTTATAGAATGCCACGACAAAATTTGTCATCATGGTGCATTAATGACACCAAATATGATGGAGCGGTGGTAAATCCTGTCCACACGGCGCTAGATTTTCCCAATATCTCATCATTTCAGGCGGTTAAGGCAGTTCACGTGTCGACGCCGCCAAGTCTAGTTTGCCCCATCAGTCACATTTTAGGCTGCGACACACACCTTTCTTCTTCGAAATAACCACTAAATTAAGCTTTGCCACAATGAGTAGCTTCGACGCAATATTGACCTTCGACCCATCTTGACCCAAGCGACAACCAAACTTCAACCGTCGAACTTTGACAGTCTTCAACACTTCGTAGCTTTGAGAACAGCTTCATTATAGCCTAGTACCCAATTTCAACTATTCTTGGTACTTAGACTCTCCTTCTTATTGTTACTTTTGATTAGGGGGTCCAGGCTTGTCCCTGTACTTCTTTAATCTACTTCCATTCACCATGGAAGGTAAAATTTCTCCATTCAATTTAGCTAACTGGACTGCGCCACCATCGGTAACTCTCTACACTATGTATGGTCCTTTCCAATCTGTCTTGAACTTACCTAGGAATTTCATGATTTTTCTGTCATATAAGAGCACGAGATCACCATTCTAGAACTGCTTCTTCTTAATGTGTCTATCATGCCATGCTTTTTCTCTGGCTTTCTGTACTTGTTGCTGGAACCCTGTAATGAATTTGTCTTCTTCAAGTTCTAGTATCTTTGCTACCCTCTCTTTTATCATAGCTGGGTCATCCATCTCTGTGAAAGTAGATATTCTGAGGCTAGGAACAATGTACTCCATGGGCATGACTGCTTCTTTTCCATAGACCAACCTAAAAGGTGTATGGCCTGTCAACGTTTTGCAGGTGGTTCTATAAGCCCATAGTACTACTGGAATTCTAAGATCCCAATCATTTCTATTAACATTGCAAACCTTCGTCAGAGCGTGTTCAAGGATCTTGTTAAAGGCTTCGACCGTTCCATTTGCTTGAGGATGATAGGTAGTACTCTTCTGATGATATACTTGAAATTATTCAGTTAATACTTCAATAGTCTTATTGATGAAATGTGATCCTTGATCACTCATAAGGATTTTAGGACACCCAAATATTGACAAGATGTTATCAAAAATGAACTTTGCAGCTGTAGCAGCACTATAGTTCTTAAATGGTTGAGCTTTGGCCCAATGGGTAAGGTAATCCATTGCTGTAATAATGTATCTTGCTTGAAATTTCATTGTGGGGGGATTGATTGGTCCAACAAAATCAATAGCTCACTTGTCAAATGCTTGTAAAGTTACCTGTGGAACCAGAGGCATCTCATCCCTCTTGGACGGTTTGCCTGTCCTCTGATAGATGTCGTAGCTATGGAAATACTCTCTTGCATCTTTATGAATCGTAGGACACCATAATCAAGCTGTCAGAATCTTCTGAGCTGTAGCTTTTCCTGCATAATGACCTCCTGCTGCTCCGGAATGTGCAACAACCAAAATCAATATCTTTTCATGCTCCAGGACGCATCTGTGTAGTATTTCATCTGGTCCCATCTTATATAGCTGTCCTGCTATTAAGGTAAAGTTAGCTGCTCTAACCACCAAATGCTTCTTCTGCGGTGTTGTCATCTTAGCGGGTGCAAACCCTGTAGACAAGTACTGAACAATATCCTAAAAATAATCGTCAACCATCTGGATGGAAAACAACTAGGCATCGGGAAGACCTTCGTCCAAACTAGTGGGTTCTTCTCCTGACTCGAGCCTCGACAAGTGGTCAGGCCCTAGGTTAAGTCTTCCAGGCTTAACTATGATCTCAAAGTTATATTCCTGAAACAGAATCAGCCATTTGCATACCCTTCCGCCTAACACAGGCTTGTTAACCAAATAATTCAAAGCAGAGTGGTCAGTGAACATTTTAAAATGAGATCCTAACAGATAATTTCGAAACTTCTACAAGGCATAAACCATAGCTAGACCTTCTCATTCTGTCGTAGTATAATTCTTTTCAGCTGTGGACAATTTTCTACTTGCAAAAGCAATAGGGTGATCAATATTACCTTCACCTGATTGAGCCAATACTATTCCCAGAGCAATGGAGGATGCATCAACATGTACATGAAACTCCTTATTCCAGTTGGGGAATACTAAGATAGGGGCAGTTACCATCTTTTCCTTCAAAATATCCAAGCTTTCTTGACACTCAGGTGTCCATTCAAACTTGATATCTTTCTTCAACTACTTTTCCATAGGGGCTGTAATCTGAGCATATCCTTTAATGAATTTCCTGTAATATCTAGTATGACCAAGCGTAGTGCGAAGTTGCTTAACAGACTTCGGAGGTGGAAAGTTCACAATAATGGCTATCTTCGCAGGATCCATCATCAAGCCTTGCTTACATACAATGTGACCTAGTAGAATTCCAAAAGGTGCACAAAAGATACACTTTTTCAAGTTCAAGGAAATCTGATGCTGTCTGCACTTGTCCAGCATAAGTCTTAAACTAGCTATATGGTCTTTTAGTAACCCAAAAATAGTCCAATCATCAAAATAAACTTCTAAGAATTTATGTATAAATTCCTTAAATGCAGATATTACTACTCTAGAAAACATAGCAGGTGCATTCTTCAATCCAAAAGGCATAACTGTATACTAAAAAGATCCCGTCTCTGTAGTGAAGGTTGTTTTATATCGATCCTCTGGAGCAATTCTGATCTGATGGTAACCAAAAAATCCATCAGTAAAAGAGTGCACTTCTTGACCTCCGACATTGTCTAAAACTTCATCTGTAAAGGGAGTAGGGAAAGGATCATGTAAACAGGCATCATTCAGCTTCCTCAGATCAACACAGATTCTGATTTCTCCCTTGGTCTTCTTTTCTTGCACCACCATAGGACTGACCCATTCAGATTCTTCAACACGCTCAATGATTCCTGCAGCAAGCATCTTATCTAGCTCCAGCCTGACTTTTTCTTTATACTTAGGGTTCAGCCTATAGGGGCACTGCTTCACAGGCTTCGCATCAGGTTTCAAAGGAATTTTTATCACTCCTATATCACCAAGGATACCTTTCATTTCTGAGAACTTCGTTGAAAATAGGTCCTGATACTCATGGGAAAGTTAGGTCACTTTGCTCACCATTTCTTCATCCCAATAATCTCCAATGGTAGCATACTTGGGATGTTCTTCTAAGCTGATATTTACTTGCCTTGTCTTCAAGGGTTGAGTTACTTCAGGTGCTGCGACTGCTGGTCCGTGTACTTTGCAGTGTTCTTCTGAATCAGGAATGTTAATGTTGTGCGGATCATCATCCTCGTCAATTGCGAGGTTATAACATTCAACTACATTAGTTTCTTGTTCCTTCCAATCGGGTTGGTACTCATCTATTTCTTTATCATCAAACACCTTTGTATGGATCAACCAAATAGCTGCGTCTAAAGCAGGGAAAACCTCACTAATAGAAAATGTAAGCACAAAACTATCAACAAGACTATCCCAACTTACAGTACCATGGCGAAGCTCCACCTCCGCATACCAGTTCTTTGCTATAGGTTCTAGGGTGTGCACAAACCTATGTACCCATTCTTGATGAGGTACATGCTTCCAGGCTTCGTAGCACTGCTCCAAATGTTCCTGAGGGATAGTCTTACCATTAAACCTACTTCGCACCTCCTGAGGTTGATCCAGGAATCTCAGGCGGAGGGAATTTTGACAAGTGTCCCAGCTATGAATATACTTCTTATGACCATTCCACCATCTGTCTGCCGTGGCTCTGAATGCTGAATCTAGAGTCTCCATTTTCTGTGAATCCAGTACTTGCTCTGAGAATTCGATAATAAAATCTTCTGGATCGGTCAAGCCATCAAAGGTAGGCAAGTCTCATGTCTGTGAGCCAAGCCATTTGAGATATTTAGTAATTCTTTCACATCTATGTCCATGTAGTTCATAAAGTCGATTCTGCTAGTTTTCTAAGCCTTCATCTGAATCAGTCATGCAGGAGCTGTCACACTGCCAATCCATTATACCTTCGGCAGTAGGATCAACATAATCTTCTTCCTTCACTGTGATATTGTAGATATGATCCAAAACATCCTAATCTTCATCTCTGACTGGTTCTATGTACCTTTCTCCTTGAGAAGGGTCCAAGGGTACTATGACTCTCAAACCTTTCCCTTCAAAATTCATCTGTCTGCTCTTAAGGTTAATGACTGCAGCATTATCTATTGCCCATTCAATTCCTAGCAAGGCTGGATAGGGATTGCTATCATCAATTATCTCGATGACTTCAAAATCAACTAAAGTACTGACTCCATCTATATCCATCGGTACACTAGGGAGTCTTCCTAGGGGTATAATCTTCTGCTGATTGGCTAATCTCAACTATATAGGGGACCATTCAAGGGTAGTTTTTTCCATTTGTTCCCATGTTTTCCTAGTGAGGACATTTACTTATGATCCAAAGTCTAAAATGATGTCAGGCATGTCATATTCTCCTATCTGAGCATGCAATCTCATTTCTCATCCAGTTCTTCTGACTCTATTAATAGTTCTTTCCTTACCAGAGCTTCGTCGAGGTTCGCAAGAAGCAATAACTTTATGCATCTCATTTAAAGCATTTTGATTTTTTAAGAGCTTCATACAACTTTGTAAAAAGGATGATAGTGTACTTACTTTATCCATCGAGGCTTCTTGGGACTGTGACTACTGCTGTTGATGGTGTTGCACAGGTACTACCGATGTGCTTGGATCAGCAAAGTCTTTCTTAGCTTCCATAAATGTCTCTTTTTATCTTCCCACATCAAATGCTGGAATTTTCTTTGGGGTCTTGCGGACCCAAGCCTCGACAGGATCTTTTTCCTTAGGAGGTACTTGCATCGAAGCTCCACTCCTGGTAACAATGTTAATTGCTAGGACAGGTCTTTGCTCCATAGAAATCATCTGAATATTTTGAGTAGGAGCGCTATTTATTTCTTGTATTTTAGCTATCAACTGTGGGCATTGTTCAATGACATGATCTACTGCTCTACAATATCGACATGTCGTAGTTGGGTTCCGAAAATCTCGAGCTACATGTCCTACCTGATTATAGTTATAGCAAACAACCTGGACTTGACCTTGTCTGACCATACCACCACGACCACGACCTCTAAAAGTACCTCGACCTCCGTGGTAACCATATCCATCATTTCCTTGTGCATCATTTTGTACCCTATAAGCATCATAGGTACGCTCTCTCATGAGGTCAAAGCTGCGACACTCCTCTTCGTTGTGTCCTACTGACTTACAGAACTTGCCATAAGGATTCTTAGGTACCTGGACATATCACTGCAGTAGGTAGCAGTCCTCAGGTCGATGCTGACCAGTTTTTCTGTAGATCTCACAATATAAAACATTAGGGTTAAATGGGTTTGGCGCACCAGTATTCAGGTAATTTCTTAACGCAGGACACTATTCCTTGTCATGACCTTCTGTCCTACATCGTGTACACCAAACATCTTCGCGAGTAGACTTCCCCTTCTTCATGTTGCGAATTTTTAAAGCCATTTCATCCAACTGCGCTTGTATTTGGGCTATGCCAGAATTAGCTTCGACAGGAGTTGTTTCCAGTTTCATGGCAATCTCCAAAGCCTCTTGCTGATCATCAACCTTCTGTTGCATGAGTGGGGTTCTGATATGTGGTAATAACGCTGCAATGAACCATTCTTTGTGCTTCGCTGGTCCAATAGTTAAAGTAACTTGATCTAGCAGAACTTTGAACCTCTAATCAAAGTCCCAAACTGATTCTCCTTGCCTCTACTAAATCTCTTTCAGTTCAGTTATACACTGTGACTCTAATTTAGGCTTCTTGAACTCTTTGATCATTGATGCTTTAATATTAGCCAAGACATGGTTCTGAGTGATGGAAAACTTCATAGACCAGTTCAAAGCGCGGTCTCTAAAAGAAGTGACCAGCTGCACTCTTCTTATATCTTCATCCATAATGTTTCTAGCAGTCCATACTGCTTCACATCAGAACTAGAACTGTTCTGGATCCTCTGATCCAGTTCCTTTGAAGACAGGGAGCTTGATGTCATCATTCATATGGGCCATAGCGGGTCTAGGGGGGGAGGGAGGGGGGCTAGTAGTAGGCAAGTGGGAACTTACTGGGGTAGACT
This sequence comes from Pseudotsuga menziesii, assembly GCA_001517045.1. Taxonomy (NCBI): domain Eukaryota; kingdom Viridiplantae; phylum Streptophyta; class Pinopsida; order Pinales; family Pinaceae; genus Pseudotsuga; species Pseudotsuga menziesii. Next base: position 570,274 of record LPNX010199011.1, on the reverse strand, counting down.
AACCTGCGACAGGAACACTCAGGCTAGGGTTACTTTCAGACTACGATGGGTTCTCAGCGATAACAGATCTTCGCTACGGGGTTACCGGAGGGTTTCCAACAGAAGGGGTTTCTTCGGTCTCGGAATCTGCGGGACTTACAGGGGTATACTCGGTATTCTGTCCTACGGTATAGGATGTAAAATTCCTCTTGTATCTTTTACCACTTCGTAGCAAACCACTTTTCTCTTCGAAGTCACTTTCACTTCCAAACATAAGTTAGTACTACTAAATCTAACAGTCTGATTCAATGAGCAATATACCTTTTTCAGCCAAAAGCATTTTAATTTTTAAATTAAATGAATTCAAGTACTTACCTCTTGGTCCTTTGAAAAACTGTCGTTCAGCTTCACTAAAAGAGGTACTTGTGTCGATGGCAAACTCTGTCACAAATGCTTCAAGGGTTCGCATCGTCCAGAAATCAATAGCTCGAGAGATCACATTGTTTACTCTTTTCAATATGTTGATTCGTGTGGGGGTCCAATCAGGAAACTGACCTTCTTGGAAGTTCATCTTCCTCTCTGTCAACCTGTATAACCACTGGTGCAATTCTATGTGGATACTACCAAAGAAAATTTCGTAAACATCAGAAAAAATGTACCTTTGTAAAAAGTCATCTAAACTACGACAAGGATCTTTATTTTCTTGTTTAGCAAATTTCAGATAAGTCTCTTCGATCCAGTCACCGATTTATTTTACTGAGGGCCTCCAAAACATAGCCCTACAGGTATGACGTAGATCCCTCTCAAGCAGATACTGAGTTCAACTGGAAATGGAACCAATTTGTTGGGCTTAGGGCAGACCCGGGTTCAATACTTTTGTCTTCGCACCAACAAAAGACCCACAGTGTTGGCCCTTTCGGCAACAACCTACGAACAAGTTGTAGTCTCACCCGAAACAGGTATGGGGTGCCGCAGAATCAGGTTTTTGCAAGCAGAAGAGGGATATTACTATACCTTTAGCCTTTAACAAATAATAATCATACAATGTAGAGCTACGACATTCACTTATATAGCTTCGCAGTTAGATAAACAAATAGTTTTTTGCTTAACCCTTACCTGGGAATTCACAGCGAAGTTAATATTTAGCAGTGATCTTACTTTATCAATTAATTACTTATCAATGCATAAAGGAACATAAAAGAAACAACACAAAAGAACCACAACACAATATATAACGTAGTTCACCCCCAGTGTAGGGGCTACGTCTACAGAACTGTGTTTTATTCAACTCTTTACAAAAACCACAGTTCTGATCTGCGCATTCAGCTGTAGATCCCTTCAATTCCTTAAAGCTGCACACATAGCTGTAGTTCTTCCTTATCACCAAAAACCCTCTATGCACACAGCTGCAGAGGTCATCCATGCACACAGTTGAGACTTAACCTTTCTTACAAAACTAGGCCTTCGCTTTGCATCAAATCCTTTTACATCAAAAGCCTAACTTGACTCTTTTACAAAAGTGCCTATTTATACAAGTGCACTTATTACAATACCATGGGCTTAAACCATGGGCACCCCGAAACCCTCAACCCTGGACTTAAACCATGGGTTAATTACAAAAAGAGGGATTTTGACTCAACCCCGACACCCCTAAGACTATTTTGAGTCGGAAGTCCGCTTACAAACTTCCACAAAAACCGCGGAGTTACCAAAATTAAGGACCGTCAAGGTGCGTGCCCCAACAATCACATATGGATCTTTGTACATAAATAAATTGTTTTTTCTGTTATTGTTATCTTTTTCTTTTGCACTTGATCCATTTTTGTTTTTATAAAATGTGCAGGAAAGCGCCTAAGAGTGGTGGTCATTATCGGGCCTGGTGACCAAAATCATTATTCTGTAACTTCTTGCACCAAATTTATTTTTTCTTCCCTTAAATAAATCTGTCACAGCTACGACACCCTTTTTTCGGCAGCTGCAACACCCTTTTCCGGTAGCTGTGACACCCTTTTTCCAGTAGTTGCAACACCCTTTTTCCGGTAGCTGCAACACCCTTTTTCCGGCAGCTGCGACACCCTTTTCCGGCAACTACGACACCCTTTTTCCAGCAGTTGCAACACCATAAAACTCTGCCCTTCTTCCATTTCTGTAGCCGCAACACAATTAACTTTTGTCTATTTAACATTCTTTTATCCTTTTCCCATAGCTATGACATCTTTTCTGGCAGCTGCAACATAGTCAAATTCCGTCTGCCTAACCCCTTTTTACCTTTTTCTGGTAGCTGCAACTCCACTACATTTGGCTGATTTTTCTATATTCCAACCAGTGCTAAAATGTCTAATTTATTTATGGCTTGCGGCTGTGACTCCTTTGTTATTGGCATAACTTTTTGCAAGATAGCAACTCCTCCAGATATGGCTCCGATTCCTGATGCTGGCAATTTGACTCATATTCTAGCACTCATCATGTTTTCGACCATTTTAACATGATGGTTTTTTTTGGTTTGCCAGTGGAAAAGGTTATCATAGCACCCCCATAATAATGATCACATTTAATGACTGCACGTCACACGAGTACAACTATTCTACAAAGGCCATCATCCATCGTGCATTTTCGAAGGTATGGCTTTGATTAACTACTTGCTTAAGTATTAATTGGATGTGACAATATCAATCATACCTTCCCTTCTGTGCCCTTTATTGCATTGTTCACTCTCTGCTCGTGCAACGTAATGACTAATTATGCTACCTAATAAATTCCACCTTTCCTAATTTGGGATAAATTTCAAATAATCCAATGCACTGAAACTTTTTGAATTTGCCCAACTCCACTCTCAGCTATCCATGCATACTCTGTGTAGTAACCTCCATTGTTAGAATCTGTAATCTATTGGACTGCAACATACTTCTGAAGGCAGAAAACATGGGTATTCCATCTGAGTATCAACCTCCAAACATGAGAGAACTCAGAAGAAATGCTGAAGTTTTCGCCATCTTTCAAGCTGCGGGTTGGACTGAATTTTTCCAGTGCCTGAATGGACGTGAAGTAGCTTTACAGTTCGCCTTGAATCTGACAAAAACCCACTCAGAGGTTTGGGGATTTCATATTGAAGTATCTGAAGCCATAGTAGCTGAGGTCACTGGTCTTACCTAGGTGGGAAGAGCTTGGTTTGGACGACGAACCCCCACTACTGCACTACAAGATTTTCTAAGGGAAGGGGAGCAAATTCAAAAGACACGAAGGGGGATAGCATTACAGTCATTGCCACAGCCATGGAATCAAGTTTCTATTTTTCTCAAGAAATACATCACCTACGAAGGTAGGTACCAAACAGTACATCATTCTGAATTTCCTTTACTATCTCATCTCCGTCACAAGGCTCTGTTAAACATTACATTCTATTTCTCAATGATTTACATCATATGGAAGGGTTTGTTTGAGCTTCCAAGCATCCACTCTCCAGACTTACCCACCATGGCCTCATTAAATTAATAATCTTATGGACCTTTGCTCAACAAAACCAAACCTGGGAGAAACTTAAAGCCCAAGCTCAGGGACCCGATCCCTTTCTTGGTGTTCCAATAGAAGAGGACATGGACATACCTGTACTTGTGGGGCCCGTTCAACATCAAGAAGAGCCGGTCAATCCATAGTTGGGGGGAAATGTAGAGCAACAGGAGGTTTGGAGACCTTCCAATTTAGTTCGGGGGGGAGATGAAACTAGATCAGAGGATCAGTCAGGGGAACAAGCAGAACAATTGGGAGAGGACGTACATGAAACCCTATGGAAGAACTAAATAGTAGGGCAGCTCTGACAACAGAGGGTGAAACTGGAGCAGCATTAGATATTGCGATAGTTGAAATCGAAGATGGTAGAGCTATGATAATAGAAGAAAACACTGAGGTGGTGGCTGTTGAATCTTTCCTTGAATGGAGAGGAACCCTCATTGAGGAAGAACGCCCTGAAGAACAAGAAAATCATGGAACTGGGGATATTCCTTCCACATTAGTTGCGAAGTTAGAAACTCCGGCACCACAGAGAAAAACGAGGAGATCAAAGGATGAAATTAAGGCATCATCACCAATAATATGGGAAAGAACCAGGTGAGTCGCAGCAGTAGAAGCAATAAGGGAAAAATGGGCAACCTTAGAAGCACAAATTGAGTTCCCCATTCTTAGACCCAAAACAATTGACACCCCACAGGAACAAGTCAAATAAGAACTGCAGATTAAAGGACTTCTATTTGAAAATAAGCTATTAAAAGAGGAAGTACAAGCACTCCAAAAGGAATTAGAAAATTGGAAGGAAGCATGTAGAAAACAGGGTGAAAGGAAGCCACACACATTGGTTGAAGTTGCCGATCAACTGGAAGGATCAAATCCTACCGAGGCTGGAAATGAGGAAGAAAGAGTGGTCTATCCTACGTGTGGAGAAATATTTGATGAGTCAGGTTATAAGGTTATAGCTCATTCCTTTACAACACAATAGTTTGCGCCTACAACTGTGGAAGGACATGGACAACCTAATTTGAGAGATGGTGGGACTCCCAAAGAGAAATTCCATGAGAAGGAAGTTGCAGATGAACATGATGTTGTCACACAAGAACCAACATCTTTGAATATTACCAATTTGAGATATGGCGAGATTCCCCAAGAAAACCTTCACAAGAATGAAGTTTCAGCTGAGCAGGATCCTGCCACACAAGAACCAACATCTTTGAATATTCCTGTTGAAATTGCCACTAACCCTGGGACAGAGGAACTAGAGGATGAAGTTATTTCTGATTTGATGGATGAAGATTGCACTGTGACCCCTGAACCCTCTCATGACATAGAAATAATAGAAATGAGACTACAACAGCAAAACAATGGCGTGGTCGAACATGATGCTACCACACAAGAACCAACATCCTCGAATGTTTTTGTCCAAGTGGCTATCCAAATGAGAGAAGAAGAACCAGGGACTGAAGGCACTTTGGAATTTAATGAAGAAATTTGTACTATGAATCCAGAATTGTCTCAGGACACAGAGATACTAGAAATGGAATCACAACAACATGGATATGAAGAAGTAAATCAAGATGTTGTCACAAAAGAACCAACATCCTTGAAAATTGCAGTAGAGACTTTTGGGATGCAACAAGAATCCAACATTGAAGTGGATGTCATTCATGATATGGATTTAGGTGAAGATGAACAAGTTCAATCACAATCCTCAGGTGATACTGAAATTCTTGAGGAACAACTTCATACTGAAGAAGACATCCAATCCCAGCAGTATGAGGAAAAAGAAGAACAGGGCTCTGTCACACAAGAACCAACAACCTTACATTCCTTGGCTGAAATAGCAGCTGATGATCAAGTAGAGAATAAGATTAAAATTCACGAGGAAGTTGCTCCACAAGAACCAACATCCTAACAGTCAGCTACCAAAGTTTCCAAAGGAGAAACTCAAAAAGAGGATGTTTTTACGCAAGAACCAACATCTCCGGAAGTGGTGGAAGTTGTTGTTGAAGAAATTCCAAGAGGGGTTGTTGTTACACAAGAACCAACACCCCCAGAAATAACTTCAGATGCGCAGAATGTCCAATGTGGCACATCAGGTGATAAGGTGTGGACTGAATCCCTTCCAAATTACATTGACCTAGATTCTGACAAGGAGGAGTATCCTGAAGAAGAAGAGACCCTGAAACCTACAGAAGAAATATCCATTTTGAGAATGGAGGTAAGAAAGTGGAAGAGCTAGGTGGAAGAATACCATGAAGGTATGGTTTCCCTCACTGAACATAAAAATACCATTAGGGGGCTGAAGGAAAAATGGGCAAAAGAACGCATGACCGAGATATTTAGAGAGGAAGAACTACAGAAGGAGCTAAGGGAGCTGAGAAATTTCAAGTCTATGTAGGAGGAAAAAGACTAGATGTGTGCTCTATCTCAAGAACTCCTGGGTACTAGAGTACCCTCTACCACTTACCCTGTCTTTCTATTCGAGCAATTAATTTGGTTTAAATTAAGGGCTGTGAAAGAAGGAAGAACATACGAAATAGAAACCTCAGCAAAATTCTTGGAGACATTTTTGAGAAGCAATTTTGAGGACTAGAATTTGTTATATGAGCTGTATTTGCATGAGATCACTTGTCCTTTGGACCACCATTCAAACCCTGTTCCTTTTTTAGGAGATGTTTAGTTGAGGGATTTTGCCTCTTTTGTGAGCAATCATGCTCAGTGGGAAGGGTCCTTTCAAAATTTTTCTCACAATGAAGCCCACTCTAACTTGTGGATTCGGAGTGAGCCTCAAAATCCTTGTTTTCTCCTTGCTTGACACCAGGGTCTATTTTCATGCCCCATCCAAACTTGACATATAATGGAGCTACAGGAAGGGGTTATTTATACTTGCACCAGCCATATTTCCATACATCAACAAACATATTTGGAAGCAAGTAAGCACAGATGGTAGGTTGCCTCTCCAACCCTTAGGAATAGAGACCCCTATTATTTTAGTAATTTTGAATAGGCACTTTCGAAGATTGAGGGTTATGTTGGATGTATCAGGGAGTGCGGAGTTAATTGGCTGGGACTGAAATTCAAATTTCCTCTTATCTAGTGGCCAGCAAAACCATACAGGATGGACTTCTCACTGACCAAGGAAAAGGAGCAGCGATGTTGGAGATATTGGGTTTCCCATAGGGGGTTCACAGAAAAAGAAGGAACGTCTGAGTTCCCCTAAAACTTTTTTTCTCTCCACGAACAGAGCATCGTGCAAGATTCTGATTCGAAATAGTGGAGGTTGTTGCATGAGGACATGCAATAGGACAATTGGGGCCAGATGTTGGGCCCAGAAATGGCCCCTTTTTGAACATCCTTATCCACCTCTTTTTGCCTTATCCTACCCCATTAAGCATGCTAAACGGATGTTTTTCCTTCATTCTACTCCTCAAGTCAGCAAGGTATGGTTGGTTATTGTCTTATTTTACTAATGCTTATGATAGTGGTAATTAAGGCTTTATATATTTAAATATGCTAATATATGATGGTTTATAAATGTATTTTGAGATATAGAGACTGTAGGTATAGCGAGCTGAACATGCTAAGGAAAAGATGGACATTCATCGCTCAAGCTGATCATCATCCATCCTACCATTTCTCAAAGAATTCGGTCTCAGTATATTCTTCCAGGTAAAGTTGTACAAGGATAGTTGCAACAGAATGCAACAGATTTGGAGGTCAATAGTGTGCTACTACTCATGTATAGATATGATCTAAGGATATCATTATTTCTGGGTCAATTAACAGTTTCCCTATATTTCCTACTTTCATCCTACCACGGTTGTAACACTTTTTGTAATTTAGGGCGCCTGAAGATTAGAGATCTTCATGGATGCCCAATAATAGGGATAGGATGTTATGATTTACATTGTATAAATATGGGGAACTATTCTGGGGCGGGGGTTGAATCCTTAACCAATTTATTGTATTAGCTGTGACTAAGGATTGTGTATTTGATTTTCCTTTTCAATACAAGGAGTTACTTCATATCTAAGGGTTTTAACGTGCGTTATATCCAACATCTCTGTGTGAAGGCTAGGCTCGCCTTCCCATAGGGATTGCTGAGTTAAATTAGGAATTTTAATTATTCTGTTGGGTGATGTTATGTTAATTTCATTTCTTCATAGTAAGCTATAACCGTTGTGAATTTATAGTGTGTTATTAATTGCATCTCTTGGAAATCTGCAGTGGCATGGTGTGACAGTTGACTGCATAGGTAATTGTTCCTTATGCAACTGCATTGTAGCTGTAATAACTATGTTCATCCTTAGATATTTTAATTGTTGTTTCCATAAATCCTTGTAGTTCATTCCTTGCTTTTATGGTTACTGTTGTAATCTCACAGATCACATAGGGTTACCAATAATACATACTAAAACATACATACATAACAAAGACAAGAGATAAGAACAAGTAGATAAAATAACAGATTATATTAACATGAGAGGGTCCATACAATGCAGAGAGCTAAACTGATTTATCATCTGGCTCAATAGCCTAATATATATGATTTACAAACAATTACAAAACAACTACCTGTCGGTTTACTCAACCGACACGACCTTAGGTGGCCGACCTAATCTCTAATTAGTCGGTTGATCTACTAAGTCAGCTATGGTTCAAGTCGACATACCGGCTTGCTCCTCCAAACTCTCCCCCATGAACAAAATGTTTCTTCATCCTGAAGAAATAGGGAGGTACCAAAATTACCTTGTCTGTCTAAGTAGTCATTATTTTGTGCTTTGATCTTCATGGGCTGTGAAGTCTGATGGTCATTCTTTTCTGTACACAGACTTTGACAACTGCTGGGGCTGTCATTGTGAGGTGATGTTGGAAATCCATCCAACTCTGCAATGGTTTGTGTAGTCAGACCTAATAAGATCGACATTTTCTCTTGAATGGAAATTTCAACTATTTTTCCCATGTCGAGACCCATAAACTGGTCCTTTTCCTTTGTTGTCTCTATGATTCATTTCATTTGTGCGCATATGATGTCTAATTTTTCTAATTTTGGGATGTCTTGATGCACCCATTGATGTGCTTGGTGTTCGATCTTCTGTAGTTTAGCTGTTTCAAGCACTATCTGATCTTCAATTGTGCTTCTGAGTGCTTTGTCAGTACTTTTCCTCTTCTCAAGTGCTTGGATATCTTGTCGGGTCTGCAAAGTTTGCTGATAGACTTACCCATAGTAAGAAGGCCATTCTTGCAGTACTTCTTCTATGATAACAGACTCCTCCATGTGATCTTGCAACACTTTGTAGGCTTCTGAAAAGGTTGTGTGTTGCTCCATCAATAGCCGAACGATTTCTTCTTTTTGTTCCTCTTTGGTTTCCTAAATTTGTGCTTGGAGCACCGACACCACACTTTCAAACAGCTGATAAGCTCTTTCTAGTGGTTTTTTGGTGTCGACCTCTATCGGTCCTGGTATCACAGACTGGACCAGGATCTTGCATTTGTTAAGGAACTTAACTTGTTCTTTTTCCTTGTTGTCTAGCTCCTTACGTCTGTGCTAGTTCCTTGCTTTTTCTTCGATTACTAGTGCTTCCATTAGTTGTCCTAGCTATGGATCTCTTAATTTGGTTGCATCAACCACAGTGGTCAAAACAAGTATATTGATATGGACCATTCTTGGCTGTCCATGATGGTCCTTCTTCTTTTTCTCCTTCTTCTTTTTGTGCTTCTCTGGTTCTTCTTGTTTCGGTACCTATGTACCTGCAAGAGTCAAGTCTGGATTGTCTGTTTGGTGTGCAGCACTGGTTGATGGTATTTCTGTTTGAGTTGGTTGGATGTCTGCTGCATCTAGTTGTGCTTCTAGTTGGTTGGGTGTAGAGGGTTTAGAAGTGGATGCGATTGTTACTAATGGTGGCAGTGGTTCTGGTGTAGCTAGTTGAATTAAGGGTTTTGAGTTAGGGGGTGGTGGTGATGGTGTTGGTGAATGGTTGGGTGTGCATGGGTGTGGCACATTGGTGGTTACATTGTTATGAAGTCACTTGTTGTAAATTGAAGGTCATGAGTTTTAAAAAAAAACATATAATGACCACAATGGTTAAACAAAAACTATAAAAACCTAAAAATCCAAAAAGCAAATATACTGTTATACGGAAAAAACTATGACAGGAAATTACCACTTCGACAACCAACATCATGCCCATAGACATAACACCATCGATCATTTTCATAACCGACATCAACCGACGACGTCGATAGTCCCATCGCGCATTCATGACTTCAAGCGCCAAAAGCAAATCACCATTAACGCACACTCAAGTGTTCTATATTGAACATCACATCCGCCATTAATAAACCCATCGAAAAGAACATCTAACACATTGATTATAAATATTGAACCTCCAAAGGATCATTCACCGCAATTCAAACGGAGAGAGCATCATAGCAACCAGATGACTGAAAACCAAGAGAACTGTAGTAAAACCGACCCACAAACTGACAAGATGGCACCAAAACAGACTAGAGCCTTAGCCAATACCAAGGAATTACAGATTATAGAGACACCATTAGTGATAAGATTAAAGAACATTAAGAATGCTAAGGTGCAAGAAGGCTCATGGGAAAAACTATGGGCTGAGATAAAAGAATGGGTGTACGTCGACAATAAACCTACCCAAGATGCAGAGAAAATACAACACAGTTCCATTGTAAATTATGTCAACGCGTCGCTCATGGCCAGTTTTGGTGGCACAAAAGAAAAAACAGTCAAGTTTGTCATAAGCCGGTACCACAACGGCCGATTTTACTTCGACCAACTGGTCGACATCTCCGGGGAAGTCATTTCCAAATTAACAGGGCTGTCAAACAATGGAGACCTAGTACCATTCGGTATAAAATAAGGACTGGTCGAAGAATTAATAGGGTTGGAATCGAGCAAAAACTCGAAAGGGCTAATGATTGGTCACATAACACATCAAACGCCACGGATTGTGGCCAAAATAATAACTATTACACTCATAGTGGCAGGTCATGGAAGCGACCTCAAACTAGATATGTTGGAAGTAGTAGACACCATTGCGACCAATGGAAAGATATATAGATGGGCTGAGTATGTCGTAGACATGATCAAAAACATCTCTGAGAAATGCCAAGAAAAGGGATGAATTATTATATTCTTGTCCCTTATCTTATGGATAGTAATGTTCGTTATTTGCCCCGAAGGAGACAAAAATTTTCAAGAACCGACAAAATTCCATATGTGGAGATTCAAAGCGTTCTCCCAGAAAGGAACAATGAAGGATCTTGCGAATGGGAAAGTTCTATTGGAAAAATGGCTCCAGTAGCTAAAAGTCCATACAACCAGATGGAGGCTGCCTCAGAACATCCGACGAAGTCTGCCTAAAAAGTCCCACATTCAGCTAGAGTTCAACCATACCACGGTGTGGTACATGTAGGGCTCCAAATCAAATGGGAAGCACATCAGTGGGTGCATCAAGCCATTCCAAACTTAGAAAAAGTAGAGATCATCTTCCCACAAATGAAATGACTCATAGATACAGTAGAGGAAAAGGGCATGTTTATGGGTCCCGACATGGGAAAAATAGCTGAAATTTCCATTCAAGAGAAAATGTTGATCTTATCAAGTCTAACTACATGAACCATCGACATACAAAAAATATTGTAGAGTTAGACATATTTCCAACATCACCTCGCAATGACAGCCCCAACAATTATCGAAATCTACGTACAGAAAAGACCGACCATCATACCTCACAGCCCATGAAGATGAAAGCAAAAAATAATGACTACATAAACAGACAACGGAACCAATGTTCTAATCTCACAAATCACATAGGGTTACCAATAATACATACTAAAACATACATACATAACAGAGACAAGAGATAAGAACAAGTAGATAAAATAATAGATTATATTAACATGAGAGGGTCCATACAATGCATAGAACTGAACCGAGTTCTCATCTGGCTCAACAGCCTAATATATATGATTTACAAACAGTTACAAAATAACTACCTATCGGTTTACTCAACCGACACGACCTTAGGTGGCTGACCTAATCTCTAATTAGTCGAATGACCGACTTAGTTGGCTGATATACTAAGTCGGCTATCGTTCAAGTCGACATACCGACTTGCTCCTCCAACAGTTGCAAAATTTCATTCCTGTACTTTGAATTCATAGAATAGTTGAACTCAATTCCTGTACTTTAAATTCCTAGACTAGCTGAACTCAATTTATGTCTCTTGGATTTCTAGAATAATCAGATCAAGATAGTTGGGTAAATCATTAGATGATTTGGTAAACAGGACTTCATTTTTTGCAAAAATAATCTAGATGTGATTTCATGAATCTTTCAATTCTAGATCAAGAACAGTAGAAGGTAATTGTGGCTGTATTCTTTAGAAGGTAAACTAGTTTGAGTGGATCCGTGGGATGAAGTTAGCTGAGCAGAGAATAGGATTGTTTATTTACAACAACTTAGTGTTTAAGCATATACGGTGCATGCTATCCTTGAAATAAAAGACTTCCCTGGGTTGACAATAAATTTTGAACACTCTATATGTTAGCTGTAATTAACTTGCATATCGGGTGCCCAACAGTAATGTCAGGGAATCAAATCCAATGTATATCCAAATGACTCCCACTAAAATATTTGTTGTCATCTTAGTTATAGGAAACCTAGTTTCCTTGGAGGCCATGAAAGGACCTCGATGGACTACATAAGGCCTCTCCTTCTCCAATACACACTCTACCAAATTATGGGGAGTCACGGGTATAATATATGTCTTGTTGGCTAAATCTGGTTTTAGGATGGAGTGTCAATAATATAATACCGGTGTAGATCCATCTTAAAAGGGCTTTAGCAACCATCGAGAGGGATCAAATCTCTTGAAATGCAAACCTGTTTTTAAAGTATAAATGTTGAGGAAGTGTTTTAATTTATCTAATTTGTGTTTTTTCTATATATATGCCATTGTAAATGATTTAAATCTAATTTGAGCGGACATGTTATTATTTTATAATATTTTATTATTTTTTAAATGAACAAGTTTCAACTCTAGGATGAGCGCAAAAGGAGTTACACATCTCCAATTTATCTAATTCATGTTATATATATATATATATATATATATATATCGTTGTAAATGTTTTAACTCTACTTTGAGCCGACATGTCATTATTTTATAATATTTTATTATTTTTCAAAAAGGACATGTGCCAACTATAGGATGAACATGAAAGGAGTTACACATCTCCCCCTACTGGGCTGTAGAATGGGCCTCTTCGACACAATTACCGTTGTAGCTTGTGTGATAAATAGAATGTACCAAATAAAAACAAGAAATAATTATCAATAAAAGTATAAAATCTTATGGACAAGTGAATATTAAGTTCTAGATATAATGAATACTAGGACAACCATGGGTGGATTCTACTATGAAACATTGTCAAGTTGTGGAATCCGATAGATAAGTCCAATTTTACAAATACAAGTTGAATCTAATTTTATAACAAGTTCAAAAATAATGATTACCCTTCCTAATATCATTGATTATTAGGATTTTTAACTACCTAATTTGAAGCCATCAAACCAGCTATAATCAAGGAAACTGAGAATCATGGCTTTTACACAAATGAAAAGTGATCATGAACTTTCTAACATACTTCTTAATGTTGTAGTTGAAAATTTCTAAACTATTCATAATATTAAACATTTCATTAAGGATTATTGAGACATAAGATCATTATTTTCAAGAGCACGTTTTTAATGTATAAAAGTCGTAAAAATCATTAAATTGATTCATATTATTTTTTCTCATTTGAAACATAGATAAAAAAGAATTATTATATAAATGAAATGTATATTATATTGCATTGTTATTACCACATTTACAAATATAATCTATACATATATAAATTTAAAATGAATTGAAAACAACCCTAAAAAATCTCATAATTTCTTTCTCAATTTCTTAAGCCGCCTTGAATTACTTGTGAGATTAACCAGGTTACAATATGAGCATGAAATTATAAGATCCAAGTGGAATGTGTATTGAATCACTGCAAGATAACTTAGCAAATAAGTAACACAACAATTTTGTAACGGACTAATTAGTTCTTTAATGTGAAAACTACACCTTTTTTATGTGTCATTACCAAACAAATAGGTGGCACTTTTATCTAATAGATCATCGATTATGTTAGAAAAATCCATGTCAATGCATTAGAATTCCCATGCATGGTTGAAAAATAACCACGTTGAAAATGGCTCTTGTGGTTAAAGGTATAAATATTTATTTATTCGTAATCATGCGATAGGATAATGTGATTGTGGTTAAAGGCATACATATTTATTTATTCGTAATCTACTCACAACTTACAACACTCAACCACTTGAGCTAGCTCACTGAATTTTATATATATATATATATATATCAACATGATTTAAACAAAATGCATTGGGGCGTACATTTATTCTTTTAAATTTGTGATGGAAAATTATATAATTTTTTGAATTTGTGAAAGTGACTATTCAAAATTTTAATTGCATTTCACGCACATGTGTTTGCTCATAAATTGAAAAAGAAAAAATACGCTTTTGAAGAGAACATTTTGGGCTGGGGTATATGTATTTTTTGAAATTTGTTTGTTGTGTACTTTTTATGTTGTTGATTTATCTTTGTGTTGATTTGAAGTCTTATTCAGAAAATGTGATCCTTGATCACTCATAAGAATTCTAGGACATCCAAACCTGGACAAAATATTATCAAATATGAACTTCGCAGCTGTAGCAGCGCTACAGTCCTTGACTGGTTGAGCTTCGGCCCAGCGAGTAAGATAATCAGTTGCTGTAATAATGTATCTTGCTCCAGATTTCTTTGCAGGGGGATTGATTGGTCCAAAAAAATCAATAGCCCACTTGTCAAATGCTTGTAAAGTTACCTATGGAACTAGAGGCATCTCATCCCTCTTGGATGGTTTTCCTTTGCTCTGACAGATATTACAGTTGTGGAAATACTCTCTTGCATCCTTATGAATCGTAGACCACCATAATCCAACTGTCAGAATCTTCTGTGTCGTAGCTTTTCCTGCATAATGACCTCCTGCTGCTCCAGAATGTGCCTCAGCCAAAATCAATGGCTTTTCATGCTCCAAGACACATCTGCGTAGTATTTCATCTGGTCCCATCTTATATAGCTTTCCTGTTATCAAGGTAAATTCAGCTGCTCTAACCACCAGCTGCTTGTTCTGGTGTGTTTTCATCTCAGAGGGTGCAAACCATGTAGACAAGTACTGAACAATATCCTGAAAATAGTTATCCACCATCTGGATGGAAAAAAACTAGGCATCAGGAAGAACTTCGTCCAAACTAGTGGGATCTTCTCCTGACTTGAGCCTCAACAAGTGGTCAGGCCCCAGGTTAAGTCTTCCTGGCTTAACTATGATCTCAAAGTCATACTCCTGAAACAAAATCAGCCATCTGTATATCCTTCCACCTAACACAGGCTTGTTAAAAAAATACTTCAAAGCAAAATGGTCAGTGAACATCTTAAAATGAGATCCTAACAAATAATGTCGAAACTTCTGCAAAGCATAAACCATAGCTAGACCTTCTCGTTCTGTCATAGTATAATTCTTTTCTGCTGTGAACAATTTTCTACTTGCAAAAGCAACAGGGTGATCAATATTACCTTCACATGACTGAGCCAATACTACACCTAAAGCAATGGAGGATGCATCGACATGAATATGAAACTCCTTATTCTAGTCAGGGAATACTAAGATAGGGGCAGTTACCATCTTTTATTTCAAAATATCCAAGCTTTCCTGACATTCAGATGTCCATTCAAACTTAATATCTTTCTTCAATTTCTTTTCCATCGGGGCTATAATCTGAGCATATCCTTTGATGAATTTCCTCTAGTATCCAGTATGACCAAGCATAGTGCGAAGTTGTTTAACAGACTTCGGAGGTGGCAAGTTCACAATAATGGATATCTTCGCAGGATCCACCATCAATCCTTGCCTGCATACAATGTGACCTAGCAAAATTCCAAAAGGTGCACAAAAGATACACTTCTTCAGGTTCAATGAAATCTGATGCTGTCTACACTTGTCCAGCATAAGTCTTAAACTGGCTATATGATCTTTCAATAAACCAAAGATAGTCCAATCATCAAAGTAAACTTCCAAGAACTTATGAATAAATTCCTTAAATGCAGATATGACTACTCTAGAAAACATAGCAGGTGCATTCTTCAATCCAAAGGGCATAACAGTATACTGAAAAGATCCCATTTCTGTAGCGAAGGTTGTTTTATGTCGATCCTCTGGAGCAATTCTGATCTGATGGTAACCTGAAAATCCATTAGTGAAAGAATACACTTCTTGACCTCCGACATTGTGTAAAAATTCATCTGTAAAGGGAGTAGGAAAATGATCATGTAAACAAGCATCATTCAGCTTCCTCAGATCAACACAGATTCTAATTTCTCCCTTGGTCTTATTTTCTTGTACCACCATAGGGCTGACCCATTCGGACTCTTCGACTGGCTCAATGATTCCTGCAACAAGCATCTTATCTAGCTCCATCCTGAATTTTTCTTTATACTTAGGATTCAGCCTATAAGGGCATTGTTTCATAGGATTCGCATCATCTTTCAAGGGGATTTTTATCACTCCTATATCACCAAGGATACCTTTCATTTTTGAGAACTTCGTCGGAAATAAGTCCTGATACTCATGGAGGAGTTCAGTCACTTTGCTCACCATTTCTTCGTCCCAATAATCTCCAATGGTAGCGTACTTAGGCATTTCTTCTGATCCAATGTTTACTTTCCTTGTTTTCAAGGGCTGAGTTACTTCAGGTGATTCGACTGCTGGTCCATGTACTTCACAATGTCCTTTTGACTTAGGCATATTAATGTTGCGAGGGTCATCGTCTTCATCAATGGCGAGGTTATAACATTCTACTGCATTAGCTTCTTGTTCCTTCCAATCAAGTTGGTGCTCGGCTATTTCTTTATCATCAAACACCTTAGTATGGATCACCCTAATAACTGCATCCAAAGTAGGGAAAATCTCGTTAATATAAAATGTGAGCACAAAACTATCGATAAGGCTAACCCAACTTACAGTACCATGGAGAAACTCCACCTATGAATACCAATTCTTTTCTACAGGTTCCAGAGTGTGTACAAACCTATGTACCCATTCTTCACAAGGTACATGCTTCCATGCTTCATAACATTGCTCCAAATGTTCCTGAGGGATAGTATTACCATTAAATCTACTTCATACCTCCTGAGGTTGACCCATGAATCTTAGGAGAAGAAACTTTTGACAAGCTCTCCAACTATGAATATACTTTTTATGACCATTCCACCATCTGGCAGCTGTGGCTCTGAATACTGAGTCTAGAGTCTCCATTTTCTGTGAATCTGGTACTTGCTCTGAGAATTTTACAATAAAATTTTCTAGGTTTATGAAGCCATCAAAAGTAGGTAAGATTCTGGGCTGTGAGCCAACCCATCTGATAGACTTGGTAATTCTTGCACATCGATGTCCATGTAGCTCATAAAGTTTATTCTGCCAATTCTCTAGGACTTCGGCTGAATCAGTCATGCAAGAACGGTCACACTGCTAATCCATTATACCTTC
The DNA here is from genome assembly GCA_001517045.1 of Pseudotsuga menziesii. Classification (NCBI taxonomy): domain Eukaryota; kingdom Viridiplantae; phylum Streptophyta; class Pinopsida; order Pinales; family Pinaceae; genus Pseudotsuga; species Pseudotsuga menziesii. Next base: position 553,114 of record LPNX010199011.1, on the reverse strand, counting down.
AGTAGTAGGGTTAACATAGTCTTCTTCTTTAGCTGTGATGTGGTAAATATGATCCAAAACATCCTGATCTTCATCTCTGACTGGTTCTGTATACCTTTCTCCTTGAGAAGGGTCCAACGGTACTATGACTCTCAAGCCTTTTCCTTCAAAAGTCATATGTCTATTCTTAAGGTTGATTACTACATCATTGTCTATTGCCCATTCAATTCCTAGCAAAGCTGGATAGGGGTTGCTATCATCAATTATTTCAATGACTTCAAAATCTGCTAAGGTACTGATTCCATCAATGTCCACTGGTACACTAGGGAATCTTCCCAAGGGCACAATCTTCTGCTGATTGGCTAATCTCAGTTGTATAGGGGGCCATTCAAGCGTAGGTCTTCCCATTTGTTCCCATGTCTTCTTAGTTAGGACATTCACTTCTGATCCCAGGTCTAAAATGATATCAGTCATGTCATAATATCCTATCTGAGCATGCAATCTCATTTCTCTTCCAGTCCTTCTAACTCTATTAACAGTTTTTCCTCTATCAGAGCTTTGCTGAGGTTCACAAGACTGAATAACTTTCTATAACTCATTCAAAGCATTCTGATTTCTTAATAGCTTCATACAACTCTGTAAAAATGATGTCAGTGTACTTACTTGATCCGGCGAAGCTTTTTGAAACTGTGACTGCTGTTGATGTTGTTGCGTAGTTGCTACTGATGTTCTCGGATCAGCAAAGTATTTTTTAGCTTCCATAAATGTTCTTTTTTCTCTTCCAATATCGAAGGCTGGGATTTTTCCTGGGGTCTTGCAGATCCAAGCTTCATCAGGCTATTTCTCCTTATTCTGCACTTGCGTCGTAGCTCCATTTCTTGTAACAATATTAATGGCTGGGACAGGTCTTTTCTCTACAGCAATCATCTCAATATTCTGAGTAGGAGCACCATTTCTTTCATGTATCTTGTCTATCAACTGTGGGCATTTCTCAATCACATGATCTATTGCTTTGCAATATCGACATGTCGTAGTTGGGTTCTGACAGTCTCTAGCTACATGTCCTGCCTGATTACAATTATAGCAAACAACCTGGCCTCGGCCTCTTCCAGGAATACCACCATGACCACGACCTGATGTACTACCACGGTAACCATATCCATCATTGCCATGTGCATCGTGTTTTACCCTATAAGCATCATAGGTTCACTCTCTCATGAGGTCAAAGCTACGACATTCATCTTCGTTGTGTCCAACTCACTTACAGAACTTGTAGTAGGGATTCTTAGGTACTTGGACATATCTCTACAACAGATAGCAATATTCAGGTCGATGCTGGCCAGTTGTTCTACAGATCTCACAATATAGGACATTAGGGTTAAAAGGGTTCGGTGCACTAGTATTCAAATAATTTCTTAATGCAGGACATTGTTCTTTGCCATGACCTTCTGTCTTACATCATGTACACCAAACCTCTTCACGAGTATCTTTTCCTTTATTCATGTCACGAAGCTCCAAAGCCATTTCTACTAACCGTGCTTGTATTTGGGCTATTCCAGAATTATCTCCAATAGCAGCTGTTTCAAGTTTCATAGCAATTTCCAACGCCTCCTACTAATCAGCAACCTTTTGTTGCATAAGTGGAGTCCTGATATGAGGCAGTAGTGCTACGATGAACCATTCGTTATGTTGTTCTTGTCCAATAGTGAAACTAACTTGATCCAACAGAACCTTGAACCTATGATCAAAGTCCCATACTGATTCACCTCGCTTCTGCTGAATTTTTTTCAGTTCGATTATACACTGTGACTTTGATTTAGGATTCTTGAATTCTTTAATCATTGCTTTTTTAATATCATCCAAGACATAGTTCTAAGTACTGGAAAACTTCATAAACTAGGTCAAAGCTCGGTCTCTGAAAGAGGTGACCATCTGCGTTGTTCTTGTATTTTGATCCATAATATTCTTAGCAGTCCAAACAGCTTCGCATAAGAACCAAAACTGCTCTGGATCCTCTGATCCAGTTCCTTTAAAAATTGGGAGCTTGATATCATCATTCATATGGGCCATAGTGGATCGAGGGGGGGGAGGAGGGGGAGAAGGAGGGGGAAGGCTGGTAACAGGAGGAAGGGAACTTTCTGAGTTAGAATGACCTACGACAGGACTACTCAGGCTAGGGTAACTTTCAGACTGCGAAGGGTTCTCAGGGATAACAGATCTGCGCTGTGGAGTTATAGGAGGGTTTCTAACAAAAGGGGTTTCTTCAGATTCAGATTCTTCTCGACTTAATGAGTTATAATCGGTATTCTGGCCTAGGGTATAGGATCCAAGAGTTCTCATGTATCTTTTACCGTTGCGAAGAAAACCACTTTGCTCATCGAAGTCACTTTCGCTTTCAAACATAGGTTAGTAGCAATAAATCTAGCAATCTGATTCGATAAGCAATATGCCTTTTTTATCCAAGAGCATTTTAATTTTCAAACTTAATGAATTCAGGTACTTACCCCTTGGTCCTTTGAAAAAATGTCATTCTGCTTCGCTGAAAGAAGAATGTGTGTCGATGGTGAACTCCGTCACAAATGATTCAAGGGTTCGCGTTGTCCAGAAGTCAACAACTCTTGATACTGCATTGTTCACACTTTTCAACAGCTTAATTCTTTCAAGGGTCTAGTCAGGAGACTGATCTTCTTTGAAGTTTGTCTTTCTTTTTGTCAACCTGGATAACCACTTGTGCAATTCTATGTGGATACTACCAAAGAAAATTTCATAAATATCAGTAAAAATGTACCTTTGCAAGAAGTCGTCTGTGCTACGACGAGGATCCTTATTCTCTTGTTCAACAAATTTCAGATAAGTATCTTCGACCCAGTCACTGATTTCTTTTACTGAGGGCCTCCAAAACATATCCCTCCAGGTACAACGTAGATCCCTCTTAAGCAGATACTGGTTCAACCGGCAACAGAACCAATTTGTTGGCGCTTAGGGCAGACCTGAGTTCTTATACTTTTATTTACCAACCAACAAAGAGACCCATAGTGTTGGCCCTTTTGGCAACAACCTACGAACAGGTTGCAGTCTCACCCAAAACAGCTATGGGGTGCCACAAAATCAGGTTTCTGCAGGCAAAAGAGGGATATTACTATACCTTTAGCCTTAACAAAGTATACTTATACAATACAGAGCTTCAACATTCACTTAAATAGCTTCACAGTTTATATAAATAGACGATTACTTGCTTAACCCTTAACTGGGAATTCACAACGAAGTTAATACTTAACAATATATCTTACTTATCATTCACCTACTTATCAAATGCATAAAATATAACAGGAATAAAATAAACGAAAACCACCACAACACAAGATATACGTGGTTCACCCCCAGTGTAGGGGCTATGTCCACAGAACTGCGTTTATATTCAACTCTTTACAACCAACACAGTCCTGATCTGTGCACTCAGCTGCAGATCTTCCCAACAACCCAAAACTGTGCACTAAGCTGTAGATCCTTTCTTCAAAAACCCTCTGCCCACTCAGCTGTAGAGGTCGTCCACGCAAACAGTTGGGACTTATCCTTAACAAAACCCTCTGTGCACTCAGCTATAGAGGTTTTCCACGCACACAGCTGGGACTTAACCTTAAACCAAAAAATAGGCCTTAGCTTGTTCGCCTCAAATTATCATCATGTAAAAACCTTCAACAAAAATATTTTTTCTCCTTTACATAAGTGCCTATTTATACAAGTGCACTATTACAATACCATGAGTTTAAACCATGGGCTTAAAAACCATGGGCTTAAACCATGGGCTATTTACAAAAAGAGGGGCTTCGACCCAACCCCAAAACCCCTAAGACTATTTTGGACCGCAACTCTGCTTACAAGCTTCGCATTAAAACCGCGGAGTTGCCAAAATTAAGGACCTTTAAGGTCCGTGCCCCAACAAAGAACCCGAGTCTTCCCTAAGTACCAACACTAGCTTCAGCAGCGTGGGTCATTTACTCTCCCTCGGGACAACTAGTTGCCACAGGAGGTGCTTGCTTAGGTCCCGCTTCTAATAATTTTGCTAAATATAGGGTTGTAATTGAGCTTCTATGGGATGCTTTGTCACGTGGTATCACCCAGCTCGAAGTCCGTCTAGACTCTCAACTGGTGGTTTCCTAGCTCAATCGAGCTTATTAGGTGCAAAACCCTATTCTATTACATCAGTTCATGCAAATTAGGTTATTGGAAAGAAAATTTGAATTTATTATATTCAATCACATTCCAAGAAATCAGAATTCATTGACTTATGCATATGCTAATTACATTTTAGATTGGCATCTAACACATATTTCATAAAAATATACAGCAGGCACATAAAAACACTTGTAAATAAATCGACAAATATATATATACATGTAAGTATCTATCCATAAATAGGTCGAGTATGATCCTCATATCCAGTCATAACTATATAATATACAAAAAATATACAAAATGTGGATCGCAGTCCATCAAAATGTCCTAGATCTAAACGGGACCACCCTAGTCACTTGGACCACCTTGGTCCCTATGGTCTCTCTGTACTCTAGATTCCTCAGCCTCTTCGGCTTCGGCAACCTCCACAACATCTATGTACACAAGAACTGCTCTGGCCACCCACCTTAAAAGGCGTAACCAGACAGGTGGAACTCCAACCACAAACTCCTGCATGATGACCGGGATATGCTCTATCTGCAAAGTGGGAACCCTTTGGGTAAGCCTGGCCAGCTTCCCCTCCAGAACCCTAATAAGCCCCGGGTCTTTGCCTACGATAGGAAAAACAAACATACATGGATACCCCTCAGGGAAGACCGGTCCAATATCTTCATTTTGACATGTTTATAGGATTAACACTTGTATACATATGTATATATCTATCATTTTAAAATTCATAAAAATGTTAAAAATGTTAAAAATTAAAATTTTTTACCTAGCTCTCCCCATGCTCCTCCTGGAGGGAGGATAAGGTCTGGATCACCTCGAAAATCCATGCCAGCATATGGAAACTGCTCTAGTGTTGGTAGTTGCCGCTCTCGCCAGATATAGAAGTCATCATCGTACACACTCTGCACTGAGTCTCCTGCTCCTTGACGGAGGAAGATGTCTCCCTGTCTACTTAGCCTTGTTTGACGTGGAGATCGGACTGGTAGGGGTATGGCGGGGCTTAACCCTGGTACTCTCTCGAAGAAGAAGGCAACCAATATACTAGAATACCCAAATTTCTTTCGCCTTCCTCTCTTGCAATCAGAGAGTTGTTTCCTTATAATTGGAACAACTCCTGAACACCAATCATATAGGGCACCCTACGTACAATCTGCCGCCAATCTCATTTGGTTCCGTGTAACTAAATGTAATGAAGAGGATCCTCCAATCCTCACGATGGTGCTCGTCAGTACCTGTAATGTGAAATCACGGATATGTGCAATAGGGACACAACTCCCTCTCTTCTGGGTACTTGGTGTGTAGTACACATCAATGTAGTTCCAGACACTTAAAGGATCACCACCCCTGCCGATGCCCTCTAAGTTGACCACTGCTCCTTGTCGTGACAGGCCAAAAATAAAATATATGTCCTCGGAAGTGATTTCCAAAGTCTCACCCTGTAGGTCAAACATCCCTAAATCACGATCCCAGTAGTTTATCATGAACTCCAATAGAAGGACATTGGCTCGCATGGGTGATGTGAAAAAGAACTTTAATAACCCACTCATTCATAGAGCATGTACGGTGGGCGCGCTTTAGAGCGCTTCTTGGTCCATATTCTCATGTTCTCGTTCCCTCCATTCCAACAACATCTTCACACCTAGAAAAACAAGTATTATGAATCATCAATTTCATATAAAATTTCAAAAATTTTGCCTTAATTTAGCTTTTTATCCTTCACACAGTACATGTGACTGTCTAGTTAGACAAGTTGCGTACTATACACGATTGTCTCTAAAGATAACCCGCATACAGAACGCGTGTATGTGAGTGTTCACACTGTGAACCTGCATACGCGCTGTGACATGCTTTAGAATGCTTCAAACAATGAAATTGGGGCTCAAAATTGAAAATTGCTAGTATCAAATTGAAGAGCTCGGGGTGTAGGCTTACCTGCAACTTGCGGAATTGGATTTTGTCCACTAGATTTTCCACACTGATCGAATGAAGGTAGAGGTAAAAACTTGCTTCTTATGGCTAAAATTCAAAATGGTGAGGTTTGTTTTAAGTTTTGAATTATTTATAGAAATTTTATTTCTAAAAGTGGGTTTTTCCTATAGTTTGAAATGTATTCAACTAATACCATATCTCTTTTTGCCTTGTAATAGGTTTTTCATCATTATAAAGTGTTTTTTGCTCCCATAGGGTGGTTTTGACATTTCCAATGCATTTTTTGCATCTATACTTAATCCACATTAATCTTAGCAATCAACATTTTTCCACGGACTATGGCCTTTTAAACCATTAGTTCCCTGTTTTTACCATTGTTCTTCTGTGGATAGGACCTTCTTTTCATGAGTATCCTCCTTTAAAACCTATGTTGTCTTTTGATACTCATGCCGCAGTTGTTTTAGGTACAAGGGTATCCTTTTAGCTATTTTTCACGCCAAATAGAGCTTATTTTTTAATCTCTTTTTACAAGCTATCCCTTTATAGGACTCCCCACCCTTATGGAGTTTCTTTAGGCCCAGGTCTGACTCCTTCAAAACAGACTTGACTATTGAGTTAACTTGTTCGTTCAAGCTTGTTAAGAATATGTGAATGGGCATCCGCATTGGTGGTAGGTTATCTCTTTCTCGGACCATGCAGAATAATACGAGAAAGGATCCCTCTCTTTTCTATTTGAATTGAGAAGAGTATTCTCAGGTATAGGTTTATCACTTTTCCAGACCTGAGGGACTAAATTTACGGAAAAGGAACTCCTAGTATGAGCTTAGTTTTCTCTTTTTCGTGCTCTGGGCCTAAACATGAAAAAGATACCGAGTGTACTTTGTGTCTTTTTCATGCTCGTTAAACATTTAAGAACAAAGCAACAAGTTTATTGTTGTAAGCCCCATTTCTCAGAATCAAATGGATCTTTCCTAGTGATCTTGCTTTCCTTCACACTCATAAAACTCAAGCTATTCATGTTGTTCTGGAAGGAGCGTTGGGTAGGTGGTAATTTAACCTTTTTCGGATCTCCCTAACTAAGCATGAAAAAGGTTCACCTTTTCTTCTATGGAAGTTAAGAGAGTTCTTATGTGGTATGTTTTATACTTTTCCATCCTTAGGAGACTAAATTGGATGAAAAAGGACCCCCCTAGAGTCTTCTTTAGAGTTTTCAGACTCTCTAAATGTGAAAACACCAACTGAGCATGTACTAGTTCGGGCTCATTAAATACACGAATCAGTGACACTATCAAGCATTATTTTCTCTTCTCTTCAAGCTTGTTAAAAATGAAGAGAGATCCGAGTTGACTTTCCTAGACTCGTTAAAATTTAACAGGGAAGGTAAGGAATAAGTTTTCTCTTGTTTTTAGTTAGTGGCAGCATGTCATCCTTGAACATAGCACTCTCTATTTTTTCCTATACCCATGTCTTAGTGTTCACTTTCAGTTCAGCTATTACTTCGAGTTTACTACTCCTCCTCTTGTCTGTTATACCTGGGGAATCTGATCATGTCTGCTACATGATAGATAAGTCTAGTTGTTCCATCTATAAGTTAATAGATGCCTTTGGTAATCTTTGTGTCATGCTCACTGTTCAAGGACTCAACCCAATGTTTGATCTTTATCCTGATCCCATCATTGTTATATCTGTTATCTATTGTGTCTCCCTTCTTTTTCCCAGTTCCTAGTCACTCTTGTGATCCGTTGGAGGATCTATTGCCTTCCTTATCACAACATGGTTTTGTTTCAGTACTTCCTGATGACGAAGGCCTAGAGTTTTGACGATAGTACCTCAGGATTCACTTTTATCATTGGTGAATTCATTTGCTTCAGTTGTCGATTATCACCTATTGATTGACAAACTGTTGAATCCTTTCCATGTTCGACTTCAACCTACATTTATTGACATGGCTTGGATTGTACTGGTTCTTTGGGATTGTTTAAGAAGACCTTAGTTCCTCACCTATGGACTAAGTTGTGTAATATTGTGTTCTATCTATGTACACATCTTCTAGATTTTTGAAGACGCATCATTATTGCATATTGTGGCTTCGATCCACCTTTGTAATATATGTGGTCTTGTACCTGTATCATATGATGTACTCAAATATTGTAAAGGAGATAGTGTTCCAGTATATTGAACATAGCATCCTTAGATATGATTTTGTATATGACATTATTATGTATTTGTTTCAAGTACTACCTCTGCTCCATTGGATTTCTGAGTTCTCCAAAGATAAAGATTATAATGTATTTCGGCCATCGCTTCACTCTGACCTCACACATTAGGGGGCATCTGTTATCAATCCAAATGGTACTTCTCCATCCGAGTGCGGACATTTCCTATGTTGTTGCAAAAAAGGACATTTATGGATTTAAGGTTGCCTAAAACACTATAGATGGGCATGTTATGAAATACATTCATTATCCATCCAGCTTGCCATTTTTACCTTTGAATATGTCAATTGTTGTATACACCTTTGCCTATATGCAATCCGCATACATACACGACTTTTTCTACAACATGTCGCATACTGTACGCAAGTATTTTTCATTGCAACCCGCATACAAATCTGTACGCGGGTTTCCCTTAGAGCAAATCGTGTGTCATATGTAGGTTTCTAGTATCAATACCCACGTACGCTTTCCTTTGACATTAAAAATAATAAATCACGATTATTTGAGATTTGTTAAGCCCTTAACTATAACCATCTTAACCATCTTAACTGTCTCAACCTCCTCAATCCTCAAAACTGCCTTATTTCACTAAGTATAAATAAAGGCCTTGGGGAGGGTATTAATCAATCATACTTGGAGAGCAAAGTTATGTTGGTGGTGTCTATTCAGAATTTTTTGGAGCAGCAAAACTCAAAATCCTCTAGTTCCAGAGGAGTCCTTGTCTCAAGTGTTGGGTTGTAATCTTAACACTTTCACTATTGTTAATAAAGAGAATCCTTATTCCAAATATGCCTTGAATGTCTTTCATGTATCATGGTTTGATGAATATTTATGATTAAGCACTCTATATATTGTTTATCTAACCTGTCCTATATATATGTATAAGCTTGCACTTGGAGGATTTGCTCTTTACAGGTGAAGGAGAAACATCCCTGAAAGCTTTGGTGGAGAAGCAGAGTGGAAGAAGACAAATCTAGGATCAACCTTCATGAATCGGGTGATTCTATCCTATATTCTTGTTTCCTTTCTGTACTCTAAAGTTGATTGCTTGCAAGTTTTAAGAGTATGTTGGTAACCCCAGACCTTCGGTTATAAGGTGTTTATTCCTGTACAACAATACTCGTTACTCTAAGTTTATCTCCGTCGATTGGTTATGCTTCCAGTCCCTATGGAACCTATGTCGATTCCTCCTGTGTCATAGATATGTCCCAGTTTTCATATCGAGTCCATGTTTTCTACCTTCAGTCGCCATTTTCTTGATGCTCTTGTTCAAAGGAATTTGAAGCCTGAGTTGACCATTCCTCAGTTATATTGAATTTGCATGTCGTCCATTCCTGGTACAGTTACTGGTTCATGAACATCTTGTTCGTTTGAGTTATTCCACATTATCCACCGTTGTTGAGTACCTCGTGCTGGTTGATGGAGCATGATTTAATTTCCTTCCTTCCAGCGGATTCCATTCCATCAAATTTAGATCATTTACTCTATAATAGGAGTCTAGAGTCCATTTGAGTACCTTGAGACTTATAGTCATCAGTGGTAGGTTATCTCTCCATTGACATTTTTGGGAATACATCGATGTCCCCTGATCGATGGATTCTTTCAAGTGTTTGACCTCAACACATCTATTCACACTTGTTATATTGCACTACGTACCTTGATTCATGTTATAACTAGAAAATAACCCAAGGTTGTAAAAGGCTATTCCCAGGTAATAGCAAAAACCACTTTTAAAGAGAAAACTGGCTTTTTTCTCTTTCAAGAGGGATCTCTCACAAAATATTAACAAGGATAGATATGTATAAGTAAAACTGTTTGTAATTGGTAAGATTGGTTGAAACTAAACACATGACCATTGGGCTATCGAGTCAAAATATGAATATAGATAAACAGATATTTTGTATGCGAATTTTAAACAAAAGCAAGGTAGCTACTTAGTCATAGTCAAAATTTGATTGTCTGGTGAAAAAGGAAGAACACGAACAAACCATTAACACATAGAATTGTTAAAAATGAATTTTGTATCAACTTTACAATAAATGTTTCATGGACATTTGAAAAGAACAACTTGAGCATAGTAAATATGAACACTAAACTGTTATACTCTCATTTCATACATGAAGGAAAACATAATGGAAAGATAAAATTGGAAAACTATTCACATAAGAAGGGAAAGTATAGACTGCAACATGAAATAACACATGAATCTCTGAAAAATGTCAAATTTCAGCACTGTAATTAAAGAAATACTTAAATACACAAGTTTCCAAAATATCACTGGTTCCCACCCAAAAATTTTCAATTATATTTTAATTTATAGAAAAATAAATTCCACCTAACCTTCAATTTGAAACCTAACTGAACTCTAAAAATAGAAACAACTACAACAAATTTCCTTCATTTTAGGATGCAGACTGCTAAACAATAGGTTTCAAATCCCCTCTTGTATATCTCAACTTGTGATAGTTGCGTGAAATCTAGGATAGGTTTTTGTAACTTAACATGTTCTTGACAAAACCCATGTATTCATGTCTCCAAATTCACCTCCAACTCCTTGGAATCTACCTTTGAAACTAATGACTCAAATAGTAAACTTGTAAATTTCTGAAACAATACCCTGTGAAGATATTTTAAATTATCCCAACCTGTGATACCTTTGTAAAAATGGAAGAATCTTTTTGAATATCAGGCTGTGATGAAGAAAAACCTCAGTTTCTTTCAATTCAACCCCATTCGGCTGAAAAACAATTTGGACTTTGATGGCAAAAACAATTTTTGAAAAAACCTTAAAATTTCCCAGTAAATATCAATTTGTTTCTCTGAATCTGTAAGAACTGTATGAAAACTGAGGAAGGTTATTGTAGATATATATGTTATGAATGAAAACCTATCTCAGTTTCTCAAAAATCATCTTGGTTAGCAGAAACAGTTATTTGAAATCAAGGACCAAAATAGTCATTTTGAGGAAAAACTAAACTTCTTCATGTGTTTCAAACGATGTTGTTTCAAAGAATGAGTTATATGATCAATATCAGGTACTTTATTTATCTCAATCTCTGGTAGCTTCAAATATGTTGTCTAAAATATGTATGATTGTTCTCTTCTGTATAAAGCCTTCACATTTTGATATTCAAATTCTAAAACCTTTGCACATTATTTTTTTCCCGAGTGTAATCTTTCAATATGACTTTACAAGATACATTATTTTGAACCATTGAGCCCAAAATTCAAAGTAAAATAAGCAACATAATAAACCCCATAGTTTACTTTTACACCGTTGATTTTTTTATCAAATTATACTACACCTACACTTGTGTTAACTTGCTCCCATTACAAAATTTCATTGATTTTAGAAATTTAAATCACCTACACTTTAAATTTTGGGAATTAATATAGCGTTGATCAGCTTGGTCAAACTATATAGCATGGACACATGGTTTAAAACTTGCAAACCGTATAAGAATTCCGTTGATTTTGAAACTGAATTTGTCCTTGCTTGTTGACAATATGGAATTTATATGAGCCACCGATCTCTTCCACCTGCTGATCTGACCATTCAACCCTTCTGTGATTTAACAAGATTACACGGATTTTGAACATTTCTTTTCTCTGTGCAAGTTGATGTAGCAGAATTTGTTCCAGTCATTGGATGAAATTGAGTTCGACCTGATCCATTGATCATCTTTCAATTTTGCAGAACAATAATTCTCAATATATGAATCATCTCAGGGAATAAAATAATAGGTTCCTCTCAGTCATCATGTGCTTCATCTATCGGTGACCAGGGATGTCCAATTTCTTTAGCTTTGATCCAACATCGAATTCCAAATGCCAATATTTAGATTTTGGCCGCCGAAAGGAAAAATAAAACATAGTAAATTGTTCTGGTAAACAATATTCTCCTCACAATGAAACACCTAGAATGAACCTTTGAGTTCTTCTACAAACCAGGAAAGCATAGACATTCCTTTCACGTACCAATATATTAGGAAGATGGTTAAGAAATATCATGTATGCTCCAAAATAATTTCGATGCTTTTCCTTCAATGCAAAAATATGCAAAATCTTCAGAAGTTTCAGAATAATAGAGGTTTTTCTGTAATCTTTTGTTGTGTTTCTTATTTAAATTATGAAGAAACTACAGACTGTTCTTATATGCAATACCCATCAACACAACGCGTGATTCAATTTTGAGCAAAGAATCCAATACTATTGAAGAATCTCTTGTGTTGTCAAATGCCCAAGCAAAACAAAGCATCAGAGTCGGAAACCTTTGGCACTATTCTTCATATTTTACCCATTATTAAAAAACAAACAAATTTAACATTATCAAATTTCATACCCGCATTTCATATGCCTTTTGTAATGAAGTGTTATCCCACATTCACCAGGAGAGTGATACTTGAATTGTTTATAAACTCCAATGGTTGTATTATATATCAAGGAACAACGTGTAGAGATATTCTTTGAGAGCTTGGTGTTTGGACTTAGATGATGTGGTTGATGCATGGGCCCATATTTTAACTTGGCATTTGGTCGCCCGCATTCAGCTTAAGATGTTGTCAGAAAGGCTTAGTCCAATATACCTTTTGGTAAAATATGAGCCCAAAATACCTTTAATTTATAAAAATAAATTTCATTTAGTTTAATAAAACATAACTTTTTCCCATTTTTCACAAAATATACTTTGTAAACTCTTATAATATTTACCATAATGACTAAATTTAGTCCTTGATTATGAAAAATATTTCATTTTTAACCAGAGGTTAACTCTTTTTTTGTTCATCAAACCTTATTTCTCTTTATACTATTTTATACCTATCTAAGTCCTTAGCACAAACACAGTGACAACAAGTGGCTCCAACTAGGGATGCTATCCTCCCTATGAGGTAGCAAAGAACCCCATAGACCAAGTGTCTAATCCATTGGGTGGCTCCCAAAATTCTATGAAACCCACAACATGATCTTCCCCGTAACCATCATTGAAACCATTCTGCAAACAAACTCCACTTTGTCAATACTGTACCATGCCACCTGTCACTTGTCCATACTCTGAATACATAAAGCAACTGTAACTGCAAACCTTAACCTATAATTGAACTGAACTTGAAATCTAAACTGTAAATAAATTGAAAATTTCTGATAGAAATTATCACCATGTCGAGCTTATTCACACTTACCTACCCTACTTAACTGAGCACCGATGCCCAATCAAGTAAACTTTGACTTCCAATGAAGCCAATCAAGCAATTTTTCTAATAATTCTGCTTCTTCCTCATGCTTGATTAAAATTAGAACATAGGCACATAATGGCAAAAGTTTATGATCAAAAAATTGTCCTTTGTTTCTAACACATAACTAACTATCCCATCTGGAAAATTTATCCATGTATTCTACTACTGGTTCATAAAAAGCATGAAAATTTTCAAAATACTCAATCATTTGCTTACCATTAAAAGGATGTCCAAAAATTAACTCCTCTTGCATACTTCAAACTGATCTTTAAAATAACTTTGAAAGGGACTGTCATGACTGTTTTCAAATAAAATATCCACAATTTCATTCAAAATTTCCGAATTTAAAACTTCACCTTCCTTATATGCTTCAGCAGAAATATCATTCTTTTCTCCAATAGAATCAAGCAAACAAAATCCTTCTTCTTGAGATGAAATTTGTAAATGTGAAATATTTAAAGAAGAATGTATTTGAGAACCCTTACCTCTTTATTTGTAATCCAATTCATCATTGCAAACCACTGATTTTTGGACAAGCTGAGATTGACTGCATGATTGATCATCCTCCTCATCTTCCACTTCTAAAAAGTTCATGAAATTTTCGATATCCTGAAAGTTATGTTTTTGTTTAGAGGCTTTAAGTATTTTTTCTTAGTAGTTCAAATGAAGAATAACACAAATACAAACAGTCACCTTCAGCACACTCACTATCCTTTCTTTTTTCATCCTTTTCACTTTGAATTACAATCAGATTTTCTTCACTAACATGCCTTGAATTTACAAAATTTATACCTGGTTTTTTAGGTACAAAATCTAAATATTCATCCTTATATTCATCATATATGGGCATACTGAAATATTTTTCAAAATCACTGCTAACAAAATTTGTAACAAGCTAATTGCAATCTTCAGAAAACAAATTAGTAAAACCATCTTCTTTTACATCACTAGGTTTATCATCTTTTTTCTCACAAAAAACAGAATTGGCATGCAAGACAAGTTATTTTTGCTTATGTGGATCAACCAATTCTAATTTATTTTCCATTTTATCACCACTGTCTTGGTCTGAAATTTTTTTATACAACCTAAGATTGTCTTCAACCTCCAAATAATCAATAAACATGTGCTGCAATGTGACTGAATTTCTCTCCAAAAGAAGTAATGACAGTTGAGGAAAAGTAGTTGCGTAATAAAGTTTAGCATTGTTTTCAAGAGAATAGATTTCTTTTGGTATGTTATAATAAAATCTTGCAAGTCTCCTATTAAAAATAGATGTGCTTTCACCCTCTTGTTTCTTCATGGAATAAAACTCTGAAAGTATTTGGTCCAATGACCTCCTCTTACCCCAAAATTTCAAAAATATGTTAGAAAACTCTTCCCATGTACTGATGGATTCATGATACAAGTGCTTAAACCATTCCTTAACATCTCCTTGCAAGGATTGGGAAAAATTCCTCACGCAAACATCATCATGTTCTACTTCAAAGAGGTCAAGGAAATGCTCAAATGCTTGTAAATGTTTTTTAGCTGTGGATTCTCCATCAAACTTAGGAAGGTATTTGTAGTGCTTTGTAGGAAAATAATGAAGAACATGAGGTAGATGAAGTGCAATGTATCAGTTTGGAATATTGGAAGAAACAGGGCTATGTGGGACCGATGTATTGTCAACTTTGGTTTCATGAGGCTTATAAGGATGATATTTAATGTCATGTGGTTCAAATGAAGTATCTTGATCAAAATCAAATGTACAGGTTGATGAAATACTTTTAGTTCATAAATAAGGATAAACATGAGTAAATTCATGGGTTTTTTGTAGTGCAATGAACAATGGAAAATTGTATTAATATGTCATAGAAATCTAGGGACTAAAACACAGTCTCATCAAAGATTAATAACAATAAGGCATGAAAATGGTGTAATAGTGCTACAAAATGAGTAGCCGCACCGTATATTCACACAAAGAATGAGTAATACAATACAATGATCATGTTGCAAGCATGAATGACAAAGCAATTCAAATTCCCAAAGAGGTCATTCGAATTGAATGAGTGAGTCTAGCTTAACTGAATGTAAGCCATAGTAAACACTCAAGTTAACCACTGATCAAAACCCTAATTAACTCAAATAAGCCCTAAATGAAGTCAGAGTGCAATAAATGACTAACTATAACTGAAAATAGCTCAGACACATGTCATTGCAAGCCAACCAACCAGTGGTAGCGCATCAATGACTCCAATGAACCCCGATGAGGTTAATTGAAGTGTAACTGACCATTAGAAGTTGTTGGAGGCGCCCCTGTTCACTCCAATTCAATAAATAATCAATTTAATGAAGGAATGCACCTTCACTGCTTTGTTTAACGGATTGTAACAATCAATTAGTAATATGGGTCATTAATGACACTCAGATCACCCTTGGAGTGCTCCAGTTAGCCTCCCCAAATGTAGGAGAAGGCTATGTTAGACTCCTTAACTGAAGGTAGGCATGGGTGTGATCTTACTGATGTCATATAGTGCTCCTCTGATGTCAATTAAGTCAATAAAACTTAGGATAGTGCTTTAACTAGGAAAAATTGACCAAAATGAGTGTGATGGTGGTAAACGTCTCCAACACCTCCCTTAAGCTATACTCAGGAGGAGTAGAAAACATAAAATGCATAAAAATGCTAGGGCCCTAGAAACTAAGGCCATAGGTCACCCTATACAATACTAAAACTGAAACAATGCTAAAAAAAAAACTAAGTGAGTAAAAGAGAGAAAACCTAGTGGGAAACCGCCCCCCCTTCAAGCTAAACACTTAAATTAGTCTCATCACCATGATGGACTCACCCCCAATAGTGAACGGAGGTAAGTGAACTTCTTTTCTGAAAATCTCTTGATGAAGATGTCTGCAATCTACTCATCAGTCGAGCAGTATTGTAGAATGATGGTCTTGTCATGCACTAGCTCTCTGATATAGTGCATGTGTATCTCTACATGCTTGGTCCTCTTCCTGGTAACTGGATATGTGGATATCTTAATAGCACATTTATTGTCACAAAAGAGGACAGTGGACAAAGTATTACCAAGATCAAACTCTGAAAGAATGCCTTGCAACCAAACTGCTTGGATGGAAGCATTCACCGCTCCTCGATACTCGGCCTCTTCTGAAGATAATGTTATGGCAGCCTGATTTTTGCTTGACCAGAAAATGGAGCCACCACCAAACATGAAGATATATCTGGAAGTAGAATTCCGATCAATAGAATCACCCTCCCAATCAAAATATGTGTATCCAATCAGCTCTAGCTCGGAGTGTGCAGCATAGTGAATGTCGTAGGTCCTGGTTCCCTGAATATATTGGAGGATCCTCTTGGATGCCTTCCAATGAATATCATGAGGCTGCTGCTGCATGTATCTTGATATAGCATTCATGGAATAATAGATATCAGGCTGAGAATGTGTCAAGTACAACAAGCTACCAATCAGCTGTCGATAAATAGTGCAGTCCATGGGAGGTGTGTTTTTTCCTTCTTCAAGGCTAATACCTGAAAGGAAATGGAATGGTGTAGGCCTACATTAAGCCATGTTAAACTTGAATAATAGGTATTATATGTATTTGGACTGAGTGACCATTATCCCATTAGAATTTTTCTCAATTTCGAGCCCCAAAAATTGTTTTAAGAGCCCGAAATCGCTCATTTCAAATGCATTGTGGAGAGCAGTTTTGATTGTCAAAATAGAAGCAACTGTGCTACCTGTGATCAGTAAGTCATCAACATATAAAACAATAATAATAAAATGATCATCAGACTGCTATATATACACATTTGGATCTGATCTACACCTTTGGAAGTTTTGCGAGAGAAGGAAAACCACTTATACTATGAAACGAGAACTTTATACTAAGAATGAGAACTCTAGGCATAAAAACGATGATTTTTGCAAAACAAACACCAAAAACACCCCTAAATAGAAAAGTGTTGATAACAGTATACAATTTTTTTTTCAGGGTTAAAAATAGAGCCATGTCCAAACATCCCATACTGTTGTTTACAAAAACTTTAAAATCAACCCCTAAATTGCAAAAATATTTTTTCTCAAAAATATAAATTACAAATTTTGTAAAACTTGCATATTAAACAGACAAAAATATTCCATAAATAATTTCACTATTCTAACCATATAAAATCAAAGAAATTATGATGTGATTCATAATAAAATCATATATTAGACTATACAAGAACAAATGATTCATATAAATATTCAAAATCTCCTTCAGAGTTTCAATTACAAACATCATACTAATAGAAAACATCTAAAATGTTTCATTTGAAATTATTGAAATTCATCCATGGAATCTGACACCCCATCAGAATCTACATTTTCTGTAGACAAAGGGCTGGACGAAGATGTGGATGACCCATATTCTTCTCTATTATCAATGGGTGCACCATCTGAGTCTACATCTATGCCCATCATTCCAGTTGTCATATTCCTTCTAGATCTACGACTTGGTTGAGGAGACTCCCATCTTGCAACTTGTTCTTTTGGAAGCAAATTCTTGATAATCTCTAGAGTATTCGAGTGAAGAGTGCCTTTCTTTGTCATCTTGAAATCATAAACAAGTATATAAAATTCCTCTAATTTCAATTTGCCAATGCAGTGGTGATTTATTTTTTGACCCTTTCTTTTTCTCTTTCTACAAACCCTTTTCTCAACTACCATATCTACCTTGTACACACCATGAAATGGGTGTGTATCCGTTGCATACCAATGTACTTCTATTGATACTAATTCTTCATTTTCTTTATTCACCTTCATAACTTTTGCAATCCAGAAAGGATAATCACATGCATCATCTGTAGCCAAAAATGCAATCATGCAACCCTCCTTGATATCTTGTACTGAGCCCTTATAAAGGTCTTCCATCTCTCGACGCTTTGCAGATGATCTTCTAGAGCCAATATACATTTCTCTTTCCTTTACTTGAGAAAACTCAACACCTTGAGGTTCAAAATTTGTTTCCTCATTTTCATTTATTACTCGTGGCCAAGTAAATGGAGACTTCAAATATATATCTCCATTTGTAGAGTTTGAAATTATGTCACTTTGCTCCATGAAAAAAGGCTCCCACCATACAGAATCAGCAACATCAAAGTACTCATATGTATCTTCGATATTTTTTTTTATTTCTTCCATGCATTGAGAAGAATTAACATCTCTATTGTGTCGCCTTGCATTATGAATCTCTGAAGATGATTGCAATAACAATAAATTTGAAGCATACATTTGACGATTTGGGATGAATTTCAAAAATGCCAAACCTGATGAAGGCCCCCATTATGTGCTAGTTAAGTACTTCTTTCCCATAGTAGTGTTTTTCCATCAATATTTTTTATACAAAATTGATGTTGAAAGCTAATGTCATTAAGTTTTTCAATGCACCTTTCTTCACCATGCGATCCAAAAATAAATCTTTGCATGTCAACAATTTCTTCCAATTTTTGTACAACAGGTTTTGGATGGTATGCTTTCCTTACAATTTCAATCAATGATGGTAGGCTCCCGACTTTCTTCCTCCTCAATGTCCTTGAAAAATGGCTGAACATTTGATCAATATGATCATGTGTATGCCCAACAAGAAGGAAACCAACTTTTACCTTTTTAAAAATTCCCAATTCAACAAGCATGTTTAGATAAGAAAACACGACCTGATTTTTGTTTTCTCAGCTTGTGTTGTCCAATTGCAAATATAGAACTTCAGGAAGATCACCAGGCCAATGATAAAGGACATGATGAATTATGGTGATGGTCAAATTTTCATCATGGTGAATGTTTGCAGCTGAAAAGTAAACCCTTGGAAAGATTTCACCATTAAAAACCATACACCCAACCAAGTGAAACTAAATAAAATTTTCCTCCTTTAAATTCTTTGGCACACGTACAAAATGTGGCAAGAGTGTTTTTTTTCTGATCCATGCCATCAATTATCAAACCCATATACTTATGTGGAGCATCATAACACTTCTTGATATGTTTGTACAACTTTTGTCGTTCATTTGATTGTTGATTGCGATGTTCTTGCAGTGAATTAATTATGGAATCTACAAAGAACATATACAAAAATATTGATAAATTGTTTTAATAATTGACATTTATCTAAAAAAATAATTTTTTTTTTAAACATACCGCTTTCTATCCCTTCTGATCTATCCCTCCTTTCTTTAAGAGAAGCACACGTACTGCAGATCCCCATCCTTGACCTCTTTGGAATGCGGATATTGTTGAACTTCTTTTTCCATACTCTTGTGAAATATGCATATTTGATGAAGTTTCCATTTCCTTGATCACCTTGAACATAATCCTTGTATAAGTTGTAGATTTCTTGTCTTGTGAAATTATCTGGAATGTGTATTGTTTCTCTATTTGGCATACTCTCTCCATGCTTTGAAAATAAATCATGCATCCATGATATTGCGATGTGTGTTGATGGTCCAATGATCCGTCCCTGATAATCATCAGAATAAAATGTTGGATCCTTTTCTAGTGTTGTTTGGATTCTTGATAATCTAAGATTACCAATTGAGTGAATCCTTTTGAATGCCTTTCTACAAAGAAGAACATTTCCAACGCGATAATCATAACCTGTCCTTGTAGAAATCATACACCCCACTAAATATGAATTTTGCATACTTTTGTTCATTGATAAATACACATTCCTTTTCTCCAAGGCATAATTGTAGCCTATACCCTTCAAACAATTGTTGTGGCAACACTCACTTGAAATTAAATGAGTAATGGAACTTGGGCTTGTGAGCAATTCTTTCCTAGACCTTGTATAACTGGAATGCTTTGGATTGACATAACAAAGTCTTGTCCTACACTTAATCCTGCTTATTGTTGGATTATATCTCTACCTTTCCTGGACCATTATGTCTACAACAACAACCTCATCAGAATGAATGTTTTCATTGTGAGAAATATGAACCCCCTCATTGAAAACATGATCACTAAATTCAATATGAAAATGATTGTTATGATCAGTAATAAGTTTATCACTTGTGGATAGATCAATGTGAGAATCAACACTATTGGTGCCACTAAATTCTTCATTGAAGGGGAACTCTTGAAATTCAACATTGACATCATTGGTGCCTGTAACATCCTTACTTGGAGGAGAATCATTGTCTTCATCATTGGTGGCTTCATCATCAACAAAATCATCATCGATTCCATTGAAATCCTCGCTTGGAGGATTATCATCGTCGGTGCCATTAAAATATTCACTTGGAGAAAAGTCATCATCGGTGCCATTGAAATACTCACTTGGAGGAAATTCATCATCGATTCCAAGAAAATCCTCGCTTGGAGGAAAATCATCATTAGTTCCATTTACATCCTTGCTTGAAGGTGACTGATCATCGGTTCTATTGAAATCCTCGCTTGGAGGAAAATCATCATCACTGCCATTGACATTGTCGCATGGAAGAAACTCATCATCAGTTCCATTGAAATCCTCGCTTGGAGGAAATTCATCATCACTGCCATTGACATCCTTGCTTGGAGGAAACTCATCATCAGTTCCATTGAAATCCTCGCTTGGAGGAAAATCATCACCATTTCCATTCGCATCCTCGATTGGAGGAAACTCATCATGAGTTCCATTGAAATCCTCGCTTGGAGGAAAATCATCATCATTGTCATTGACATCCTCGCTTAGAGGAAACTCATCGTCAGTTCCATTGAAATCCTCGCTTGGAGGAAAATCATCAACATTTCCATTGACATCCTCACTTTGAGGAAACTTATCCTCAGTTCCATTGAAATCCTCACTTGGAGGAAAATCATCATCAATGCCATTGACATCCTCGCTTGGAGGAAACTCATCATCAGTTCGATTGAAATCCTCGCTTGGAGTAAAATCATCATCATTGCCATTGAAATCCTCTCTTGGATGAAAATCATCATCATTTCCATTGACATCCTCACTTGGAGGAAACTCATCATCAATTCCATTTAAACCCTCGTTTGGAGGAAAATCATCTTCACCATTATTGGTGTTTTCGTCCTCACCAAAATCATCACCGGTCCCATTAAAATCCTGACTTATATGAAAATTATCATCAATCCCATTAAAATCCTTGCTGGGATGAAAAATTTTCATCATCTTGCTTATTTTCTTTAGGATCCCCACTTGGAGGAAGATATTCATCATCATCATCATCACCTTCACATTCTTGCCCTTCATAAGTGCTTCCTTCAAAATCTTCAGAACATGGAAGTTATTGAACAACGTGTTTGATTACATTGCTTGTACTGTCAGTAGCTTGGCTAGATGAACAAGACAATGCTTCATTGACATTAGAATTCAATTCAAACGAGTCCATGCCTTCTCACTAAAAGATAGAATTAAAGAAAAATATTAATAGAGAAGACAATGAACTTTAATGATAGACCTCACCAAAATGTAGAATGGTGCAAATGTCAATAAACCATCTTATAGCTATGAGAATGAAATGTTCCCTCCAAAAACTTCCCTCCAAAACTTAACTCCAATTTTTTCGTTCAAATTTTTCCCTCCAAAAGTTCCCACCAAAAATATAGGGCCCATTTCAAGCACATTCAGAAAACTAGTAAAAAAAAGAAATTTCTGATATAAAAAAAATATGAAATAATGTATTAAATAATTACATATTTATATCCCCATGCATATAAAACCAATGAAGTTTTGTGTAATTTTTTATATATACGAAACATGTAATAAAGTAATGGTTATTTAACTTCTTTTTAATCCCATATTTGTAAAACAATCAATGTTAAACCTAATTTAGGTTATAAAAATCATTTAGTTTTCCTACTATTCATCATGCAGTTTGGATAAATTTAGTAACAATTTCAAGGTTAGTTTTTTTTTCCTTTTTGAATAAATAGTGTAGTTTTTTTTTTGTTCCTATTTTAATAAATATGTTAGTTTTTTATTTCCTTTTTTAATAAATAGGTTAGTTTTTTTCATTTTTCAATAAATAGGTTAGTTTTTTTCCTTTTTTAATAATTATGTTAGTTTTATTCCTTTTTTAATAAATAGAATAGTTTTATAGTTAATTTTACAATGATAGCTTTATGGTTTTATATAGTTGTCATTCATTATTTTGTGGTTTTACTGATTTTTCATTTGTCTCAATGTATTTTATAAATTCATTATTGCTTAGACTATGCAACAATTCATGAAGGGTTTTAAAGAAGGCCCGGAGCTTCTAGCACTTTCAAGAGAGGAAGAGTTTTAAAGAAGAACTAGAAGATTTCACAGGAGCTTCTAGCACTTTCAAGAGAGGAGTCTCTACCAAATTCTGAGTTAGTTATTCTTTCAAGAAAGGAGTCTCTACCAAATTCTGGGTTAGTTATTTTATTTTTTTATATAAATACAATTTTTTTTAAGAGATGTAGTGTTAATTAAAAAAATACCTACCCTTATCAAGAGTTTTGTAATTTTGATTATTTTAAATTTTAAATTTTTATATTTTATTTTTTATTTTTTATTAGAAATTGTGCAAATGCAGAGAGCCGTATCCCCACTCGCTCTGCTCCAATTTCATTTGCCACTACTTCAAAAACTTCTAGAGGAAACCTGCACCGATTCTCCAATGTCCCACCATACTCATCGGCCTATCACGATTGTGGCCATCCTCCATCTCCACCTCCCTTCCGCTCCAACCTCCTCCCAACAAAAAAAAAATGTTGTAAATTAACCGACAATTCTACATGGATGGAAAACGTCTAGTAAATGCCCTGCGGAGACATTAAAAGCATGCATATACCCAACAAACGTCTGAACACTCACTTGAATAAAAGAAAAATCCAGGATTCATTTTACAGGTTTCACGTGATGTTTCCATTGTAAAATATTTCCTCGGAAACTAACAAACTCTATATTCCAACATAGTTCAACATTAACTCTAACTCTATGACTTTTGTAGTGAAGGGAAGTAGCCATATAATTGATCAATCCATACAAACAAACGGATTTAGCATTATAACACAGAGACCGCAATTTCTATACCTCGGGATTCTCTACAACGTTTGGCTCACAAAATGGATTGGAAATTTTACTTCGATCCATTGTCCATTACATAAAATTATCATATAACTCGTTATTCCACACACAGTATACAAATTTACTTGAGCATATTCATTGCAAATTTCATATGGTAGCAGTAGACGATTTCAAGACATAGGATTTACTTAGCTGTACTGATATTCAAGAAATGATTGTGAATGAAGAACGCTCCATCCTGCCTTTAGACAATCCTTCTCCTCAACCTTTCAGCCAGACTGCCACCCCAAGCTGGGCCTATGAAACCATCAGGACAAAATGAAATTGTTGAAGTTGTTGAAGCAGTGGCAAATGAAATTGGAGCAGAGCGAGTGGGGATACGGCTCTCTCCATTTGCACAATTTCTAGAATCTAGTGACTCAGATCCAGAGGCGCTCCATTCACCTCCCCCTCCCTTCCACCTCCTCTTCCGTCAAAACAAGGGTAGCACCGCTCCATGGGTGCCAAAGGGCTGCCCTTTATTGGCGGCCCTTTGGTGCCCATGGAGCGGCGCTCCCCTTGTTTTGACGATGGAGGAGGTGGAAGTGGGAGGAGGGTGGAGCAGAGGAGGTGGAAGCGGGAGGAGGATGGAGCGGAAGGGAGGCATCCTCCCAACAACAAAAAATGTTGTAAATTAACCAACAATTCTACATGGGTGGAAAACGTCCAGTAAATGCCCTGCTAAGACATTAAAAGCATGCATATACCCGACAAACGTCTGAACACTCACTTGAATAAAAGAAAAATATGGGATTCATTTTACACGTTTCACGTGATGTTTCCGCTGTAAAATATTTCCTCGGAAACTAACAAACTCTATATTCCAACGTAATTCAACATTAACTCTAACTTTTTGACTTTTGCAGTGAAGGGAAGTAGCCATATAATTGATCAATCCATACAAACAAACGGATTTAGCATTATAACACAAAGACCGCAATTTCTATACCTCGGGATTCTCTACAATGTTTGGCTCACAAAATGGATTGGAAATTTTACTTCGATCCATTGTCCATTACAAAAATTATCATATAACTCGTTATTCCACACACAGTATACAAATTTACTTGAGCATATTCATTGCAAATTTCATATGGTAGTAGTAGACAATTTCAAGACATAGGATTTACTTAGCTGAACTAATCTTCTAGAAATGATTGTGAATGAAGAACGCTCCATCCTGCCTTTAGACAATCCTTCTCCTCAACCTTTCAGCCAGACTGCCACCCCAAGCTGGGCCTATGAAACCATCAGGACAAAATGAAATTGTTGAAGTTGTTGAAGCAGTGGCAAATGAAATTGGAGCAGAGCAAGTGGGGATACAACTCTCTCCATTTGCACAATTTTTAGAATCCAGTGACTTAGATCCGGAGGCACTCCATTCACCTCCACCTCCCTTCCACCTCCTCCACCGTCAAAACAAGGGGAGCACCGCTCCATGGCCGCCAAAGGGCCACCCTTTACTAGAGGCGCAATTCTGAGAATCGCGTCGCCAATAAAGGGCAGCCCTTTGGCACCCATGGAGTGGCGCTCCCCTTGTTTTGACGGAGTAGGAGGTGGAAGCGGGAGGAGGGTGGAGTGGAGGAGGTGGAAGCGGGAGGAGGGTGGAGTGGAAGGGAGGCGTCCTCCCAACAAAAAAAAATGTTTTAAATTAACCGGCAACTCTACTTGGATGGAAAACGTCCAGTAAATGGCCTGCTAAGACATTAAAAGCATGCATATACCCAACAAACGTCTAAACACTCACTTGAATAAAAGAAAAATCTGGGATTCATTTTACAGTTTTCACGTGATGTTTCCGCTGTAAAATATTTCCTCAGAAACTAACAAACTCTATATTCCAACATAGTTCAACATTAACTCTAACTCTATGACTTTTGCAGTGAAGGGAAGTAGCCATATAATTGATCAATCCATACAAACAAACGGATTTAGCATTATAACACAGAGACCACAATTTCTATACCTCGAGATTCTCTACAACGTTTGGCTCAGAAAATGGATTGGAAATTTTACTTCGATCCATTCTCCATTATAGAAAATTATCATATAACTCATTATTCCACACACAGTATACAAATTTACTTGAGCATATTCATTGCAAATTTCATATGGTAGCAGTAGACGATTTCAAGACATAGGATTTACTTAGCTGAACTGATCTTCTGGAAATGATTGTGAATGAAGAACGCTCCATCCTGACTTTAGACAATCCTTCTCACAATAGATAGTAGTTGAGTATTCTGATTATCACAATAGATAGTAGTTGAGTATTCTGATTTGAATCAACACTAACCAAGTAACCCCTGCAACCATAAACATTGAGTTGCTGCATTTACAACTCCTCTGTACTCTGCTTCTGTAGATGAGAGTGGAATGGCACTCTGTTTCTTCCTTGACCAGCTGATTAGTCCTTCAGCAAGCATGAACACATATCCTGATGTTGACTTTCAATCTGTGTTGTCACCTGCCCAATCACTGTCAGTAAACCTAATCAAATCAAGATTAGATTTAGCTTTGTAGAAGATCCCATGAGTCCTTGTTCCCTGAACAAAGTTAAGGATCCTTTTGGATGCTATCAAATGGATCTCATGAGGCTGATCCATGTATCTTTAAGCCACACTTAATGCATAAGAAATATCAGGTCAATTATGTGTAAGGTAAAGCCAACACCCAATCAGTTTCCTATACAGTCTATTGTTTACCATAGGTGAAGAATCAGCTTCTTCAAGCTTAACTCCTAAAAGAAAGGGAGTCTTTCTTGGCTTGCAATCCTTCATGTTGAACTTGTTCAAAAAATTCAAGGCATACTTGTACTGATGTACTTTTATTCCATGTTTGGTTTGAGCAATCTTGAGCCCCAAGAATTGGCTCAATAACTCCAAATCATTCATAGAGAATGCATGGTTCATTGCCTCCTTCAAGGAGGCAATTTCATCCTTTGAGCTTCCTATAATGAGAAGGTCATCAACATACAAGACAATAATCATTAAAGAACCATGAATCAACTTCAAATAGACATTAGGATCTGACTTGCATCGAACAAAATTCAATGATAGCATAAATCTATCAATCCTGGCATACCAAGCCCTGGGGGCTTGCTTAAGCCCATACAATGATTTCTTTAGCCTGCACACAAGAGATGGATTAGTAGAAAATCCTTGATGGTGCTGCATGTAAATATATTTAGTGATATCTCCATTCAGAAAAGAACACTTCACATCCATGTGATGTACCTCCCACTGCTTCGAAGCTGCAATGGCTAAAGCTAGCCTGATGGAGTCCATCTTTGCCACTGGTCCAAAGGTCTCATTGTAGTCTATACCATGTACCTATGAGTATCCCTTGGCTACCAATATTTCCTTATATTTCAAAGGTGAACCATCAGCAGAAAATTTGTTTTTGTAAACCCACTTACGCTGAACTAACTTCCTCCTTGGGGGAAGATCAACCAACTCCCAATTGTTGTTCTTCTGGAGTGAGCTGAACTCTTCTTTCATGGCTGTTTTCAATATTGGATCATGTGCTGCATATTCATATGTATTTGGGTCTGATTCAACCATCAGATAGAATTTCTCTCCAAACAAAGGGTCTTTCATACACAGAGCACTCTCAAACTGAGATCTAGTCCTCCTAGGATCATTAGGATTTCCAGCTAGTTCTCCAGCTACATCAATGGTATTTTCTGCCCATTTTGGTATTGTAGGCTTGTTAGGATCTGAAATTAAATCATCATTATCAGACATATCAAAATCAGCAAACTCAACTATCTCTTCACTTACATTCAATGGTTCTGGTGGTGAAGAGGATTCTCCAACTTCCACTGCTACTAAAGGCTCTTCTTGGAACTGAACACTCCTTTCAATGAAGGCTTTGTCTATGCTCAAATTGATCAGCTTGTACCCTTTTGAATATTTGGATTACCCAACAAATAGACACTCTTGGATTTGGGGCTGCAAATCCTTTCTCTTTTCTATTGGAATTCTAGCCCAAGCCCTTGAGCCAAAAAATCCTGAAATGGGTCACATCTGGCTTGTTCCCACTCAATGCTTTCAAAGGATTCATACCATAAAGATGTTTATGAGGCACCCTAATATAAATATAGCCTGCACATTTTATAGCTTCGGCCCAAAAATTTGGTGGCAAATTCTTAGCCTTCATCATGCAGGTTGCCATCTCTTTCAGTGATCTGTTCTTCCTCTCAGCAACACCATTTTGCTGTGGTGTGTAAGGGATAGAATGATGCATCTGAATACTTGCATCTGCACAATATTGAATGAACTCAAACTTGACATACTCACCACCATTGTGAGATCTGAGGACCTTGAGTTTCCTCCCAGACTGGTTTTCAGCCAAAGACTTAAAGACTTTGAAGAGGCCAAAAACTTCAGACTTGTGTTTCAAGAAGTAAACCCAGCAATACCTGGAAAAGTCATCTATGAATGTCAATGCATATTTGGCCTGACTCATTGACATATGAGGAAATGGGCCAGCAACATCGCTGTGGATCAACTCAAGAGGTGCAAAGGTTCTCTCATGACTAGCTTTCTCAAATTTATGCTCTGGGTGTTTTCCTAAGATGCAACCTTAACAGACTCCTTTGGAAAACTTAATCTTTGGTAACCCTATGACCATTTATTTTTCACTAATATCAGAAAGATAATTATAGTTAAGGTGGCCAAATATTTCATGGCAAAGCTTGCTTGCCTCATTAGCATGAATCAGAAGAACATAGGGATTTGAGTAGGGTAGGAAGTGTGAGAACATGTATACCTTCAAAGTGTGATTTGCAGCTCCTTTTGCAATGAATTTACCACTTGAGATATCTATGATCTCCACTTCATCAGGGGAGAATATGACCTTCTTTGGAGACCCTGTGTGGGTCATTTGGGACACTAAGAAGAGGTTAGAAGAAAGACTTGGAACATACAATACATTGCTGAACTTACCATGGTCAAGATTAATCCTCTCTTTGCCCAAAATTTCAGTGAGAGAGTCATCTCCCAGTACAATTGGTGGACCTTTCGACATGTTAAGTGAGGTCAATGCCTCCTTGGTCGAAACCATATGTCTTGAAGCTCCAGAATCAATGATGAAACTAGGTGAGCTTGATGTGTCAGCAACCAATGCATGAACTCTCTCTCTGTCTTCTGAATTTGATCCTCCTTCCCTCTTCTTTGAGCTATCAGGAAGGGAGATTCCATTCTTCTCTAGTATTTGGGTCAGCATGTCAATTTTATTCTTCATGCAGGAGCTTTCAGGATGATTGCCCTTACTGCAGTATGTGCACTTGCTCATTTCTCCTTTGTTCTTCTTCTTCTGGGGGTTCTTCTTGGAACCTTGGGGCTCCTCTGAAGACTTGTTCTTGTCTCTCTTTAGCTCAGGTGGATTCTTAGCTTTCTTCTTTCCTTTTGAATCCACCCTCGAATCTACAGCAACTAGAGCTTGGTCTTTGGAAGGTTTTATGGTTCCCATCATCACCAATTTATCTTGTTCTTGTGTGAGAGATTCCATGAAATCTGCAAGGCTAGGAATTTTCCAGGCTCGAGCTGTCAACTTTGTGGCATGGAAGGTCGAGACAAACAATGAATAGTCAGGGCCAAGCTTTGAGAGTATGGCCAAAACCAGTTGTTCCTCCTTCTTTTCAATCCCACACTATTTTAGCTGCAAAATAAGGGCTTTGAACTTGGAAAAGTAGATTTGTAGGGATTCAAAGCTATTGGGAGTATTTCCTACTAATATTTCCTCCCCCATAGGCATCACAAGTTTCCTCAATGAATATGATACCCTCTAGTGCTAATGACATATCCAAAGGTAAAACAATTTTTGGTGTACCTTCTTTGAGTCCTTTTGAGGCACACTTTATGATATCATTCATTCCACTTCTGATGCCAATATTGATTACCACCATTTGGTAGCATCAGAAACATACTATCTACCTTATTGGTTAGATTCTCCTCACTACTTTCGATTGTCTCTTACAAAATTTTCATTTGGATGAGTCTATCATAGAAATTATGAGTTTTGATGAATCTCCATGGGAATATCATCATCATAAATCCTCTTTCCTTCCCAATTCAAATTTGGTAGAGTCTAATTTTGCATCGTTCATTTCTTCCGATATTGTCAAAAATCACCATCACCTATATACATACAAAGCACTAATTCTAAAGGAAACTTGGGTAACATTACTCAGACTATCCCTATATACATATCAGTGAAACTTTGAATCATTGAGGACGTTCATATCTATCAGAACCATTCAGCATCTAAAATTTAAATTTACACTGCCCTTTTTAAATAATTTCAAGATGGTTTTGCTTGGACCTATGAGGAAATTCCTAGTATTTATCCATCAATTGTTGTTCATGAGATCAACACCTATCCAGCAGTGAAACCTATGTTACACCAAAATCTCATCACCATTATGTTATGAGATGAATCCCATAGTTTTCTTTAATCCCCCAAGGTCGAAAGTCAAAAAATGGAAAAAGAAAGCTTATTCCCTTATTTTCCCTTGGTCTAATACACCACCGTGCCTTGTCAATGGACAACAGGCAGTGCTCAAGATGGTAACACACCTTACTCATTTGCAAGGATCAATTTTTCCACTTGTGTCCTTCTTGCATTGAGCAACGCCCCTCAACACTGCCTATTACCCTTATGCAAAGTGTAGTGTTCAACTTAAAAATGTAAAAAGAATAATTTTTGATAATATTCCTGAAGGAATATTCATGGAACCTCATCCCTAACAATATGGATAGGTGGAGATTGAATTCCTCTGTCCTTGGGATGATCCCAAAACCTTCTCCTTCGAATCTTCAACCCATTCTATCCATTATGGCCTTTAAATAGAGGCTCACTATTGTGAGGGATATCTACCTTATGACTTGGGGTCTTAGGGTCACCAACATATTAGGGTATGAATTACATACATCAAGGTTACATAAACATGTATAAGAGAAATAGGATTAGTGGAACATGTACCTTTTTACCGATGTCTGACCCAAGCTTTAACCTTCTTCCTTAGATGCTCCTCAGCCTTCTGATCTTCTATAATTGCAACAAAGATTGATTTTCCTGCACAGTATCCATTATTGTTATATAAAGAAACATTAACATATTACAATTGCGTTTAAGAATAAATAACAATACATATCATTATTCATAACAACAAAGGCATGCACTAAGATAATATGGAAGAAAGACACTCTTTATTAAGAAGTTTAGGAAACATTACAACCCTGTCTAAGATAAGCTTCTATGTAGACCAAGAAACTAATTCCTCTTGCTCCTCTCTTCAATAGACTCCTCCAGCATAACCTTGCTCTCCAAAATTGCTTCCCCTATCCTCTACCACTCCCCTCTTTTTATAGTTGTTGGTGAGGAGAGATTTCAAGGCCTATGATTGTTAGGGGAGTTAGGGAAGTTATCATTCCAAACCCAACTTCCCCTAAACTAATCATCTTTTTTTATGTTTGTTTTAATGGAAATCACTGGTATGTATAAGGAAACTCATGACTGCCTCATGACTTTTATTAAGGAAACTCGTGAGTACCATATTTAGGGATAACTCATGGATTGCATATGGGATGACCCACGAGTGACATGCGACTTGTCACAAGAATACCCAAGAGTGTAAGGAAAACTCATCTATCAAAATTGACAAAGCTGAAGGAATCAATATGTACTCAAGAACCAACTCATCTATAGGGTTATTGTCACTTCAATACATAATTTCCTTTTGTGTATCGATAAGTTGGAGTCAATACTCGGACGGAGAAGTAACATTTCATGTTATAATGGATACCCCCTAATGTGTGAGGTCAGAGGGTAGTGATGGTCGATAAAATATTTTTAAATCGGAGGAATCAGAATCAAGGTCATAGAGAAGTACCTGAAACATAAAAATCAAGGTCATTTACAAAATTATCACTAAGGATGCCATGTTCAATAGTGTGGAACACTAGATTCTTTACAAGATTCATTTACATCATATAGTACGAAAAACAGGACCACGTATGTTTTACAAAGGTGGATCAAAGACACAATAGTACAATGATAGATCTTCAATAGCTGAAAATTGTGTCACAGATCATAGCACAATATTGCACAACTTAGGTTATATAGGATGTAACCCAAGGTCTTCATCCAAATCCATAGAAACCTATACGAATCCTACCATGTGAATACATGAGTTGAAGTTGAACATGGAAGGATGTCATCAGAGTATGAGTGATACATTTGTACTGAAAACCAATGTAGAGCAGTACACCAATATGAGTAGTGGATCATAAGGCACTATCTTTGAAAATCTAGGTCTTCTTCTGGAGGAGGTACTAATAGGAAGTCGTTTTGCGAAGAGGAAGGCATTGAATCCTTCAACGCGTCACATGAGTAACTGGTAGACTAGATAAGGGAAGATGTACATAATAATATCTCAGATATGTAAATGAAAGGGATCAAGATGAATAGATCAAGGCTACAAATCCTTGAATAGTGAGCATGACACAAAGATGACCCAAGGTGTTAGCACTATTTTATTTCACAAGAGTGGGTGTTGTCGCATTATAAATTTTGAAATTTCATTGATAATTTGGCAGCTTCAAGTATTCTCTCATTGATTAATGCATGAAATTTTCTAGGTTTTGAAAAGAGAAAAGGATTTAGAGGCCTTTTGATTAAAAAAGCAGGAAATTTTTTATTATTGGGATTAAAGGTCCTTTGGTAAAAATGAGAAATTTTACAATTGAGAAAAAATTATTCATAAAGTTTATAAAATAAATTTTA
This sequence comes from Pseudotsuga menziesii, assembly GCA_001517045.1. NCBI lineage: Eukaryota > Viridiplantae > Streptophyta > Pinopsida > Pinales > Pinaceae > Pseudotsuga > Pseudotsuga menziesii. The sequence continues at coordinate 520,710 of LPNX010199011.1, read as the reverse complement.
TAATAAATGTGGCTTATTATATTTTTATAAACAAAATTGGCACAAGGCTTATCTACACCAAGAGATAAGTCATATGGGGGCGACGTACTTACCACATCAATGTACACAAGCCAAAGTACGCCAACAAAGTCCAAGCCCCGAGCTCCCAAGGAGTATTACATTTCTTTTTTCCTTGATATACATTAAAATAGTTGGTGTATATAAAATGAAAAAATACATACCTCTCTTTGCATGTGGGATAAATAATAAGGTAAAACCATGATACCAACGATTACGACTATAAAGGCTACAGTTTGCAGAGACTCAAGAAGGTGTAGCAGATAAAGCCAGTGGGTTGAGGAATTTCTTGCTAGCATGTGATAAGCTCTCTAACGGACCAAAGCTTCTCTGCAACATAAATCTAGAGGATACATACATGGACCAGACTAAATGAACTAACAACAGAATAGGTGTTTCAAAATATGAGTTGGGAACTTTACGTGATACCTTTAATAGGAAGCGGTTCAATGATGCACTGGATAAGAACCTTGAGAAATCATCTCTATTAGTTTCCAAAGGAGGCAATGCCAAGGATAAATATCGATTATCATTCCCATCAACATCCACTGGTAGGAACACCATGATTGGAGACTCGCGGGATGTAAGGCAGAAACGAAAAAAATGGATTTGAGAAGACAAAATATCCTGATCACGAGGATGTTGTGACAGATACTGATGAATTGGATGTCAGTGGTTCTGATGGAGAAGACACATCATGGATATCATTGTTCTCTAGTTTAAGAGGAAATGAGTTCATTTGTGAAGTTTATGACAAATACATTCAAGATACCTTCAATCCTAGTGGACTTAGTAGTCAAGTACCTTACTATGATCATGCTCTTGAATTGATTTTAGATGAGGAATCCCCCAATGATGATATCCTAACTGAGGTGCAAAATGAGATGGTTGAATTACTTGCATAGATGTTGTATGGTCTAATCCATGCTCATTATATATCAAAAAGAAAGGGTTTGAGTGCTATGCTAGAGAAGTAGAAATATGCATATTTTGGAAGTTGGTTGTTCCTTTTATGCATAAGAAATATGGCACACCACATGTAGTTGCAGAGGAAGAAAAAGATGAGCACAATCGTGGTCGAGGCACATACTTGCAGAAATCGAAAAAAGAATACCAATGGGAATCATTTTACAGAAAATGTGACATAGGACATAGATATTTTTTCATTAGTTTTGGTAGCGAATGCAGATGGAATGGAACATCAGCTGGGAAGGTGAAACAAATCAATGGATCAAGTGGATTTAACTACTAGAACATGTGAGGAGAAATGAATTTTCAAGATCAGTGAAATTTACATGCTCGTGGTTAAGTCCAAGACAAGTGTCCACACATCATGGTTTGACAAAATTGATCAACACTCCATGTTAATTTCGCAGATTGAAAGTGTTGTCTAGTTAATTTTCAAAATTGAGTGAAATTTTATACATCAAACAAGTAAATACACATTTAGGTGTGTCCTTGGTTTAGAAAATAGATAGGTTAAGTTAATTCCAGTGTTATAAATTAAAGGGAAGTCCAATTCTATTTGGTGAAATTTAGAAGTTTTGAAGGACTAGTTTTCAAATTGCTACGATCTTTGGTGAAAATATGCTAACCTAAAATAAACCAATGAGCATCTCGTAGCAAAGATTCAATGCGCAGGTTTTTCCATACCACAGTTTTGCTTTCTTGAATGATTTTTTTTAATACATAGTGGTTGGGCCAAAGAAATCAATGTCTCACTATATGGAAAATAATTTTGTGATTAGTCAATGACATTATTCAGACACTTCTCTATGTTTCTGTCATTTTTCCCAGCTATTCTAACACAATCTGACTAGAAAAATGAACAAATGGTGGAGATATATGAAGTTGGAAAAACAATGTTCACAAACATTGTACTATTTGTGGACCTACAAAAAGTGATATCAATCTAAATATCAACAAGCAGCAAGACAAAGTACCTTAAGCAACTAGGTAAGTTTTTTTCTGAGAAGGATTGTTTTGGTCAATAACTTAAAACACTTATTTGTTCCAAACCAAGATGAATTTTGAGAAACCAAGAGAGGTTTTTATTCGGAATGGGCCAATATAAAATAACCTCCTTCCATTTTTACACAGTTATCATGATTTGAGATAATGGAATTCATGTTCACACTGCATTTTTCCATATTTCCAAATTATTGTCTAAGTCATCAAATTCAAAAGTATATTCCAAAGAGTTGGAGGAGAATATAGAAAAATGAAGCTATGGGTGTTTTTGGGGACATATTGAATTACGAAAACCTCTCTCAGAATTTACACATATATCACCATTTGAGGTATACAGGTGAGGTGTTGGAGCAGGGTCCTGCAGCTATAGGAAAAGCTGCTATTTTTGGTAGAAGATGGACAATTTTTGGAGGAAAGACAGTTTTGGCAATGTGATAAAGGTACGACGCCGTAGTGCATTTCCCGCCGCAGATCGCGGGACGGAAATTGCGGCGGTTGGAACAATAAAGTCAAAGGGAAATAGTACTTGAAGCGGCCAAGAAGAGAGCTCAACCACTGCATTTAAGGCAGCGACGACGACAGGAGGGCTTAGCTACCCTCATAAAGGAAGAAGGAGCAATGGGCCAAGGTATTAAAGACAAAGGACAGAAGGGGAGAAACCGAGGAAGCGGCGCCCATACCCGCAATTAGCGCCGAAAATCGTGGAAGACTACAGAAAGCTGTGGTGTGACCGGTAAAGCGGCAGTACAAAGTACAGAAAGGTCAACTGTCACAGTTAGGATTTTGGGTTATTATTGGGATAGGCCCATAGTTTTGTATCATGGTGAGACATTCGGGCCACCTATTTAAGCATGTATTTTGTATTATGAAGGGTTAGCTAACTAGTTAGATAGTTGGTTGTTAAGGTTGTAACTGTTGTTATCAATATAGTGAGACATTGAGGAAGAGTCAAGCTCTGGTTCTGTCTTTAATTCTGTAGTTATCTTACTGTAACCAGTGACCAGCTCCTTGATCCTGAATTTAACAATCCGTAAGGATTGAGAGAGAGAGAGAAACAGTATATTATAAGAAGAAAGCAATATAGGAAGAGAAGAGATCTAAGAGAGAAGGGCTCCCAGCTGTGTGTGTGGAGTTTCCCAGAAGATCTCAAGCTGCATAAGAGGTTGCAGGGGAACTGTCTTACTCTCTCAAGATATAATATAAACACAGTTCTCATGGATGTAGCTTCCCCCCCAGAAGTGAACCACGTACATCCATGTGTTGTGCGACTGTTTCATGTGATTGTGCTCTACTTATTTTCTATCTGTTATCTATTACATGAACTTTGGTTATCAGTTAATGAATGTATGTATGCTATCCTTTAGTCTACAGTAACAGAGAAGGTCAAATGTAAGTTGAATGTGTCGAGTACTCTATATATGAGTTTATCAGTGCTTGATTCACGATAGTAGCAGCTACTGTATTAAATGGCTTCTGTATATTTAGTTCAGCGAGTTGAGTGTAATTGATGTTGAGCATGTTCAACTGTAGAAGCTTAAGTGATGCTATTTAACACCTTAATGAAGGTTAACTGAGCTATTATACCTAGAAAGGAAGCCTCTGAACCTTGAGAGTTGATGAGTATATTGAGTCTTACTATAGGAAATATCATAGCATAGAAAGGGTGATATCGCACTGTCACGGGAGCTGCGGTGTGAGATATCGCAGGTTGAGAGCGGGCAGAAGGGAAGGTTCGCATAGCGCCCTAGAAGCTGTGATGCGATAAGAGTCAGTCCCATAGTAGAGTTAGCTAGAAAGAGAGAAACATCCCTTGCTGAGAGATTCAGCTGGTTAAGTAGAGTCAGAGAACCTAGGATGCTGCAGAACCTAGTTGAGGAAACCTGATTCTTCAGCCACCTCATCTAGGATCACTTTGGGTGAGACTTCAGGCCATTATGTGGTCTATCGCTGAAAGGGCCAGTGAGCTAGGGGTTTTGTTGGTACAATAAATTAAACCCGGGTTTTCCCAGAGAAGAGACCAACAAATGGTTCGGTCGCCAGTTTTGAACAAATTGAAGAGCTGATGTTCTATTGGCATCCTACTAAAGAAGAACTTAACCAGTGGGTTGAGTCTAAGGAAAGATAATTTGCTAAGAAAGAAAACAAGAGTCCTAGGTTGAGTACAGAGGACTGGTTACAGAAACATATCTTCATAGACCTCCATGCGATATTTTTTGTGACCTATGCAAATGAGTTGTATGATTGGTTGTCAAAGTTGACTGATAAGCATGTATTCAAGAAGAAAAGGAACATTGTCTGGACACCGGAGCTGATTCACACTATGAAAAGCGTAGATAATCCCATTTCGCAGGAAGTAGACTTTTGGCTTGCGATTTTGCTGGAAGATTTCATTACAGAGTTTGCAGTTGATTAAAGAAAGAGTTTCAACGATGCAGAGAGGTACTTCTTCAAAAGATATCGCGGTAAGTACTTGAACTCTTCAAATCAGTTCCTTAAGATGTTATTGTATGAAAAAGGAGTACTGGATATATTCTCAGATGAATAAGTTAAGTAAGTGTAATGTCATAAGAGTTTGAGAGTGATTCTTAAGAAATTGGATGTACACGTAGCGGTAAGAGATATAAAGTAGATTTCAGAACTTCCTTCTTTGAAGATAGTTCAGACAGTACTAGAGAACAGAGTCAAAGTAATAGAGAAAGAATAGTAGGGGGTATCCCTTACCACCCTTATACCCCACAGAAACAAACTAGGACTTAGAATAATCCCACAGGAACTCCATCTAGTAGTTCACACACAGTACATACTACCTCTACACCATCTACATTTATACCGCCAAGTGGCAGTAATACAGCAAATCAGAATCCACCTCGTAGAAACAGAATGGGGGATGACATGAAATTACCTACCTTTAGGGGTACAGGGGTAGAAGACAAAGAACAGCATTGGTTCCTATGTGAAGTTGTATGGACCATTAAACAGATCCAAGATGACAATACTAAGCTTGTCCAGTTGGCCACTACATTTAGAGAAAGAGCTTTAACATGGTATATGAAGTATACATCAACGCAGAACAGAACACTCGTAGAGGTCAGAACCACAATGATTAAGGAACTTAAGAAACCCAAGTCTGAGTCACAATGTATTACAGAAATTAAAGACATTAAACAGTTACCCACAGAGTCAGTATGGGATTTCGATTAGAAATTTAAAGCTCTTATAGACCAAGTTAGTTTTGAGTTTGCACCGGAGCAGCATAAGAAATGGTTCATTGTAGCACTGCTCCCTCATATCAGACTTCCACCAATGCAACAGAAACTCCATATGCAGGATGAAGCATTGGAGATGGCAATGAAACTAGGGGCTTCACCTCTAGCTGAGACTAGTGCAGGTATGACAAATTTACAGAATTGGTTAGCCAATCTCACTTTACAGCTACATGAGATTAAGAAAGGAAAAGAGGTTGAACAAGAACTATGGTGTACAAAGTGTAAAGGACATGGCCATACCAAAGATAACTATCCATTATTTGTTGAGTATCTAGAAAGTGGGGCTCCTAACCCCTTAGTACAGAATCAAGGGCCATGGTGTGAAATCTATAGAACAAGACGACATAGACCACAGGAATGCCCTTTACTTCAGAAGTATGTACAAACTCCTAAGAATTTATACTGTAACTTATATAAGTCAGTAGGACATGATGAAAATAATTGTAGAGCTTATGATCTCATGATAGAGAGAAAACATGACTTCTACAGAGTCCAGTCAGAGACATCAAGACCAGCAGCAGGTCCACAACATGAACCGGCTCATGATGGCCGTGGTGGAGGATTCATAGGAAGAGGTCATGGTGGAGGCTTTGGCCGTGGCCATGGAATGATTGTTTGTTACAACTGTGGAGCCATAGGACATTATGCTAGGGATTGTTAGAACCCTACTACAACATGTAAGTATTGGAATTCCTATGATCATACTATAGAAGAATGTCCTATCTTGATAGCCAAGATTAAGGATCTTAAGCCAGCAGTAAACCAGAATATTTAGCTTATTGCTGCTGAGCAGAAAGAACTAGAACCAAGAGTCAATATTGTGACTCGCAGCGGTGCTTCTACTAGAAAGACATCACAGCATGCCGAAAAGAATATAGGTCCGAAGTGGGTGTGTAAAGCCACTAATAAATCTACACCACTTGACCTGCAAAAGAACAAAGAAACATTTCAGCAAGCTAAAACTTTATTTACTGACCCTACACCATCAGGATCGCAGATATTTCCTCGTAGGGGAATATCGCAGCAAAAGCCTTGTGGCGTTAGTCTTGTGTAGATATCGCAGGCTACCACATCGGGAAGGTGCAAAGAGGATTAGTTGACAGGAAGTGTACAATCCTTCCTGCGGAGCTGCTTGAAACTCGTAAGAAATGAGAAATCCATAGGAGAGCTTCAACGCATCATAGATCAGTATCAACAGACTTCTTCTGTGAGCAGTACGCAGTGTATTGTTCATAGTATTATGGTCCATACAAGAACAGGAAGAGAAATGAGACTCACAGCACAAATTGGAGAGTTTGAAATGGATGAGGTAATCCTAGATTTAGGATCAGAGGTAAATGTTCTTACTAAGCAGACATGGGAACAGATGGGTAGCACTAAGTTAGCCAGATCACCTATTTGTTTGCGATTAGCCAATCAGCAGAGGGTATCACCACTAGGCCAATTACCGCAAGTACCAGTTGATATTAATGGAATTCGCAACTTTGCAGATTTTGAAGTCATATAAACTATTGGCGATAGCAAACCGTATCCAGCTTTATTAGGTATCGATTGGGATTTTGAAAACATGGTTGTTATCTATTTGAAGAAAAGACAAATGACCTTTGAGGATAAACAGATTCGATTCATCGCACCGTTGTATCCTTTTCAGGGTCCCCGATACATTGAACCTATCAGAGCAGAGGAAGAGGTGCATAATATGGAGAGCCTCTATCAGATGAATGCTAACCAGAGTGATTATATCAATCCCACCACAGAAGAAAACATTAGTTGGTGATGCGACAGCTCATGCGCATCGGATTTGGATGTTGATTTAGAAAATTGGTATAATAGAATTTATGAAGTTTCAGCTCGCAGATGTGCATTTATGACTAAGTCACTGCGATGGATTGGAACAGAGATTAAGGATATTCCGTTGTTTGATGGCTAGGCAGATGTCAAAGAATTTTTACAGCAGTTTGAGTAGGAAATCCTTCATGAGTAGAGGATGGAAGCTATTGACCTTGCAGTAAGAGCCACACCTGCAAGATGGTGGCATGCACATAAAGAAAATATCGCATCATGGGATGATTTTAAGAGATTGATGGCGATCAGATTTTATATTGACAAGGAGCGGTTCCAGCAGAAATATACAGGAGAAAGTGACTCCAGGTCACATATTAAGATTTGTGAACAGAATTGGTCGGACATTCCAGAGGATGAATGGGTTCACCTATTCATTCACACTTTAGACACAGTCCCAAGGAACTGGTACACTGAGACAGAGTTGCGCAGAAGAACGATTACATGGCCAGTTATGATAGACAGCTTTCTACTCACTTTCACTTTTGAATCTGAGTATCTAAGCATTGATCAGGCCCTAGAGATTATAAAGAATAAGATATTTTATGACTATACCCTACTAGTGTATGCTCAGCCTGATTGGGCCATCTAGTTAGAACATGCATTAGAGTGTTACAACTTCGCAAAAGAGCCAGGTAATGAGGATGAGAATCCTCGCAATATCAACATTCCAGAGTCAGAAGGGACTTGCGAAGTTGATGGACCAAAGCTAGAGATTCCAGCTATCACAGAGCCTATTAAGATTAAAAAGATCAATATCGGCACAGAAATAGAACCAAAGTTTGCCTCTATTGGAGACTATTGGGATGATGAAATGGTAGGACACATCGGAGATATGTTACATGACTATCAGGACTTATTTCCCACTAAGTTTATAGAGATGAAGGGAATAGTAGGAGATTTGGGAGTCATGAGGATACCTTTGAAAGAGGATGCTAGGCCAGTTAAGCAGCATCCATACATATTAAATCCTCGTTATAAAGAAAAAGTTAAGGATGAGATTGATAAGATGCTAGCGGTAGGCATCATTGAGCCAGTAGAAGAGAGCGAATGGGTTAGTCCCATGGTTATGCAGGAAAAGAAAACGGAAGAATAAATCAGGATTTGTGTCGATTTGTGCAAACTCAACGACGCATCACTTCATGACCCATTTCCGACACCTTTTAATGATGAAGTTTTAGACACTGTGGGAGGACAGGAGATCTACTCATTCACTGATGGCTTTTCAGGCTATCACCAGATAAGAATCCATCCAGAGGATCGACATAAGACCACATTTTTGACAGAATGGGGCTCATTCCAGTATACGGTAATGCCCTTTGGTCTTAAAAATGCACCAGCTATTTTTTCTAGAGTAGTAGTTGTTGTCTTTAAGGAATACATCCATAAATTCTTAGAAGTCTATTTTGATGATTGGACTGTATTTGGATTAATCAAAAAGCATATAGGAGATTTAAGGATCATGTTAGAGAAATGTAGGCAATATCATATTTCTCTTAACTTGAAGAAATGTATATTCTATGCACCATTTGGTATTTTGTTGGGTCATATTGTTTGCAGACAAGGCTTAATGGTAGATCCTGCAAAGATTGCCATCATTGTAAATCTCCCAGCACCCAACTCAGTCAAGCAATTGAGGACAATGCTTGGTCATATAGGGTATTATAGAAAATTCATCAAGGGCTATGCAAAGATCACAGCACCTATGGAAAAGTTGTTAAAGAAAGAAGTGAAATTCCTATGGAATGAGGAATTCTAGCAAAGTTTAGACACTCTTAAAGAGAAGATGTTTACAGCACCCATCTTAGTATTTCCAGATTGGAACAAGCCATTTCATGTACATGTGGATGCATCTGGCATCGCACTGGGGATTGTCTTAACATAGCTAGGAGAAGGGGGTATCGATCACCCTATCGCGTACCCCAGCAGAAAATTATCTACCGTAGAAAATAACTACACCACTACAAAAAGAGAAGGATTATATATGGTGTATGCTCTACAAAAGTTTAGGCACTACCTGTTGGGTGCCCCATTCAAGATGTTCACTGACCATTCCACTTTAAAGTATTTGGTCAATAATCCAGTATTAGGAGGAAGGATTTGCAGATGGTTAGTCCTATTTCAGGAGTATGATTTTGAAATTATTGTAAAACCAGGGAGATTGAATGCCGGACCCGATCACCTGTCACGGATAGACTCAGGAGAAGAACCAAGTAATTTAGAATATAATTTGCCAGATGCGCAATTGTTCTCTATCTAGATTGTAGATGAGTATTAAACAGATATTATTCACTTTCTCACTACAGGGTGGGCACCAGTTGAGTTTACTAAGCATCAAAAGAAACAATTAGTTGTTAAAGCAGCAGATTTCACTTTGATTGTAGTAATTTATATAAGTTAGGTCTAGATGAATTTTTGCACAGATGCGTTATGCCGCACGAGAAAGAGGCCATTATTAGAGAAGCACATTTAGGTACCGCAGGAGGACATTTCGCAGGAAAGATGACTGCTCAGAAAATTCTAGCTGCAGGATTATGGTGGCCTACTTTGCACAAAGACACTAAGGAGTTTTGCAGATGCTGTGATATCTTCTAGAGAGTAGGAAAACCTTCATGGAGAGATGAAATACCACTGCGACCATATATTACGCTGCGGGCATTTGACAAGTGGGCTATAGATTTCGAGGGTCCTATCAACCCACCAGGGAAGCGAACTGGTGCGAGATACATCATCACAGGAATAGAATACCTCACCAGGTGGGCAGAGGCCAAAGCAGTAAGGAATTGTGATACTACTACAGCTGCACAGTTAATTTTTGAAAACATCATAAGTAGATTTGGATGTCCAGCAATTTTGATGAGTGATCAAGACACACACTTTCTGAATCGCACTATTGAGGCCTTGATGGAGGAATTTCAGATGCAGCACCATAAGAGCACTCCCTACCACCCACAAGCTAATGGTACGGTGGAGGATTTTAACAAGATTTTAGAAAATGCTCTTACTAAGATCTGTAACAACCAAAGAGATGATTGGGACCTCAGGGTTAATGCTATGTTATGGGCTTATAGGACTACATGCAAGAAACTTATAGGACACACACCTTTCATCTTGGTGTATGGACAAAAGGTTGTTATGCCTATGGAATATATTATTCCCAGTTTAAGAATCGCTCAAATTACTAAGATCGCTAATACAGATACGATGAATGAAAGATTAGCGCAGCTGCTTTCCTTAGAAGAAGACAGATTCATTGCAGGATTTCATCAAAAAGTGCAGAAGGCACGAGAAAAATATTGGCATGACAGGCACATCAAGAGCAAGATTTTTCAGATAGGAGACCTAGTGCTCCTTTATGACAACAAGTTTGTTAAGTTTCCAGGGAATTTCAAGACACATTGGTTGGGGCCATATCAGATTTAGCAAATCATAGGTGGAGGTGCTGTTCAACTCAGTAAACTGAATGAGGAGCTTGTTCCTACTTTGATTAATGGCAGCAGGCTTAATATTTATAGTGATAGCCACTCCACCTCCCAGCCCTAACTTAGAGAACTAAGCGGTGCAGATGCCTAGTGTAGTTGAAAGGAGGCATCGCACTCATAACTAGTCTACACTAGCTGAAAAAGTTCTAAGTAGGAGGAATCGCAACAGGAAAGTTTATTTTGCACAAGTCATAGAACGTTGCGGAGTTTTTGAACATTACGGAGTTCATGCCGAATTTTTGGTTAAGGACGATGCGATGTGACATCGCAGCGAGGCGATGTTCCCCGTGCAATTAAGACGATTTTTGAAAGGGAAAGAGGGCCAGTCACTTTGCCTCTGACAAGCAATTAATCTAGATATGACAGGTATGCATTGCCCTAGATTTGGAAATAGTACAATGATTGTCTGAGATTTGGTAAATCGTGGTCGAGACTGCCACTTGCACACAATTTTCGAGGGAAATTTTAACGCGTTTTCAGCAATTAATGAGGAGCAGGGCACGGGGTGTTGTCTTGTCCATGCAATAAATGTCGCCAATGGGTCTATCCTAAGCGACCGTTGCTTCAGATATTACCACCTTCACTATAAATACATAGATCATTTAGACAGAAGGGTTACTTTTGCGATTTCTGAGAGTTATATAGTAATTTGTAGTGTTTTCCCTGTGCAGAGATACTCCAGTTACAAAGTGCTGGTTTTCCCATTTTCACAGCCATTACCAGTCCCGAGTATTGCACTAGGAAGTTTATGTCTGAGAAGGAACCTTTAGAAGATGTCGTGTGACGATTCAAGCATGGTGGCCTCGAGTCTACTATGACGACGCCGCCCAGGATTGTGAAATTAGGTGCACCATAGGTCAGGCAGACGCCAAGGATGAAGAATCCAGCTCAGATAGTAGAAGATTCTAGCCCAGAGTAGGAAGAATAAGTTCATGTGGCAATAGTATACATTTCTCCATGAGTCGTGGATGCACCAGAGGTAACCATTCCCAAGGGTGCTAAGTTTCCTATTCTGCTACCGCCGATTGATCCTCGTGTAAAGGAAGATGGAGAACTGTTAGGATATGTCCTTGCTCTCAAATTTATAGACTATAACCTTGGAGACAGTAAGACATATCCTTAGTTTCGGCCGGATCAGTATCTTACGGTTCAGAGGAACTCGAGGACCAATGCAGATGAGTTTGTTCCTATGGAACATGTCCAGATTCTTGAGCAGTCAGGCTTGCTCAATCTATTGAAAACACCACATTTTGGATGAGGTGCAGAGGTTAATGCCGTGGTCCGAGTGCTACTTTCCTGTGTACATGGAGGTTACCTCTGGTTGGGTAAGAGGGTTGACCTGAACTTTTATTTGATACACCGCATCACCGAGCTGTCCAAGAGTGGTAAGGACCCTTAGACACATATATCAGGGAAAATCAAAGATACTAAGCTACCACCGCTTTTAGTTAACAAGTATAAGCTACAGAGAGGAGGTCAGGCTTATGACCTCATAGCCTTAGCCGATGATACACTTAGATTTACAGCCAGTCTGCTTGTAGGAAGACTGTTAACCAAAGTTCACCCGAAAGAATTCATAGGATCACTAATTCACCTTGCCGTGCAGGTCGCAGAAGGTGAACAATTTAATTGGTGTTTGTTTTTACTAAATATTTTTCTTGTATATTGTTTGGTAGCACAGGACGATCCAAACCACCCTTTCCATTTCTCATGGCTTCTTATATTATGTGCATTTGTCGGGTGGAGAGAGCCGCCCCATACCCAGTTTCTACAGCTACGAGGCGGAGAGTGCAGAGGCTCACGCTATGCAAAATTATGGGAAAGCAACAAACAAGCCAAGAAAAATCTCAATATGATATTATTATATGAATACTATAAGTTGTTGAAGCGAGTCATCCAGGAGACACCGCGGATCAACACAGAGGTTGTTGACATGTATAATAATCGGCTTGATTTCATTGCAGATAGGCATACAATCTATCTGAGGCCTAAAGGGTTTAGAACAGATGACTTGGATATTGGATTGTTCAGGATGATAGTGCAGGACATAAAAGATGTCATCAAAGATTTTGATGAAGTGTGGAACAAGGCATTAGAAGATGCCACAACAGGAAATCTACTAGTAGACACCGCACCGATAGATCCACTAGACAAAGGAAAAGGTTAGGTGGGTGTCAAGAGGAAATATGCAGTAGAAGTGCCACCAGTGGCACAAAAGAGGAAAGATGCAGTAGAAATGCCACCACTGGCACCAAAGAGGAAAAAATTCAAAGCCTCAAAGCCAACTACAGAGATCGCACTAACAGAGGATGACTATGATCTCATCGCAGCGAGATTGAAGGAGGAGATGTGGGACTCATTTCCGGCGATGCAGACATCTTAGGACAAGCTGCAGAGCACGATAGATAAGCAGCTTTTGGAGTTAAAAGCACTAACTGAGAAGACTTCCATGATGCAGACTCAGCCAGTCAAGGCGACAGCAGGAGAAAGCTCACAACCATCAATTTCCCACGAGGAAGTCTTTGCAAAGGATCGCACCAATATAGTTCTGATACCGTCAGGGAGTATCCAATTCCCTGCTTCAATGATTGATGTGTAGATACAGGTTAGACAACCTGTCGAGGTTAATCTGGCACAATTCCATGTTGATCAACTACAGATGATCCAGCAGCAGATAGCTGCAGAGCTCATGGATAGAGAGCTTGCGACTTATAACTAGAAAACTCAGCTGAGACAACAGAATGCAGAGCTCACCGCAGGATTTCAGACAAAAGCGGAGGAGTTAAGAGTATATGAAGAAGGAGAACATGATCTTTGTCAGGTCCTACAGAACATTGTATTGGAGTTACCCCAGTGTGACATAGAATTTGCCTTGCCTCTAATGCAAAAAGTAAGAAGAATTGCAGATAGAGCAAAGGCTCTGGAAGAGACAATGGCCAAAATGGAGGAAGACCACAAGGCGCAGATTGTTGAGCTTGAGGCTTGAGCACCAGGCACGCATGAGGCAGACAAGGAAGCAAGGGCATAGGCCTTTAGACTCACTTCAACGCAGATGAAGTGTTGCAAAGATGATACAGAGTCATTGCTACCTAATGCAACAAAGACATGGTTGGATCTAGAAGAGCTCCCAGATAGACTGGATTTGCAGCAGAGCATCCAGAACATGGATAATGTAATAGTAGTAATAAAGGAAGAAGTCAAGAACTTAGGAGCTCTTGCAAAGATGAAGAAGATGACAGAGATGAACTGGTTGCAACAGGAAGCATAGCGGTTGCGAGAAAAAGACATACAATTCAATAATATGCTTCAATCGTATCAGGAACAAATTGCAAAGCTGGTCGATGTGGTTGAGTAGAATGTCAAGGAGTTCACCGCAAGCAAGAGTGAAATTGATAGCACAAAAGACCCCATGATTAATCAAGTCATGCTTGAAGCGGCACAAGACTGTGTCGAAGATATGGGAAAAGATATTGTAGGACTCAAGGAGAGATTCGCAAAGACTTCGCAGGAATCCAAGGAGACGCTACAGCAAAAGAAATCAGATGTCAGTGGCTCGAGGACGAGCCACAAGTAAGTGTTAAGGGACTGTTGGAGCAAGGTCCTACAGCTACAGGAAAAGTTGCAAAAAGATGCGGTGTCACCGGTAAAGCGGTAGTACAAAGTACAGAAAGGCCGACTGTCACAGTTAGGGTTTTAGGTTACTGTTCGGATAGGCCCACAGTTTTGTATCACGGTGAGACCTTTGGGCCACCTATTTAAGCATGTATTTTGTATTATGAAGGGTTAGCTAGCTAGTTAGATAGTTGGTTGTTAAGTTTTTAACTGTTGTTATCAATATAGCGAGACATTGAGGAAGAGTCGAGGTCTGGTTCTGTCTTTAAGTCTGTAGTTATCTTACTGTAACCAGTGGCTGGCTCCTTGAGCCTGAATGTAACAATCCACAGGGATTGAGAGAGAGAGAGAAAGAGTATATTGTAAGAAGAAAGAAATATAGGAAGAGAAGAGATCTAAGAGAGAAGGGCTCCCAGCTGTGTGCGTGGATTTTCCCAGAATATCTCAAGCTGCATAAGAGGTTGCAGTGGAATTGTGTTACTCTCTCAAGATATAATATAAACACAGTTTCCATGGATGTAGCTTCCCCCCTGGAAGTGAACCACATACATCCTTGTGTTGTGCGACCGTTTCATGTGATTGTGCTCTACTTATTTGCTATCTGTTATCTGTTACATGAACTTTGCTTATCAGTTAATGAATGTATGTATGCTATCCTTCAGTCTACAGTAACAGAGAAGGTCAAATGTAAGTTGAATGTGTCGAGTACTCTGTATATGAGTTTATCAGTGCTTGATTCACGACAGTAGTAGCTACTGTGTTAAGTGACTTCTGTATATTTAGTTCAGCGAGTTGAGTGTAATTGATGTTGAGCATGTTAAACTGTATAAGCTTAAGTGAGGCTATTTAACACCTTAATGAAGGTTAACTGAACTATTATACCCAAAAAGGAAGCCTCTGAACCTTGAGAG
This sequence comes from Pseudotsuga menziesii, assembly GCA_001517045.1. NCBI lineage: Eukaryota > Viridiplantae > Streptophyta > Pinopsida > Pinales > Pinaceae > Pseudotsuga > Pseudotsuga menziesii. The sequence goes on along the minus strand of LPNX010199011.1, from coordinate 505,569 downwards.
TTGATGAGTATATTGAGTCTTACTGTAGGAAATATCGTAGAATAGAAAAGGCGATATCGCATTGTCGAGAGAGCTGCGGTGTGAGATATCGCAGGTTAAGAGCAGGCAGAAGGGAAGGTTCACGCAACGCCCTAGAAGTTGCGACACGATAAGATTCAGTCCCATAGCAGAGTTAGATAGAAAGAGAGAAATAACCCTTGCTGAGAGATTCAGCTGGTTAAGTAGAGTCAGAGAAACTAGGATGCTGCAGAACCTGGTTGAGGAAACCTGATTCTTCATCCAACCCATCTAGGATCACTTCGGGTGAGACTTCAGGCCGTTCTGTGATCTGTTTCCAAAAGGGCCAGTGAGCTAGGGGTTTTTTTGGTACAATAAAGTAAACCTGGGTCTGCCCAGAGAAGATACCAACATGAGGATTTGAATCCTATGTTTCATCAATCCACATCCTTAAAGGAAGGAAATCTGTTGTAATTGTTTCTATTTTGAGAATGTAGTTAGATTTTGAGTTTAATACTGGGTGTTGTAATCAATAAGATTGAAAGGTTACCAGGAATACACATAAAGAATCATGTAAACATAATATATACAAGAGACAATAATAGTGGATAGAATAACAGATTATATGACTCAATATACATGTCGGTTCATACAATAAACCGAACCAACTTCTCTTCTGGATCAACAGCCTATATATACATTTACAAAACATTTATGGTAATTACTCGTCAGTTCACCCAACCGACACGACCAATGGGTCGACCTAATCTAAAATTAGTCGACTAAAATGTCTAGTCAGCTAAGCCAACTAGCTCCTCCAACATCTCCCCCAAGAAAAAAATATTTCTTCGTCCTGAAGAAACAAGGGATGTAACAAAATATCTGTCTCAAGTAGTTCCTAAAATTGCTTTTTTATGCACTATGTTGTTTGATTAATGGTCACTTTTGTATGCAAATATCAACAATGGCTTCTGTTGTAACTGCTAAATGGTGCTGGAATTCTTCCCAATTGCGGAGTACTTTCTGGATATCGATGGTCAAGGTTGTGATGCTCGACAAGTTCGACATATTCTGTTGTATCGACAAGCCCACAATATTACTCACGTCGGGACCTAAAAACTGTGCTTTATTCTCTGCGGTGTCAAGTAATCTCTTCATGTGTGGATGAATCTTGTCGAGGTTGTCCAAGCTAGGATTGGCTTGATTTATCCATTTGTGTGTTTGTTTCTCAATTTTTTTCAGTTTTGTTGTGTCTTCTATAAGTTGTTCTTGGATTGTTTTATTCATCTCTTTTGTGTCTCCTCGTCGGCTTTGTAGTGATTTAATATGCTCATGTGTATTCCTCAGCTATTGAAATACATGGCCATTATAAGTGACTCAAATTCTTATGACTTCCTCTGTGACAGTAGATTCCTCAAAATTTTCTTTCAATACCTTATGAGTTTCTGAGAACATTGTGTACTGATTTCTTAACAATACAGAGGTATGTTCCATATGCTCTTCCTTATTTTCTTGTAGTTTATTTTTACTACTAGACACGACACTTTCAAATAGTTGGTATGCATGCTCCAATGGTTTTTCATTGTCTTCTCCTTTTGGTACTTGAATGACTTTTTGTGCCAAATCCATCCATCTCCTTAGGAATTCCATCTATTCTGTTTTGATTTTTCAATTCGTGGCTATCTTATTTTTTTCCTTAGTTTGGATTCTTTATTAAGGGCTTCCATCAGTTGTTCCAACTCAACATCTCAGATCTTTTGTGTATCCACTGTTGTGGTTGAACCTAGCTGAGCCAAGTTGATTAATAATGTTACCTGTTGTTGTGTCAACTATGATTGCTATTGTTCCTTCTCTTTTTTCTTTTACTCTTTCTTTTCTTTTCTTTTTCTCTGTGATTGTTCTCTATTTTTTGCTTCATCTTCTCTCGTCAGTAATGGTCCTATCTGTTGTTGGTATTTTGTATTGCTTGGTATATAAAGGTTTAATTATTTTGTTTTGGGAAGGATATTAGTAGATGGTTGTGTAATTGACGGTGGTGTGGAAGGGGCAATTGTGGCTGAGGGTGGTGTAGGAAAAGATAGGTGCTCTAAAGTCGATGGAAGGTTCTGGATGGAATCTGTCGGCATAGGATTTTCGACTATTGGTGGTGAGTTGATAGGTTCATTAGGCTCGACATATTTGATAAGTTCGATCATTTATTTATCTATTGCTAATACATCAACTTAGTCATTTGGAACAAGTTCATCTGATATGTTTTCTTCATCGGCTTCATTGATCGGAAGTAAGGGATTTTTAGTGGATGGTATAAATGATGATATGTGTGTTCCCACAACATCATAAGTTTTGTCAATATTTCTTAAAAATGTGGATTTAATAACTTCGACAATCTCTGATTTTGGTCCATACTTTTGTGTATGTTTAGGGTGCTAGGGAACTATAAGAAGTTGTCATGAAGGAACTAACTTGACAACTAATTTTGTGGTATTTAGTTATTGAACACAAGGGAAAAGGCTGGGAAGTTGGTTGATAAATTCTTAAAGGTTGACGTCTTTATCAAATTTTTGTTTGATTTTTTCAGATAATGCTTGTATGTACGAAATTGTTGGGCTAGAAGAGGTCAGGTTTGGTACTTCTTCTTGAACTATTTGGGTTGGGTATTGAATTAGTGGAGCAGTGGTTTAATCAATAGACTCAATTTCATGAGGGGTGATGACTCTTACCTTCTTTTCTCTTGTTTTCTTTTCTTCTTCTTCCATGAATATTTTAAACTTCTCTTCAATAGATATCTTACTCTTAGTATCATCCTCCAATATTTTAGCAGCTCTAGTGTGTAGCTCGTCCCCATCATCAAATTCCTCTAAGAGAATGATTTTGTGTTTACCTTTTCCTTTAACCAGAGTACTTTTCTTCTTTCGATCTTTAGATATTTCCAAATATAGTTTTCGGATGTTCTATTTTGTCATAGCATACTCCAGTGGTAAGTTGTCGGACTGAGTCCCCTCATTTGTCTACTCAACTTACTCCTCATGTCGCGTCGGTTCAAATTGTTGTTGTGTCAATGGTACTCTAACAAATTGGAGAGTGTATACCTCTTATGTTGGGTTGTCCTCTAGGGTAAAAGTGTTGATATGAAGATGTACTTCATAATATTCCTCTTTTTCCTGTTCGGTTAAAGGCTCGACTATTAATTGATCATTTTTGTTTGTAATTGTGGGTATGGTCATTTTTGTGTTAGATTGTCGTGATACTTACGCAAATATATCCTCAACTGATGGGTAATAATTGAGATGCTTGGCCTTTCCTTCAACCCCTTGCATGAGCTAGACTACGATGTGGTATTGATATAACTCAATATGTGCTGAGGGTGACAAAATTCTTTAGATATTATGGGATACCCTCCATCTGGTTGTTTCGATCTTTAAAAATGAAACCATGTGTTTAACCAAAATTTGGTTGCTTCAAGTTCTTGAAAATTCCCAACCATTGAAAATGGTTTGAAATTCCACATATGGAATCTTTTTGGCTCAAGTAATTGTGGGTCTCCGACAAGTCTCATATAATACATTTCAATCCAAATGATCAGATATGGAAATTTGATTGTTACGCCTTCCTCCTAACATTTTGTATAGATATTCTTGATGAGTTAAGCTAGGTATTGTGCCCAATAGTAAGTTTTCCCTGTCTTTGCTACATTGTCGATGGCTTCCAACATGTTGAGTCTTAAATCACATCCATACCATGTAGTTGTCAGCCATGTAGAAAAAAATTTCTACTATCTTGGTTGTAGTGAACTTAATATGGATGATTAACAGTCCTTTAGAGTTCTTCCTCGTTGGAGTACCTGTTATTTTTTTGACCAACCCTGGTTTTAATCCTATGAGAATCGGTTCACCCTTGTTTGATAATCCTACTAGCCTGTAGATGAAATCACTAGATACCTCAATAGGTCTGTCAAAATAGAATTTCCCATTATGGTACTGAATAACAATGAATTTTTCTATGATTTCGTTTGTTCCCCTTAAGCTTTCCATGAGCAGTGCATTTACATAACTCATAATGGTGCTGGAATTTACTTTTTGAGCTTCTGTTATCATTTTCTTGTCTTTGTATTCCCATTTTTTTATCTCTTCCCATAATATTGACCATGATGATTCCTAAACCTTTTCTTTGCTGATGTTTTCCAACCTTTGTATCAATGGGGTTGTGGCAGTTTATAGCTCCTTTGTTGTGTTGGTTGTAGATCTTGTCTTTTTCGGTGTCGTTTTGTCAGTAATATGCTCTGGTTCGTGAACATGTATATTAGTCTCTGGATTATGATAGCTCTATTTCTCTACCTCTCCATAAAATGATGTGAAGTCTTCATCTGATGTGGTATTTATAGGTGGAGTGAGCGGTGATCTGGTCGATGAGGATATTAATGGCAGATTTGACTATGAATTGCACTCAGTCGAAAGTTCTTTTAATGCATGTTTTTTTGGTGCTCCTTCTATCGGCGGTCATGATGATTTGATTGGACCGTTGGGCCTTATTTTTCATCGCTATGCATCATGGTTGTTGAAATGTCGGTGGGATGGGCGGTATTGGTCATGTCGATGGTTATGTTGTTGGTTGCTAAATCTTCCAAATGGTATTCTACTACTTCCTTCTTAAGAGTAAGTCCCTGTCATTTTGATTTTGTTGGATATTTTCTTTTGTTGTTTTAAAGTTTTTATAGAATTTTTTTTTCAATTTTTGTTAACAGTTATGAAACAATTTTTTTTACTTTTGTTTTCAATTTTTGTACCACTTTAATCGGGCACCATTAACAAGTTTCTGAAATACTTTACCTTGTAGCATTCTTAGTTGGACCGATCCGCTGGCATTTATTTATTCCACAATATAAGGTCCCATCCACTCTGTATGCATTTTTTTCAGCTTACCTTTTACTCGATTGTTATAGAACAACGCAAGGTCTCCAACCGACAAGTTTGTGTTTTTGATGTTTTGGTTGTGTCATGTTTTTTGTTGTTGATTTGGGATTTCTTGGTGTTGTATAGCAATAATTCAATGTTCCTCTAGCTTATCTAGTTGCATTAGTCTCTCTTTCTTATCCTCTTCAACATTAATATGTAATATGTCGACGATTACTGGTGTTTGTTGTTGAAAATGTAGGGGGATGATTTCTTCTTGTCCATAGGCAAGTCTAAACATTGTCTGGTCTGTGGATCTTTTATATGTTGTTATGTATGCCCATAGGAAAACATGAATTTTCGCATCCCAATCAGCTTTGTCTGTATTGCAAATTTTTGTTAAGCCTCTTGTCAAAGTTTTTTTGGATGCTTCAATTGCACCGTTAGACTGAGGATGATAAGTTGTGCTCCTTCTATGTTAGACTTTGAACTAGTCTGTTAAAGATGCAATGGTTTTGTTAAGAAACTGTGATCCCTGGTGGCTAATTAGATTCAATGTACAACTGAATCTAGTAATGATATTTTCACATATAAATTTGGCGGCTACTTCAGTAGAACAGGTTTCGACAAGTTCTGCCTCTTCCCACTTAGTAACGTATTTGACTAGTGTTATAATATAACACACTTGTGACCTTATAGTAGGTACTAGGAATGGTCCTATAAATTCGATTGCCCAAATTTCGAATATTAAACTTGGATTTACCAATATTAAGGGAATCTTAGTGCTTGGTAGGTGTCGACCTAATCATTGACAATGATCACATTTACTGACAAAATTTTGACACTCTTTGTATAATGTCGGCCACCATAATCCTGACTATTGGATCTTTTCAGAAGTCGTGTCAGACTAGAAATGTCCTCTAGCTGGTCCATAGTGTGCTTCATGCATTATTCACTCTCTTTGATGATCTAGAACGCATTGACAAAGTACCTCATCCAATCCCATCTTATATAGGAACCCATTAATTAGACTATAGGATGCAGCTTGCATTACTAAAATTTGCTTCTTTTTGGTACTCATTCCCTCGGGTGCTTGTCCATTTTCTAGAAATTGATTTATTTGTTTTAATTTAGCGGTACAACTTCTATTCTAAATAGATGTGCATCTGGTAGATCGTCTTCAACTCTTGTCAGCTCCTCCCTCGTGTTGATTCGTGACAAGTGGTAGGGTCTGGCATTTAGCTTTCCTAGTCGAACTACAACTTCGAACTCAAATTCTTGAAATAAAAGCAACCAATCACAGATTCTTCCATGATGTAGAGGCTTATTTACTAGATATTCCAATGCTTGGTGATCGGTGTAAAATATAAAGGGGTTAGCTAATAGATAATGTCGATACTTTCGAAGTGGAAAGACCATTCCTAATGCTTCCCTTTCTGTCATGGAATAATTATGTTCTGCTTTATTTAATTTTATGTTATTGTATACAATTGGGTAGTCCATCCCATCATCTCCTACTTGTGTCAATATTGCACCTATTGCTATTCTTGATGCATTGATGTATACATGAAATTTGAATGACCAATTTGGGAATAGGAGAATAGGTGCTTCGACTAATTTTTTATTTAAAGTGTCGAAAGATGCATCACATTCTTTAGTCCATTAATAATCCTGATCTTCTTTTAATAACTCTTCTAAAGGATATGTCATGTCTGAATAATGATGGATAAATTTCTGTAGTAGCCCGTATGCCCTAATAAAACTATGATTTTTTTTGGATTGACTGGAGGTTTCAAGTCGGGAATTATTTTTATTTTTGTGCGATCAACCTTGATGCCTTCTTTGCATACAATATGTCCTAATAGAATTACTATAGAGGTTACAAAGATACATTTCTTATGTTAAGAGACAACTGAATTTGTCGATACCTTTCTAACATTAGCCTTATCCATTTGCAGTGATCTTTAAACATGGAGTAAATCGTCCAATCGATGAAGTATACATCCATTGTTTTGTAGATGTATTCTTGAAATTATTTAACTACTATTATTGAAAATACAGCTGGCGCATTCTCCAAACCAAACAGCATGAATTTATAAGCGAATGAGCCAAATTCACACACAAATGTAGTTTTATTTTGATCCTCCTTGGAAATTGGTGCTTGACTGTATCCTAAAAATCCATCTGTAAATGAGTAGCACTCATGTCCTATGACCTCATTGAGAATTTCATCTACAAGTGGAGTTGGGAATGGGTCTGTCAGGGTGACTTTTTTAGCTCTCGAAAGTCTACACAAATTCTCAATCTTGTCGAGTCATGCTTCTTTGGTTGTATGACCATTAGTATCTCCCATTTCGACTAGTCAATAGGGGAGATAATTCCAGCCATTTACATATTGTTGATCTTTTTTTTCACTATCTATTTATATTTATGAGCAAGTTTGTAAGTCCGTTTCTTTATAGGTCTTGCATCATGTTTAATATCAATCTTCATTTCGCCCATTTCTTGAACCAAACCTTTAAGGTCTTTATAATCCCGTTCAAAGACATCCTGAAATTATTTTAGTAGGTTAACTATTTTTGTTGTCTACTCTTCATTCCTGTAATCGCCTATTATTTCCATTTTTGGTCTATCATCATTAATGGAGATGTCGACTTCTTTTGTTTTAACCTTTTCGTCCATCCATTATGGTGACTTTCTTTCATTGATTTATCAACTTCCCTCCTTAAATTGTGAGAATGATGTTGGGAAGTATTCTGTTGTCATCTAATCAATATCTTCTTTTTCGGTTGATTCGGACTTGAATATTGTTGTAAATGGCTTCGTCGTTTACAGATGATCATATTTCCCTGAAAATATTTTCCCATTTGTAGGCTTGGTTTCCAAACGAAGTCTAGTCGACTGTGGTATTTTATTAGACTGAATATTATGACATGATGCTTTCGGTTGACTATGATTTTGAGTCAAACTATTATTAATAGTCGGTTTTATGAATGTTTTTATCTGTTTTGTCACTTCAATTAATTGGTCATATTTTGGTATGAAGTTGAAGTATTTGGTGAAATTTTCTTTCAGTTCATTCCATCAGAACGTTTCACCTCATGCTTCCTCCATCTTATAGCACTTATTTGGTAAATCTCCAATGTTGATGGAAACAGGTGCATCCATACTCGCTCATATTTATAACCAAGTCTTTTCCATTCTTTTTCACATATACTTATGTGTTTTTCAGGGTCTTGACCTTGTCTAAAAGCTGGTATTTGTGCCTGATTTGTCAGCTTCTTCCCTCCAAATATTTCAACGAAGTATGTTGAATTTGTTGACCATGATTTTAGCCTCGACTGGTGAGTATCCCACCATCGAGAAGCTTAACATGTAAATGTTTCTACCAGGATTTGAAGTCAGTTGTATTCACCTATGTTTTTGGATACTTGTTCAATATGAAGTACCAGTGATTCCCTCTCTTCATACCGAAGTGATTGTCTATTTTATGTTTTGATTGACGCTAAATAAGGGTACTCCCTAATTTTTCTTTCAAATATTTTTGGTATTATGGACACAGAAAAACATTGACATGTCGGTTTTTTGGGATGGCCTGAATGGTCCAACATCCCCTTGCTTGAGTTTCATAGTTTTCCATCTCCCAGTCATATAATTCTACATCTGAGATATAGCCAACTGAATCGGGGTTTCCCAAATGAAGTTCTCCAAATATATTTGGTTTGTTATAATCTTTTTTTTTTGTATTTGATATAGTTTTCAAACATCGACTTCTTCGTCGATGGGTTATGTCCATGGTTCACCTTGTGAAGGATGAATAGGAACAATTACTTTCTGCCCATTCCCTTTAAGCTTTATCCTTTCTTTATCTAATGAAATAGATGCCTTCATCTTTCGACCCCATGGCCGACCCACTAAGGCTAGAAAGGAGCTCGATCCATCCTTAGGGTTAATGATTTCGAAATCAATTTGTGTGGTAATACCTTTTATGATTGTATCGGAATTTATTGATACCCCAATAGGTTCGATGAGTCCTTGGTTGGATTGGATGTATCTTCCCATATATTGGTGTTGATGGTAATGTACATTGTAATGTATTCTTTTGCTTGAATGCATGTTGGAAGCTTGGCCCTTCCAAGATCTGGTTCCGTTGTTGTTACGATATGCTCTTGGGTCAAGGAAGATAAGAATCTTGGTGCAACCTTCTTCCTGTTGGTAAGAGCAGCATAGAATATGATCAAGATCAAGAACCTAAAAGACTAAAAGAGAAAGATAGAATATCACTTGTGTACCCTATTTCACTTATAAAATAAAAGCATGATGTCGTTGTCCAATGAATTGTCCGAAGAAGCGCCGAAGATGCTCATTTAAAATATCTTAGTCTACGACAAAGAAATTTTTATGGATGAGTATGAAGATAAGTCATTGAGATTCCGCTTTATATTTACGAAATCGTTATTTTCTGCAAAAACCTCTCATGTTATTATAGAAATGAGTGTTATGGTTGATTCAGAAAATAGTACGTGATTTTTTAATACATAAGGCTAATATTTATTTAAAAAAATTGCAAGACAAAGCAATCGAGGAGTTAGAAGATACCGATTAATACTACTACATAGGAGAAAGAGTACCTGCATATGTGAAACACATGGTAGAGATTGCTTTATAACTATCAATTGTACCCAGGGGTGCAATAAAAGAATGCTGTGTTGGAAGCAAACCAAGGGGATGTTTATATACATAAAAAGAAAGATAATTAGAAGTCTTGAAGTAGAAAGTGTAGCTTAAAAAAAATGTTTAAATGTTACAATAGATTGAAAATCGATTGAATGTAAAAGTTAAAAATCGGAATGTTAGTTAATGTATTGATTATGTTACAATGAAGAAACAATGTATGTATGCACTAAATAAATAAAAATAAATTATTTGAATGGAGTGTTAGTTTGTGTAGTTGTTATGTTACAATCAAGAAACAATGTATGTATGCATTAAATAAATAAAAATAAATTATTTGAATGGAGTGTTGGTTTGTGTAGTTCTTATGTTACAATCAAGAAACATTGAAAAAATTAATGGTTCTATCTACTAATTAAATAAAAAGAAAAGATGTATATATTTATTAAATGTGCATCATGAATATGGAATCCATAACCACATTAAGATGTGGTATCCCTAACTTTTAATTCTACTAATATAAAAGATAGGTAGGTAAATGGAGATCTTTGCAAAATATATAAAGTAAAAAAACATTTATATTAATTATTGACTATAATAAAAATTTTAATGTTTAAAAATGTATATTAAAATATTATTTTAAATATTTATAAATATTCATAATTAAGAATTAAATATAAGAAAAACACATACATACCTGTCACCACTTTGTTAAAGCCAGAAACCAGAAGTGAATAGGGGCATTCATTGAAACATAATAGACTAAAAATCATGAGATGGTTATTTAGGAATCACAGGTTCACTGAACTTCAAGGCTTCAACCTTGAAGTTCGAAATTTGATGAATCTAAAAGAAATTCTCAAGTTCATTTATGCTTGGCAAACTTCATGGATGAAGCTTAGTTCGATTCAGAATGGAGGTGATCCTATATGCAAATTTGAACCTAAAGGTGATTTGAATTTGGCATTGAGGGGAACTGGAAGGTGAATTTTATGTTTAGAATTGTTATTTAATTTGTGTTGTTCATGTTTTATAATTTATAAATGAAAAATGCAAAACCCCAATTTGCTCATGTTGTTGACTTTGTAATTTTGTTGACTCCTTCATCTACTCACATTGTCGACTTGCTTCATACTCTATGCTTTTGTTGTGAAATGCGAGTAACTTGACCCTTGATCCTCACTTTGCTTTGAACTCAACTATGTCGTGGATGGTTTCCATGGTCTGAAAGTATCGATGCTGATTTTGAAAGCGGCGGCATTCATGTTTTTGGGCTGAAGGATCCAAAATTATTGACATAGTTACTGAGGTTCAAGAAGTATCAAGGCCAAGTCATTTATGTGCAGGGATTTGAGCTCTTGGAGCAAAGTATTCAGGCACACCATGCATCTGTGTATCGGGACAGAGGGCCCGAAGATTTGCAATCAGGACATGCATTAGCTGATTATGCTGAAGGGTTCTGAAGTTGTGCTGTTGGTTTACATTTTTGATCTCCTTGCTTACCTTTCCGTGTTGCAAGGTAAGAAAGGAGATGTGGATATATACAACAAGACATTATATTCTTCACATAATCGGCCATTACATTATCAACATGTATTCTTCTCTCATCCAAATGAGAATGGATTGTTAGTTTTTGTAGTTTTTATGTTACAATCAAGTAACATTGCATAAATTTATGGATCTATCTACTATATTGTTCCTTATACTAATGATTGTAAAATTCCAATTTATTAATAAAATCTTATTTTTTGTATCCTTATCTTTCTTAGAGTTTATACAAATTTTTTACTTGCAGAATAACTATAATTTCCGAATACTGTTCTGTTCAAAATACAAGTTATAACAGTTTCCTCATTGATAGATGCCAACCATTATCTATCCACCCTTGAAAATTTGATCCCCTAATAATTGCACTTGGAAAGCTGAGGTACAGACTACCCATGTATTGTTGACAAAAGCTGTGAAGCATTTCTAAAAAACCCTGATATAGCTCTATACCAAAAAATATTGAACTTGACAAAGAAGAAAATAACAATTGATGTGGTTTACATCAAAGTCTAAATGCACAGAAGAAAATACTTTCTACTAAATATGAGTAAATCATGAAAGTAAAATAACTATGAAGTATGAACATAGAGAGGGATAAGATACATACTCTTCGTAGCAAAGTAATGAATAGGAGCATGTTATCTCAATTATTCAATAAAAGAGAGTTACTCAAATAAATTAATACAACAAGTTGCAAGTTAAGCAAGGAGATGTGGAGATATACAACAAGAAAGACAATTTGGAGTGTTGAACCACAAATCTTAGTAAATAAAATCATCATTGTTGAGGACCGGCTTAGAAACTAATACAAAGAATGTCCATTCAAAGCAACTCTCTGACAAAGGGACAAATTACAGAACAAATAATACCCTCGAGGAGTTTAAAGAAGGAAGAGGGGAACTGCAAGTAATGCAGGCGCCCATGTTAAGACATTCAATTGGAATTCTTAGTTTGCTTTCTTAGGAGAGCAAAATGTTCTGAGAAAGTAGAAAACACTTAATTTTGCTGAGTCTAGTAAAGAACAGTCCTATATTTAAAAAGCATACTGTACTGAGAAAGTAGAAAACAATGTTTTGCTAATTTTGTGTATCTAATTATTAATTTTAATTTTATTGTTAAATGTATTTTTTAAGTTTTGTATTTTTATTATTACTTATGCATAACTTAATTTCTATACAATTTAAGTAATTAAATATTTTTATTATTATAATTTAAAAAAAACATTATTATTAAAGTTTGACTACTCTCTTTTAACTCTTTATCTTATTTATATATTTTTCCATTATCTTATCCTAATGCATATCACGATACCTTATCCTATTTAATATTAGTATAAATCTTTTGATTTTCTCTACAGTTAATCTCTCTTCTAAACTTTTTTATATTTTTATCATACATTTTTTATAATATCATTCTGTTAACTTTATTATTAAATACTTAATTTTTTAGTTTTGTGTATCCAATTATTAATTTTAATTTTATTATTAAATGTATTTTTTAAGTTTTATATTTTTATTCTTACTTATGAATAACTTCATTTCTATACAATTTAATTAATTAATTATTTTTTTATTATTATAATTTAAAAAAACATTATTATTAAAGTTTGACTACTCTTTTAGCTCTTTTGTATTAAAATATTCAATTTTTCAACCTTACTTTATATCTTATTTATATATTTTTCCATTATCTTGTCCGATTGCATATCACGATACCTTATCCTGTTTAATATTAGTATAAATCTTTTGATTTTCTAGAGAGTTAATCTCTCTTCTAAACTTTTTAATATTAGTATTAGTATAAATTCCAATTACCCCACGTCATTGTCGAGGATAGAATCGTAAATTTGTAGTTTCCAATACATCATCTCTTAAGTTACGTTAGCGCTAACGTATCGTCGAATTCACCTCCGGTCCTCCATGATATCACTTGCTTATGACCAAGAGCCAAACCAACGGATACAAGAACGGTAGTTACAATATTTTTGCAAAATCAATAAAAAATATACATCAAACCCTCGGTTTCATTGAAAAGATTCAATTTTTTCCTAGAGAAATGCAAATCCAGAATTTTTTTGAAGCTGACAGCAAAGGATTCTGAAAAAAATTCTTAAGCCAAACCTATAAACTTTAGGAGCTGAGAACAAAAGAATCTTACAGTATTCTGACGCTTCTGGATAATTATTGCCAAATTGACCACGTTCTTTTAGTGACACAATGTGCGACGACGCGTGTCCATATACTCATGTACACAATAGCAGCGCATCTTGCATGCCGCCTAGATGGCATGAAAAAACACACCGTCGTAGCACAGAAGCAGTTGGCAATAAAAATTCCCCACATCAACCAACCAAGCATGTCTGGCTTGTTTGCTCAGCGGTGGAAGGAAGTTCCAGTAGACCGTAGATTAAGGGTAAAGAAAGGACAGTAGAGATGAGATGTGAACTGTTTAATTTACGTGAGCTGTATACAATTTATGACGTCATAAATATGTGAAGTTGCTCACAAAATAGTGTACTAGACACAATTTTTTAGCACTTTGCAATTCCAATGTCATGTCTTCTATCTGAAATTATTTTTGATTTTGCAGAGATGCGAATCCTCTCTTGACTTTTGCCACCCTGAAGAACTCGAATCGAACCTGGGAAACACCATAATGTTTTCCAAATGATCTTTAATTTTACGGAGAGATAGCCGATCGTTATTGTAATATATAGTTTAGCATTGATTATCGTAGGGTGTTGTGGTGTAGTTGGTTATCACGTCCTTCTTACACACAGAAATCAAATGTTTCAGGGTGTTTAAAAAGGCCAATGGTACCTTCCAAAGACATTCATTGTTGCTCAGGGTTTGTTGAATTCGCAGTGTAGATTAGAGTAGTTCTGAAGGAGAGATGGCCCAAACAAAGCAAACTTCCCGTAAATCAACAGGGGGCAAGGCCCCACGGAAGCAGCTGGCGACCAAGGCAGCCAGAAAATCTGCACCTGCCACCGGTGGAGTGAAGAAGCCCCACAGGTTAAGGCCGGGAACTGTTTCGCTCCGTGAAATCTGAAAATACCAGAAGAGCACGGAGCTACTGATAAGAAAGCTGCCCTTCCAGAGGCTCTTAAGGGAGATTTCTCAGGACTTCAAGACGGACTTGAGATTTCAGTCATCAGCAATGGCTGCACTGCAAGAAGCAGCAGAGGCATACCTCGTTGGCCTCTTCAAAGATAACAATCTGTGCGCCATTCACGCGAAGAGGGTTACAATAATGCCTAACCTGCTCCGCGATCTGCCATTATTGCTGCGCCTCCAACAATACGGCGTTCTTTTAATAAAAGGTTCAGAGGTTCTATGCGGTCTGAAAGGATCGGGGTCCAGCAGAACCAAATAACTACGAAGCATAAGGCACAAGGAAGAGAAAAAATTATGTTTAGATTTTAATGTAAAGAGGTAACTACGAAGCATCCAGGTAGCATAAGGATCGGGGTCCGGTGGAACCAGGTAACTATGAAGCATAAGGCATAAGGAAGAGAAAAAAATATGTTTAGATTTTAATGTAACCAGCATAGCAACAAATTACATAAATTCACAAATCCGTTCATAGTGTTAATCACTAGGTGAATATTTGTAAATCTTGTGCGTAATTCGTTCAAGTAATTATCTTCCATTTCCGGAAAAAAATGAAAGTGGAGAGCAAGAGGGAACAATACATCATTTACTGTGCAGTGAAGGTTTTGTTCAGTTTAATACAATATTACAAAATTTAAACAGTAAATTCCTATGCAATGTCTCTCTAGAATGATTTATTCTGTAAATACAGTCTCATCTAGTAAAGATAAAGAATGCCGTGTATTTATTTGATTTCAGTGTAAAATATTATATTTAGAACGTGTGAATCAAGATTCGACAATTATCCTGTAGATAAAAATAATCGACAATCAGCCCGTAGATAATAAGAATCGACAAATTTAACATAATAAAGAAAATGCTGGCGGTGAATTCGATCTCTATTTCAATCTTCCCTGATTACAAACAGCTAAAAATAGAAATAAACAAATGCAGAAATGCAGAGAGCATACCCTGTAGGTAGGTTGTCGATGTAGCTTATGAGAATTTTAATCTTACTGCCGCCCTCAGAGGCCAACCCTGCGTTCATTTCCTCAACCAGAGAATCCACGACATGTCTGAGCTTGTGCACGGGAGTCGAGCACTTGTCCTCGAAGTCGCGAAGAATGGTGATCGCCCGTTTCAACCTGTTCTGATTTCGAGTGCTACGGCTGACAATCAATGCCGCCACGGCACAAGCAGTGGCCGCACACACTACCGCGGTTCCGACTGTGGCCTGCCTCTGTCATTGCCACCACTTACTGCCTCTGTCACTACACGACAGCCTCACTACACATCCCATCGTCATTATACAGCCCACCGTCTCACCCCCTTTCATGAACAGTCCACTGCCTCACCGCCTTTCATGCTTTCATAGCAACTGAAATAAAATGGCCCTTCATTAGCGTCTGCAAATGCTTACCTCTTTTAAGGCAGGAGTAGCAATGAAGTTTCATCGAATGGCATGAACCGCAGCAGCAACACCAGGTCGCCTTCCATTCTCAGGTGCACCCTAGGAAACCATGCCTACCCATCTAACAGAGCCACTTGAGGCCACCCTCACGGGATTCGACCTCCGGACCCAAAAGAGAAATCAAACGAAAAAGACAAACAATGAAGGAATGAAGAGGTAAATTGGTAGTCTTTGAGTACAAATGAGAAACAACATATGAATTTATGACGAATAGGAGCCAGGACGCTCGTAAGATGGGACATGTCAGATGAATTTATGACGAAGAGGAGCCACACCACTCGTAAGATGGGACATGTAACTGATCAACGATGGCAAATCACTGAATCAACAATATGAATCGTCAGACGATATATATCGACGGTTAAAAAAAAAATGCAATAAGTGCAGGGAGTCGACTCCCATTTGGTAACGCCTTACGACGTAAAAATCACTGAATCGTCAGACGATATATATCGACGGTTAAAAAAAAAACGCAATAAGTGCAGGGAGTCGACTCCCATTTGGTAACGCCTTACGGCGTAATAAAAATGCTTGATAAAGAATAACGTCAGAATGTTGGATTTATCTATTTCAAATGAATGATATTTATCAATACGGTGATGTTACATCGGTGGAAGGCACATTGTCGGCATTGAGTATGGAACTTTGTGGGCGTCAATACAATTTGTGCGTCGACTAATCAAGAGAAATCCGAGTACAGTCCGTCCCATCTTATTCATTGACCATAATATCCATTGACAGGTGTTCATATATTTTTCCAAAAGATAAAATATATGTGTGCCTCAAATCTCATTATGTTGCAAGCCACTGCTATGTTCATGATTGGTTGGAATTATTCCTATGGATTCGTGCATAAAAATGTTGTTAATATGTTGGACGAATTATATATGCAAGACAACACCCAGACCCAGTCAGCGGCTAGGAAGGTGACCCACCCATACCGAATAAAGATATCCATCTCATAGACCACTGTTGAAGTTTGAAGCGACTGACTTGATTGAGTCGCCTTCTAGAACTGGGCATTGACCCCAGCACTAATCATTACTAGTCTAATTGTATTCTGGTTGATTATTTTTGTTGTTTCTTGTAAAATGTGGTTTATGATGTCAACATAAGGTTCAAGGTCGAGTTGGTCAAACCTTTAAAAAAAGAGAGGTAATATCTAAAATATGTGGTCAATTTTTTAGTTCAATTCATGTCAAGGAGAATCAAAATATGATATGTTCATTGAATATCATAATAAACAATATGGAATTACATGAAGTATATGAAATTACACATATAAGTTGGTGGGAATCTTGTTGACCTCATTCATTGATCGTGTGTGGAGTCAAGTGGTCAAGTTTTTCGTGTGTCAGTTCGTCATATCCTTTATATATTTTCATTTGGAACTCCATTGGATAAAACTAAATACATTTTGTATCTTCATGATGAAGCAAATCATAAAGAAAAAAAATGATAAAATCGACCATACATTTGACCAAGAATAACTTGACTTAAAAGCATGGTAAGATCAGTCGATTTTCATTAATTATAACAATAATTGAGTAGGTATCACCATTGCAGGTATTCTAAATATTCACATCAAACAAAGACAGCATTGTAGCAAAAGACAAATCACACATTGCGATTTACATATAAAATGGTGATTCAAAGACACAATGAATTGATTTAACCCCCTCGTGCAGAAATGAAGAAGTTATTCCTAGATTGTGACCTCGAAAAGGCAGAAGGAAGAGAAATGGTGTCAAATATCGAAGAGCCAGAAGGCCTGGCATGCCTGAGCTGATGGAGATGAGTACTGGCCAGATGAGCCATGGTGAGGATTTAAACCAAAATACCTTGTTGTGGAAGAGGGTGAGACTTCAATGGACTACTAACAAATTGAAGACGGAGGCTCAAGAGTAACAAGTCATAGTAAAGCCGTGCACACGTGTTTCTTCCTATCAAGCTAGCAGTTGTTGCGGCTAAGTTACCTATACAGTTTGCTATGCATGGTTGATGCACAGTGAGGACTACTTTGGAAGGAGAAGAGGTCCAGGATGTTGGTGTACACTCTTTTTTTATTCGAGACGAAGAGGAGTTTTGATTGGGGAAGATGTTCAGGGTACCCTTTGGGCCTCATAAATGTCATCATTTTTATGTAGTTATATATTTTAAAGGGATAAATGTAGCCTCAACTAATGAGTAGTTGGAGCATGTATAATCACTCCAACCTCTCTCATGATGTATAAATACTTATTAAATAATAATACTAAGTCGGATTGGACGCCCCTTCCTATATATTTCCCATATAGTGGTGTTGATGGTTATGTATGTTGTAATGTAGTCTTTTTCTTGAATGCATGTTGGAGGATTGGCCCTTTCAGCACTAGGTAGAGGTTGGTTTTGTTATTTATTCAGATTTATTTGACACATTTAGGGTTGTATTTTCAAGAGCATAGATACTCTTTCACTGTTAGTAGGTTTCAATTTTATGTAGATGAATAAATTTGCAGAGATGGAATGTTGAAGGTTTTTTGTGGGAGAGATTCTTTTGCTATCTTTTTCTTCAATAAGTGATCTTCTTGTGTGACTATTTTTCTAATTTCCCCACTCCATTTTGTATTTGCGTTCATGTTTGAACAACAATTTATGGGCTAGAATTCATATTCCATGCTCTAGGTTCATTGTTCAAGCATTTTCAAAACAAATTCTGCTCAAGTTTCTATAGAAATCACTCTAGTTAGGTGCTCTATTTAGATGTATTGTATTCCTTTTTTCATAATCAACCTGCAAATGCCGTGCGGCTGATTAAATAGTGTCTACCCTACCTTTTTCCATGAACCTTTCAAACCCCTACCTCTTGCAACTCAATTTATGTATGATTTTTTACTCCATTACCACATGGTCTCCTCCATGACCATCCTACCAAATTTTACAAAACAAACTTTTCCTATCAGAAATATGACCTTCTAAATGTTATGGTTGAATACCTTATGTTAGAAGGCTCGGAAATTATTGAGATATCTCTCTCTGATTGTATAGGTCAGAATACAATCTAAAGTAGTTATGTGGTTACCTCGGGATCTACCTTTCACAGTCTAGGTACACTCTGAGTGCTAACATGTTGGCGTAGTTGCCAATGAACGAGGGTTCAAATATTCGGTGGGTATGAACAAAAAAGTTTCAGATATGATTGGTGATGGTGAACAACAGTCAAACATCAAGAAGGTTGTGTATCTTTCACCTAGCAACTCCATCTTCAAAATTCCAAATTTTAGTGACTCCATTGGAAGCATGATCTAGAATCATTTTTTCAAAGAGAACCAATAGACTCTACTGGGAAATGAGTTCATTGTAAATACATGAAGAGGAATGATGAAAATATATGGTACTCAAATTTCAATTTTCTCCAATACATCTTATCCTTTCTTAATCTTCTCAAAAGAAATTTTCATTTCCGATTGCATTTTAAATAAAACAATGGATTTACTCTTGTATATCCTTCTTTACAAACTGAAAATGTGTCTTCATCTTGAACATTTGATTTTGATCAAGACCTTTTATTTGGACTGCATGACATCAAGGATCAACCTCATGAGTTTCATGATATCACAGTTGATACTACATCTTTTCTACATGACTTTGTTCCTTCCAATATTCCAAGCAGATATAGACCACTTCACCTACCTTAGGTCCTTCATGACTTTTCTATAAAACACTACAAATACCTTCCTAGGTTTTATGGAGACTCTGATAACCTTACAGCTGAGAAACATCTTCAAGCTTCTGAGCATTTCCTTGATCTTTTTGAAATAGAGCATGATGATGTTTGTATGAGGGATTTTTCCCAATATTTGCAAGGAGATGTTAAGGAATGGTTTAAGAACTTGAAGATTGAATCCATTGATACATCAGAAGGGTTTTGTGATATATTTTTGAATTCTTGGGGTAAGAGGAGGTCATTGGACCAAGTACTTTACAAATTTTGTTCCATGAAGAAACAACAATGTGAAACTATGTATAGTTTTAACAGGAGGTTTGCAAGCTTTTATTATAAAATGCCTAAAGACAATCAACCACCTGAAGACGCTGCTAAACTGTACTATGCATAAACATTTCCTCCTGAATTGTTATTTCTTCTTTCGAAGATAAAATTAGTCACTTTGCATCATATCTTTATTGATTCATTGGAGGTTGAAGACAATATTAGAATGTCTGAATAAATTTTAGACCAAGGAATTATAGTTGGTTGAGAAATATGAACAAAAAGAACTTTCCCTGCATTGCAATTCTGTTTTTTGTTAGCAAAAAGATGATCATCCTAGTGATGTACAAGAAGAGTGTTATACTAATATGTTTTCTGAAGATTGCAATAAGCATGTTGAATATTTTTTTAGTGATGGTTTTAAAAAATATTTCAGCCTACCTATATATGATTAGTATGAGGATTATTGCTTGGATATTGTGCCTAAACAACCGGCTGAAAATTTTGCAAGTTCTGGGCCAGTTAGTGAAGAAAATTTGATTGCAATTCGTGACCAAAATTCTGAAAACATAGTGGATAGTAAGCATGCTGAAAGTGACTGTTTTCCAATGTGTTTTTCCTCATTTAAAATGTTGAATCAAAGAGTTAAAGTCTCTAATCAAAAACAGAAATTTGAGGTAATGGAGAATTTCATAAACTTTCTAGAAATGGATAATACGAAGGATGAACAATCATGCAATCAATCTCAACATGTGAAAAAACCAGCAGTTTGCAATGAGGAATTGAATCACAAAGAAGAAGCCGAGAGTTCTCAAATAGATATTTCTTTATGTTTTTCAACTTCAGAAATTTTATGTCAAGAAGAAATCATTTTTCTTGATTATATTGAAGAACACAATGATGTTTCTTTTGAAAGACTTGGAAAGAATCAAGTTTTTAATTCTGAGATTTTGAATGAAGTTGTTGATGTTCCATTTATAAATTGTCATGAGCACACTCTTCAAGGTTATTTTGAAAAATAGTTTGATAGGGTTCTAGAGAAGTTACAGTTGGAACATCCTTGTCATGCCAAGAAAAAGATAGAGTATGTTGAAGGTTGTCATGTTTTTTATGAGCTAGTGGCTGAATACATGGAGAAATTTTTCAGTTGGGGTAGTCGGTTAAGTTTATTCCCAAAATATCACATCTATCATCATTTTTTTTCCATTATGTGCTTATTTTTTGATTTTAATCAAGGATGATGAGGAATTTGTTTATGGAATAAATTGTGTGGTTGGCTTCATTGGAAATCAGAGTTCACTTGATTGGGCATTTGTGCTCGATAAAGTAGGGTAGGTAGGTGTAGATAAGCTCAACATGGAGAAAATTTATTTTAGAAGTTTTTCAGTTTGTTTTCAGTTTGATCTTCAGTTTGAGTTTCAGTTTGAGTTACAAGTTAACGTTTGCAGTTTACAGTTTGTTTTCAGTCTTCAGAGGATGGATGGGTGACAAGTTACATGTTGCAAAATGGATGGGTGACATGTTATTGGTTACAGAGGGGGATTTTTTTGTAGAATGGTTTTAGGTGATGGTTACAGGTTGGAACAGGTTAAGGGTTTTGGAAAAAATTGGGAGCAACCCAATGGATCGAGAACTTGGTCTATGAGGTTCTTTGCTACCTCGGAGGGAGTATAACATCCCCAATTGGAGCCAGATGTTAGCAGTATTTTATTTCATGGGAGTGGGTGTTGTCGCATTATAAATTTTGAAGTTTCATTGATGATTTGGCAGCTTCAAGTTTTCTCTCAT
Organism: Pseudotsuga menziesii; assembly: GCA_001517045.1. NCBI lineage: Eukaryota > Viridiplantae > Streptophyta > Pinopsida > Pinales > Pinaceae > Pseudotsuga > Pseudotsuga menziesii. The sequence goes on along the minus strand of LPNX010199011.1, from coordinate 484,140 downwards.
TGATTAATGCACGAAATTTTCCAAGTTTCAATAAGCAAAAAGGAGTTAAAGGCCTTTTGATTAAAAAAAGGGGGGAATTTTTTTAATATTGGTATTAAAGGTCGTTTGGTTAAAAAGAGAAATTTTACAATTGAGAAAAAAATTATAGAATAAATTTTATAATAAATGTGACTCGATATATTTTTATAGAAAATATTTGCACAAGGCCTCTCTACACCAAGAGCTAATGGGCATATGGGGGCCACGTAATTACCACATCAACGTACACAAGCCAAAGTCGTCCAAAAAATTCCAAGCACCGAGATCCCAAGGAGTATTACATCTTGTTGTTCCTTGATATGCATTAAAACGGTTGGTGCATATAAAATGCAAAAATACAAGCCTCTCTTTGCATGTGGGATGAAAAATAAGCTAAAACCACGATACAAGCGATTGCAATTATAAATGATACATTTTGCAGAGACTCAACAAGGTGGAACAGATAAAGGAAGAAAATTAAGGAAGTTCTTGGTAGCACATGATAATTTCTCTAACGGACCAAAGATTCTCTACAACATAAATCTAGAGGATATCTATAGGGACCAGAGTAAATGAACTGGTAGAAGAATAGGTGTTTCAAAATATGAGCTCGAAACTTTACATGATTCCTTTGATAAGAAGAAGATCAATGATGAAATGGATAAGCACCTTGATAAATCCTCTTTATTAGTTTCCAAAGGAGGAAATGCCAAGGATAAAGATCCATTATCATTTCATCAACATCCCCTGGTAGGAACACCAGCATTGGAGACTCATGGGATGTAAGGGAGGCACGAAAAGATGTATTTTAGAAGACAAAATATCGTGATGATGAGGAATGTTCTGAGACAAATACTGAAGAATCAGATGTCAGTGGTTCTAATGGAGAAGACGCATCGTGGATATCATGTTTATGTAGTTTAAGAGTCAATGAGATCGTTTCTGAAGTTGATGATGAGTACATTCAAGATACCTTCAATATTAGTGGACTTAGTATTCAAGTCCCTTACTATGATCAAGCTATTGACTTGCTTTTAGATGTTGAAACCCCCAATGAAGATATCCCAACTAAGGAGCAAAATGAGCTGTTAGAATCACCTGCAGAGATGTTTTATGGTCTAATACATGTTCGTTATATATTAAAAAGAAAGGGAATGAGTGCTATGCCATATAAGTATAAACATACATATTTTGGAAGCTTCTTGTTCCTTTGATGCATAATAAATGTGGCATACCACATGTAGTTGCAGAGGAAGAGAGAGATGAGCACGATCATGGTCGAGGCACATGCTTGCAGAAATCGAAAAAGACTACCAATGGGAATCATTTTACAACATATGTGACAGAGGACATCAATGATTTTTCATTTGTTCCAGTAGTAAATGTAGATGGAATGGACCATCAGATGGGTAGGTGGAAAAAATCAACAGATTAGGTGGATTTCGCTTCCAGAACATGTGAGGAGAAATGAATATTTAGGATTAGTGAAATTTACATGCTTGTGGTTAAATCTGAGCATGCGTTCGCACAACATGGTTGGAAAAAATTGATCAACTCTGCATATTAATTTCACAGATTGAAAGTGTTGTCTAGTTAATTTTCCAAAATTAAGAAAAATTTTATACATCAGACAATTCAATACACGTGTAGGTGAGTCCTTGGTTTAGAAAATAGATTGAATGGTTAAGTTCATTCCAGTGTTAGAAATGAAAGGGAATTCCAATCCTCTTTGGTGCAATTTAGAAGTTTTGAATGACTAGTGTTCAAATTTCTATGATCTTTGGTGAAAATATGCTAACCTAAAATAAACCAATGAGAATCTCATAGCAAATATTCAATGCACAGGTTTTCTATACCTTAGTTTTGTTTTCTTGAATGATTTCTTTTAATACACAGTGTTTGGGCCAAAGAAATCAATGTCTCACTATATGGAAAATCATTTTGTGATTAGTGAGTGGCATTATTCAGGCACTTCTCTTTGTTTTTGTCATTTTGCTCAGTTATTCTAAAACACTCTAACCGGAAAAATGAACAAATGGTGGACAGGTATGAAGTTGGAACAAAAATGTTCACAAACATTGTACTAATTGTGGACCTTTGAAAGGTGATCTCAATCCAAATATCAACAAGTAGAAAGACAAAGTTTCTTAGGAAACCAGACAAGTTTTTCTAAGAATGACTATTTTGGCCAATAACTTCAAACACTTGTTTCCTCCAATAAAAGATGAATTTTGAGAAACTGAGTGAGGTTTTTCTTCAAAAAGGGCCATTCTAAAATAAACGCCTTGTGTTTTTACATGTGTATCATGGTTTGAGAGAATAAAAGTCATATTCACGCTATATTTTTCCATATTTCCAAATTATTGTCTGTGTCATCAACTTCAAAAGTAGATTAGGAATATCTGGAGGAGAATCTAGAAAAATGAACACTGGGTTTTATTGGGGGGAGATGGAATTACAAAAACCTCTCTTGGAATTTACACAAATGTCACCATTTGAGATATGAAGGTAGGGATTTGAAGCCTATGTTTTAGCAATCTCCCTCCTGAAAGGAACGAAATCAGTTGTAACTGTTTATGTTTTGAGAATGTAGTTATATTTCTAGTTCAATACTAGGTAGAGGTTTTTTTTCTATATATTTGGATGTATTTGATATATTTAGGGTTGGATTTTCAAGAGAAGAGAGGATCTTTCACTGTAATAGGTTTCAATTTTATGTAGATGAATAAAATTGCAGAGATGGAATGTTGAAGGTTTACTATGGGAGAGATTCTTGTGCCTTTTTTTCTTCAGTAATTGATCTTCTTGTGTGACAATTTTTATAGTTTTTGCACGCCATTTTGTATTTTATTTCATGTTTGAACAACAGTTTATGAGCTAGAATTCATCTTGCGTGCTTGTTGGAAGAGCAAGTCGGTATGTCGACTTAAACGATAGCCGACTTAATCGATCAACCGACTAATTAGAGATTAGGTCAGCCACCTAAGGTCATGTCGATTGCGTGAACCGACAGGTAGTTATTTTGTAACTGTTTGTAAATCGTATATATTAGGCTGTTGAGCCAGATGAGAACTCGGTTCAGTTCTCTGCATTGTATGGACCCTCTCATGTTAATATAATATATTATTCTATCTACTTGTTCTTATCTCTTGTCTCTGTTATGTATGTATGCTTTAGTATGTATTATTGGTAACCCTATGTGATCTATGAGATTACAACACTGGTTTCGTTTCCGATAGTACATGTCTGAGATGTATGCAAGAAGATGATATTGGAACAAGAGATCAAGGACTGGTGGGAGCGTAAAGTAGAAAATTATTTGTAGAATTACGCATGAAGAAACAGATAGATGACCACACAAGCAAAAGAAAGATTCTTTACAGAGACACATGATAACTTTGTAGAATCAGTTCCCCAACTTTTGAAGAAACTCTTGGATGAAAAAGCCGAAAGGGACTAAAGATCAACAGTTACTAGAAAAACTGATTCGCTGTGGAAGAACAAACTTGTCGGAGTGGTTCGAAAAAATCGCTGACGAATTTTGCAAGGAGCAAGCAGTAGAAGACAAAACTTTGATGGAAACCATAAAGAGGAAATTCTACACAGACCTCACCGAGCAATTTTTTTGTTCCTTACCGACCTTTCTATTTAAGTTCCTGATCGAGAAGGGAGTGGGTCATATTGTCAAACCTTGTCCATCACTTCACAGACCGCCATTAAACCTTAACTGGGTGAAAAAGCAAAAGAGGTGGGAAAAATTCATTACCGAAAGGGAGTGGGAATACTTCCTAAGTAAGTAGACCGAACTATCTGGGATTTCTAAAGCATCGGGTAGGCTATGGGGGGTAGCTGGTCATATGTTGGAATAAAGTGGAGTGGATTCTAGTTGACTAAAGGAGATACCAATAACCAGTAATGAGAAGTCAACCTAAAAAAGAAATCGAGAAGACGGTGTCACACAAAGGTATGACATAATTCCAGAAAATAGAGAGGGAGAGGAGGCTACAAAGTAGGAAAGAAAGAATAGAAAGATCCTTAGTGCTGTAGAGAGGAATGAGTACTAGGGTGACTGACCAAGAAATAGATCCGCCCGAGTCGAGTCATGACCGACAAGAAGAAGGTGTGGAAGACGAGGCGTCCCCTATGGAAGAAGAATTGTGGATAGAGCAGCAAGAAGCTCTCTAATTAGAAGTTCCCCAGGAAGTAAAACATCTAACAGATCCACGTACCTGGATACAAGCTATTGTCGAAGAGGACCTCAGACTAGGAGCTGGTGACTTTGGTATATGGAGTCGACTAGACGATGAAACATACATAGGTAGACATCTAATTATCCATTGACCAGAAGAAGGAAATTGGGTTACGCTTCGAGCAGTACCCTCCAACCGAAGTATCCACTTACTTTTACCGACACATGAAGGAGCACCCACCCTGCCAAATACAGCTTTGTAAGACACAGAACAATCAAAACTGTGGACAAAAAATTGCAGTTAGACATCAATAGAAGAAGTCGACACTAACCGACTGTTGGTCGAAAAGGGAACGACAAAAACAACAACGAGAATGAGAGTTTTGTCGACGATAGTTTCGCAGAGAGGACTAAGCAAATAACCCCATTGCCCACACCACCACCTCGACCACTGCCACCTCCTAAAGAAAACAGTGACAGTGACTTCGACATGGGTCATGGGTCAGCACACATTCCCCTATATGAGCGTGATGAAGACCCTAGACGACACTGGTTCGTCTGTGAGTCGATTTGGGAGGCTAACCAAGTTACGGATGAAGATAGGCAGATGGCACAGTTTGCTAGTGCCTTGAGGAAAAGGGAATTAACTTGGTATATGACAATTTCTGAAATAACACCCTGAGCAACCAAAGCCGAGATCAAAGTGCAATTTCTATCATTTTTCAAAACTCTAGATGCAAAAGATCTGACAACAAAGAAACTAAAGACCACATCGCAAAAGCTAGGAGAAACTGTCTGTGATTACGATAAATGATGGAAAGGCCTTCTTAGCCAATTGGACTATGTTATTGATGAACAGTTATTAATCTAGTGGTTTCTTGCAGGTTTATCATAGAAAATTCGCCGACACATAAGTCTGGAGACATTCAAGACTTACGAAGATGCGCTTACAAAATCTCTGGAAGTAGAAATGGATGAGGACATACCAGCATACTCCATTGATCACATATTAGAAGAACAACTTGAGAGCGTACAGAAGTCATTAAAATAATTAAACCTCAAAATTCAGGATATCTAGTGCATAAAGTGCTCGACAGCCAGACATTCAAAAGACACCTGTTGACAGGAAATCAGCCGACAAGACGTCTGATTTGTGCAAACAAAATGTTTTCGTGACATTTTCCAAGAGCATGGAGACCACTCGACAAAAGATTTCCCATTCAATATGAAGAATGACAAAATATCATGGTGTGCAATTTGTGAAACTAAAAATCAAAACACTGTCGATTGCCATCTGAATCTCAAGAACCGGAAAAATTATCATGCAGTCTATCAGACCAATGTAGTTGCACTAAATAATGAGCAAAACCACACACCAAACTATCAGAACAATTAAATATATGAAGGTCAAAGATACGAGCACTGGTATGAAAATCGATGTGGAGGCTATGGAGGTTGAGGTCGATTCTCTAGGAATCGAGACAACCAACCATGTCGACCCATCCAATGTTTCACATGTTATAAGGAGGGACACTGACATGCAAACTGTCCATAGAAGGACAGGACTAACCTAAAATTCTATACTAATTGTGGCGTAGGGAATCACTCATTAGAGGATTTCCCTATTATGCTTGAAAAGATAAATAAAAAGAAGAATGCTAATTTCTTGTCGTGTGTGCAAAAACATGATACTATCAATACAAATAATTTACATATCATAACCCGACAAGGGATGAAAAATGGGAGTGATAACCCCCAAATAAGCAAGATAAAAGAAAAAAATGTTTATCCTGACCTAGTTAAAGAAAAACAATTATATAAATATGCTACAAATGTATTTAAAGAATTTGTATGACAGGAAGAAGCAAATGACAATCAACATAACACAATAAAATAATTAATATAGCTAGTACAGAAAGATAACTCAGTTTCTCAATTCATCAACTTATTATATGAAATAAAACACAACAACAATGAAAAACAAACAAAGAATATCTACAGTCTAAATCAAAAAGATAAAAGTTATGCCGACCCACTTGTCGACCTGGAAATTGAAGGATACCAAGTCTGAAAAGTTGTGCACGACTTCATATCACAAGTAAAAATCATGACTAGTGAAACTTGGGAATAATTGGGCAGACCTTGACTATATGAGTCATGTATATATCTGAAACTAGCCAACCAAGGCCTAATTGAACCTATTGGAGTCTGGAAAAATGTCGACACAACAATAAAAGGAATATCGACCAAAGTCGACTTCGAAATTATTGACCCTAAGGAAGGATCCAGCTCCTTCCTTACGTTAGTAGGTCGACCTTGGGGAAGAAAGATGAAAGCGTTGATACCCCTAGATAAAGAGAGAATAAAATTAAAAGGAAATGGACAAAAGTTCATTGTATATATTCATCCATGCCAAGGAGAACCTTGGATAGAACCTATCGATGAAGAAGTTGACATCCAACAACTTTATCAGATACAAAATATTGCAGATTATACAGAACCTAATATATATGGAGAACTTCATTTAGGCAACCAAGAATCAGTAGGATATAACTCAAATGTAGAATTATATGATTGAAAAGTTGATAACTATGAAACAGAAGCAAGAGGGTGCTGGACTATAAAAAAAGTACAAAAAAATCCCACCCAACAATGCTTCATAGTGTCCATTGTACCAAAAATATTTGAGAAAAAAATTAGGGAATACCCTACTTTAAAACCTATAAATGTAAATAATACACAAATACCAAGATATAAGGAAAGAGAATCACCAGTCATGCACATAGAACAAGTGTCCAAAAATATTGGTGAACATGGTCGACTACAAAGTTTAGTAGAGACTTTTACAGGACAAGCTGCTAGATGGTGGGATACCCATCAGACAAGACTGCAAAATTGCACAACAGCTTCAAATTACTTTGTAGAAAGGTTTGGAGGAAATAAGTTAACCAACCAAGCTCAGATACCTATTTTTATTCAAGGACAGAATCCAAAAGACCATATTAAGACTTGTGAAAAAGAATGGAGAAGACTTGGGTACAAAGATGAACATGCATGGCCACATCTATTCCCATCAACCCTTGTCGACTTACCAAACAAATGGTATAATATTGAAGAATCTCGAGGTGAAACATTCCTATGGCATGAACTCAGAGAAATTTTTTTTAACGATTTCAACTTTATACCACAAAATAAGAATTTGGTCGAAACAACAAAGCAGATTCATGAATTTATACAGCCAATAGAAAACAAACCTGTAAAATATAACTGACAGACAATGGACTGTAACAATAGACAAACCAGGAAAATGCCACAATCGAAAAGACTATAGTTAGAAAATGAAAATACAGAAGGGAAAATCTTTAGATGGAAATCAAACCATGTCGAAACAACCAAACCTATTCACACAGTACTCAAAGTTGGGACAACCGACATGGATGATACCGACTGAATGACTACAACTGAATTCCCTGCCACATTCTCACAATTTAAAGAAGGAAGTCGACCAATCAATGACTCCAAAGCACCATAATTGCTAGATGCTAAGGTCAAAACTAGAGAATTCGACATCTCAAATGATGACTGACCAAAAATGGAAAATATTGGAGACCACTGGAGTGAAGAGCAGACAACACAAATAGTGAACCTCTTAAAAGAGTTCCAAGATGTATTTTCCCGATATTATACAGATCTCAAAGTCTTAGTCCACGAAATGGGTGAAATGAAAATTGACACTAAACCTGATATTCGACCTATGAAGAAAGGCCATATAAGCTAGCTCATAAATATAAAGAGATAGTAAAAAAGGAGGTTGATAACATTCTTGCAGCAGGCATCATCTACCCTATTGACTAATCAGAATGGGCAAGTCCAATGGTTGTTCAATTTAAGAAACATGATCCAAACAAATTAAGAATTTGTGTCGACTTCAAGGAGCTAAATAAATTGACACTAACAAACCCATTTCCAACTCCTTATGCAGATGAAAACTTAAATGAAGCTGTAGGACATGAATGCTACTCATTTATAGATGGATTCTTAGGTTATAACCAAGTGCCAATAGCTAAAGAAGATCAGAAAAAAAACAACATTTATATCTGAATTTGGCTCATTTGCTTACAAGGTTATGCCTTTTGGATTAAAGAATGCACCTGCAGTATTCTCTAGAATTGTGGTCAAAACATTCCAAGAATATATTTACAAAACCATGGCAGTATACTTTGATGATTGGACAATATACTCCATGTTAAAAAATCATTGCAAGTGGCTAAGGCTTGTGTTGGAAAGATGTTGACAAATCCAGTTAGCTTTAAACATCATAAAGTGCATATTTGTGACCCCCATAGGGATACTATTAGGGAATATCATTTGTAAAGAAGGTATTAAATTTGACTTCGCAAAAATAAAAATCATCCTCCACTTAAAACCCCCGATGAATCCGAAACAAGTCAAGGTACTACTTGGTCATATAGGATACTATAGAAAATTCATAAGACATTATTCAGACATGACATATCCATTGGAAGAATTTCTAAGAGATGATCAGGAATTCAACTAGACAGAGGAATGTCACATATCATTTGAAAAACTAAAAAGAAAAATAGTCGAAGCACCAATCTTAAGGTTTCCAAACTGGTCGACTAAATTCCATGTCCACATCAACGCATCAGGTCTAGCAATAGGAGCAATCCTAACTCAGCCAGGAGATGATGGAATGGATTATCTTATAGTTTACAGTAGCAGGAAACTAAACAAATCTGAATGAAACTATTCAATGACAGAAAGAGAAGCATTAGGAATGGTCTTTGCACTACAAAAATATCGACATTATCTCCTAGCTAAACCATTTATCTTTTACACTGATCATCAGGCATTAAAATACCTTGTGAATAAGCCTCTACACCATGGAAGAATTTGTCGATGGCTACTTCTATTCCAAGAATTTGAGTTCGAATTCGTTGTCAAACCAGGTAAGTTAAATGTTGGTCTTGACCATTTATCTTGAATCGACACAGGAGAAGAACTGACAGGAGTCGAAGACGACTTACCAGATGCACATCTATTTCGAATAGAAGCAGTCCCAATAGAGTTAGAGGAAATAGCTCAGTATTTAGAAGATGGAAAAGCACCAAAAAGGCATTAGTACTAAAAAGAAACAGATCTTAGCCATGAAAGATGCACCTTATAGCCTCATAAATGGATTCCTGTACAAAATGGGTTTAGACGACATCCTTATAAGGTGTGTAATAGAACATGAAAGGAACAAAATTATGCATGAATCACATTATGAACCTACTAGAGGACATTTCCAAGCAGACACAACTGTAAATAAAATCCAACAATCAGGGTTATGGTGGCCGACAGTTCACAAAGATTGCAAAAACTTTGTGAGCCAATGTGACAAATGCCAACGACTAGGTCGACCCTTGCCTAGCACAGAAAAGCCCCTGATCTCGGTAAACCCAAGTTTGACATTTGAAATTTGGGCCATTGACTTCATAGGACCATTTTATATACTATCAAAACAAACAAGTGCAAGGTACATAATAACTGTAGTCGAATATGTAACCAAATGGGTAGAGGCAAAACTAGTCGACACATGTTCCAGTGAGATAGCTGCTAAGTTTATCTATGAGAATATCATTACCATATTTGGATGTCCATTAACCCTATTTAGTGACCAGAGAACACACTTTATCAATTGAACTACCAAAACCCTAACATACCAGTTCCAAATCGACCATAGTCAGGGTACAACATAACATCCTCAGTCGAATGGAGCAATTGAAGTCTTTAACAAAACATTAACAAAAGGACTAACCAAAATATGTAATGCTGATAAAGATGACTCAGATGAAAATATACCTGCAGTACTATGGGCATACAGAACATCATACAAACATTCAACTGAGCAAAGCCCCTTTCGACTAGTGTATGGACAAGAAGCAGTAGTTCCATTACATTTCCAACAATAGACACCTATTATCGTAGAGATTCTACACGTCGATGTCGAACAAGGAAGAAAGGACCGATTATTGTACCTAAGTAAACTCGAAGAATACCGACTAATGGTGATACAACATCAAGAAATCCAGAAACAAAAACAAAAAGCATGGCACAATAGAAACATTAAAAAAAAAACTTGTCGGTAGGAGATCTTGCTTTACTATACAATAGTCGGGTAAAAGGAAAACCTAAAAATTTACATACATAATGGATGGGACCCTATGTTGTCGAAGAGATACATGCCAATGGATCAGTCCGACTAAGGACGTTACAATGCGTAGTATTTCATAAACTCGTTAATGGGGCCCGACTAAAATGCAATAGAAACTAAACAAATCTAAAGAAAAAAAAGCATATAATGACCCTAACCGTTAAACAAAAGCTATAAAAATCTAAAAATCCAAAAATCAAAATAGTACCTTTATATGCACAAAACTATGACAAGAAATCACCACTTCGACAACTGACATCATGCCCATCGACATAACACCATCGACCACTTTTATAACCGACATTTACCGACAACCTTGATAGTCCCATCGCACATTCATGACTTCGAGCGCCAAAACCAAATTACCAGTATCGCACACTCAAGTGTTCTTGCTAGACCATCATGTCTGCCATTAATACACTCCTCGACAAAAACATCCAACACTTCACCTATAAATACTGAACCGTCAAAGGATCATTCACCACAATTCAAATAGAGAGAGCAACAGAGAAACTAGATGACTAAAAGCAAAGAACACCAAAGTACAATTGACCAGAAGACCGACAAAATGGCACCAAAACAGACTAGATCCTCAGCCAAGACTAAGGAACTACAGACAGCGGAGACACCATTACTGAGGAGACTCAAGAACATAAAGAACGTTAAAATGCAAGAGGGCTCATGGGAAAAACTATAGACTGAGATAAAAGAGTGGGCTTACGTCGACAAGAATCCTACCCCCGCTGCAGAGAAGATACAACATAGTACCATTGTTAACTATGTCAATGTGCCGCTCATGGCCAGTTTTGCGGGAACAAAAGAAACTGTAGTAAAATTTATCATAAGTCGATACCACAACGGCTGATTTTACTTCAAGAGACTGGTCGACATCTCAAGGGAAGTCATTTACAAACCGATAGGGCTATCAAACAAAGGAGACCCAGTACCTGTCGGTATCAAAGAAGGATTAGTCTAAGAAATAAAAGGGTCGGCATCAGGTAGAAACTTGAAAGGGTTAATTATTAGTCAAATAACACATCGAATGCCACAGATTGTGGCCAAAATCATAGCTATTACACTTGCAATGGTAGGTTGTGGAAGCGACCTCAAACTGGACATGTTGGAGGCAGTAGACACCATTGCAACCAATGGAAATATATACATATGGGCTGAGTATTTCATCGACATGATCAAAAACATCTGTGAGAAATGCCAAGAGATGGGAGGAATTATCAAGTTCCCATCCCTTATCATATGGATAGTAATGTTCTCTATCTGCCCTAAAGGAGACAAAAACTTTCAAGAACTGACAAGATTTCATATGTGGAGTTTCAAACCGTTCTACCAGAATGGAATAATGAAGGAACTTGCCAAGGGAAAGGTGTTGTTGGAAAATTGGCTTCAACATCTCAAAGTCTGCACGACCAAATGGAGGATGCCTCAGAACATCCAATGAAGTCTGCTAAAAAAGGCCCACATCCAGCTGGAACTTGATCATACCGCGGTGTGGTACATGCAGGGTTCCAAACCAAATGAAAAGAGCCTCGACTACTATCCGACAGTTGAAGAAATATTTCGAGAGCTATCTCGATAGGATGGAACAAAAGTGCCAATACCAACAAGATAAAAAGAAACAGAATTCTCGATAGCGGAGCCATTGATAGACCACGAGAAGGGGGAGGATTATGAGCTTAAAATATACATTAGTACCTTTGTGTCGAAAGAGACATTGGTTGACTACAAATCATAATCAAACCTCTAACAACACAAAGGGAAGAGACACACATAGAACAATAGGTAACTAATCCAACGGAAGAAAGTCTCATCCCGACCCAATACCCAAGAGGATAAATACAAACTGAAAATCCAGATTATGCTCTCACCAAAGAAAATATAACCAGATTGTCAAAGGGAAAGGTATGTGCAGGATTCTCCTTGCAGATTCTTCAAAGGATGAGGAGGAATTGGCAGCTACGGCCCTCGACATAATAGAGGATGCTGCAGCAAACAAAGTGCCAGTGGAGACCCAATTTCAAAAATTTGTCGAGGCAGGGGCACAACAAGGTCGACCAAAGAAGGCGAAGAGCACACACACTTTGAAATCCTAAAATGTTGTGGATCTTGTGTCTACACCCCCACCTCCGTCTCTGACAAAAATAACAGAGGAGACAATACCTCAATAGCTTTCAGTAATCCCAATGGACTTATGCAAGAATGCTATGTTGGAGGTTGTGAAGGAAAAATATGACCGCGACAGAGACCTCTAGGCATACATTGAAAAACTGCCTGAAATATTCACCACGGTACAAAAAATATCAACCAAAGCCCCTTTGTTTGAAGCTGGTGGATCCAGACAACCTTGCCAAGTACTCTAGAGGTTAAATAATTTTGCAACTGTGACTTCAACCTTTGAGAGAAACCCAGACACAGAAGCTGAAGTTGTCGCGCATCGAATCACGTTTATCACTCCAACAGACCCTGAACTGACCGGAGATGAGGAAGGAGAAAACATGGAGGACATAAGTTGAGAAATCGACCAAATGTTCTTTGGCCTAGATTTTCCCCTCAGATTGAAAATCCACCACTCGACCACACTTCCACCAACCCAATCACACCTGACTATTCACCAACCCCATCACCACCACATCACCCTTAATTCAACCAGCTGCACCATAACCATATCCACCGCATCCACTTCTGCACCCTCTACATCCAACCAACCAGAGACACAACCATATGCAGCAGTCATCCGACCACCCCAACTAGAAATACCATCCATCACTACTACCCCAAAAATAGATAATCCATACCTAACTCTTGCAGGTACACAGGTGCCAAAACAAGCAGAAACACAGAAGCACAAAAAAAAGAAGGAGAAAAAGAAGAAGGACCATCATGAACAAACAACAATGGTCCACATCAGTCGATGCAACCACGTTGAAAGATGTAGAGCTATAAAAAATCCTAGAAACACTGGCAATTGAAGCAAAGACAAGGTGCCAGTAGAGATGTAAGGAGCTCAACAAAAATGAAAAAGAACAAGTTGAGTTTCTCAACAAATGCAGAATCCTTGTACAAACGGTGATACCAGGACCAACAGAAGTTGACACCGACAAACCACTAAAAAAATGTTATCAGCTATTTAAGAGCGTGGTGTCAGCACTGCAGGCACAAATTCAAGACACAAAATAGGAGCAGAAGGAAGAAACCATTCGACTATTGATGGAGCAGCACACATCCTTTGTAGAAGCATACAAGGTGTTGAAAGATCACATGGAGGAGTCTATCATTACAGAATAAGTACTATGATACTGGCCTGCTTACTATAGACAAGTCTATCAGCAAACTCTACAGACCCGACAAGAGATCCAAGCACTCGAGAAGAGGAAAAGTACTGATGAAGTACTCAGAAGCCCAATTGAGGATTAGATAGTGCCTGAAACAGCTAAACTGTAGAAGCTCGAACGGGAATCACATCAGTGGGTGCATCAAGCCATCCCAACCTTAGAAAAAGTAGACAACATCTGCCCGCAAATGAAACAACTCACAGAGTTAGCAGATGAAAAGGACCATTTTATGGGTCCCGACATGGGAAAAATAGCTGAAATTTTCATTCAAGAGAAAATGTCGATCTTATCAGGTTTGACTACACTAACCATCGACATACAGAAAATATTGCAGAGTTGTTCAGATTTCCAACATCACCTCACAGTGATAGCCCCATCAATTGTTGAAGTTTGTGTACAAAAAAAACCGACCATCAGACTTCACAGCCCATGAAGATCAAACCACAAAATAATGACTACTTAGATAGACAAGGTAATTTTGGTACCTCCATGTTTCTTTGGGACGAAGAAATGTTTTGCTCATGGGGGAGATGTTGGAGGAGCAATTCGGTATGTCGACTTGAACTATAGCCAACTTAGTCGATCAGCCGAATAATTAGAGATTAGGTCGGACACCTACGGTCATGTCAGTTGAGTGAACCAACAAGTAGTTATTTTGTAACTGTTTGTAAATCCTATATATTAGGCTGTTGAGCCAGATGAGAACACGGATCAGTTCTCTACATTGTATGGACCCTCTCATGTTAATATAATCTGTTATTCTATCTACTTGTTCTTATCTCTTGTCTATGTTATGTATGCATGCTTTAGTATGTATTATTGGTAACCCTATGTGATATATGAGATTACAACAGTGCTCTAGGTTCATTGTTCAAGCATTTTAAAAACAATTTTTGGTAACGTTTTTACAGAGCTCACCCTAGTTAGGTTCTCTGTTTAGATGGATTGTATTCCTTTTCTTCTAATAAACCTGAAAATGCCTCATGACTGAGGAAATGGTGTCTACCCTGCCTTTTTCCATGAACCTTTCACCCCTACCTCTTGCAACTCAATTTATGTCTGATTTTTTACTCCATTTCCCAATGGTTTCCTCCATGATTGTCCTGCCAAATTTTACAAAACAAAATTTTCCTATCAGAAATATGACCTTATGAATGTCATTATTGAATACCTTAATTTAGAAGGATCTAAAATCATTGAGATATCCCTCTCTGATTGTATAGGTCAGAATACAATCTAAGGTGGTTATGTAGTTACCTCAAGATCTACCTTTCACATCCGTGGCACATTCTGTGTTCTAACACAAACCAGCTTTAGACTTTCAATTGGTACAACTAAGCTTATCTTACACTGTAGGAGACATGAGCAGATTCCCCATGTGTTTAGGACAAGTTGAGGAGTAATGACCTGAAGTGATAGTTGAACTGAGAAGTGAAGACTAAGACATGAGTACTGGGAGACTCAAACTAGTGCTTTTTTTAAGGATGACTTCCTTCCAAACAAACATATAACCCAAAATATGTATTTCTTCCTTTCCTTTCTTGTTAATTTTTAATTATTCCAATAACTTAAACTCGATTATTTATTCATTTTTTAGCAAGATTGAAGAAAAGAGAGAATAGCGCTTGATATAACATTGATCCATGGATTTACGAGCCTAAATTAGTGAATGCTTGTCTGTTCTTTCATAGTTTTGATTGTTTGAAAACTCCAAAGAAGACTCCATGGGATGTTGATGTATTTGTAACTTCGAAATGTATTCACTTGTATATTTTATATTGTACCCTAGTGTTCCTATTGGGAGAATCATTTGTATTTCATTGTACCCCAATGTTCCTATCAGGAAAGTCATTAATATAATAAATTAATGTAAATTATTTGAGGTTAACCCTCCATTGTAAGTCGGGTAAATAGCCCCGACAATTGAGTTGAGTTTAACCCTCGTTGTTGATCAAGGAGGGAAAGTCCCCACAGTTGAGGGGAACTAGGGTTATTAGACCCTCTTAGATAATTCAGCCCTGGTAAGTAATTGTCAAGTCAGAAACTATTATAAACAAAGACTAAGCCTCTCTATTTTTCACATACACTCACCTAGATATAGCGCAAAGGTGAGAGAGGAGGAGCTCACATAAGAGAGAGAGAGAGAGCAACTGTTGGAGATCATCTTTTTGTCTTTGAGTTTTACTGCTAGCATTGATGCTCATTCTTTCTCTGAGTAAGTTTTANTGTGTCTATTGTCTCTTGTGATTGATTGTTGTGCATGTTATTCTCTCAGATAAGATCCTAAGATCATATTGCTTAAATGATAAAAATCTAACATGGTATTAGAGCTAACTTGAGAAGAAGACACTATACAGCTACAGAAGCTAGGGATTCTTACTTTTTGGGTCTCTTTGTACAATCCATCAGCAAAACGAGGCTAGGATAACTCTCTTTTGAAAGGTGCATCTTTCTATAGAAGCAAAATTTGATTCTGGACATTTTTAGTTTTTGCTGTGAGAAATTGGGGCTTTTTACAGAAGAGAAATTTTTGAGTGAGCCCAGCATAGGATTTCTCTCCTCATTAAAATCGAATTTTAGAGACCAAGGTTGAATTTTTTGGTTGAGTAAAACTCCAGGAAATTCAAACCCTAGTTTGACCCCCGGCCTAAAAACCCCTAAAATACTAAAAATGGTAGTTTTGGTACATTCACTATATCTTAGGAGTGAAGAAGTATCAGGGGCCAAAATTTTCACATGCCAAAGATAAAATCCTAATGTAACCTGTGTAAACATTACATTTTTTGATTCACTATATTCTAGGAGATATGATTCCTCCAATTCAGGATTCCATCCTCTTCGAGGATTCATCCCTAAACATGGCACCTAGGGAGAATTGCTATATCTCGGGATACGAAGGTCCAAATTAAATTTGACAAGATGTTCCAGATAGGACATGGCCTATAATTTCTGTGGTGAACATTTCAGACCTTGATTATGAAACAAAGACACATGGCTATCCATACAAGTTTTCTATGTTGAACAATCCTGAAATAATTCACCTTGGGAAAACTCTCATAAGTCCCAATTGGTGAAACCAATTCTGCGAAAACCTATGGTTTTGAAAAGAGGACAGACAAGGCTACCGAAGTGTGAAATTTCAGACATAGGGGAGCAGTAATTTTGGACATACTGTAGAAACAACATACGAAAGTTTTGTAGAGAAAATTGGAAAACTAGGGCTTCCTATTTCAGGAGTTTCCCTCCACTATTTTCAAAAAAGGAGTACATTTGACAGCTTGCCTTGAAGAGGCCCATCTTTCTATCCAGTCAAAAGTTTGAAATTCCAAGTTTTGAAAATTAGGGTTTCTCTGACAAACCCTAGATCAGCCAAATACAGAACCAGGACGAATACCTCAAATGGGTAAGATATAATATTTTGTATTTCCGTTTGAGGTTCTCACTTAAGATGTCTCATCACACCAGCTTGATGACAAGATTGGCGAAGCTGAAAACTTCTGAGGATGGAATTATAGGATTTCACTGGTTCTTGAAGGAAATGAGTTGGACAACTACATAAGTGGAGAGGTTCCAGTTCCATAGGGAGATGAGGCTAAAGCCTTACACAAGAAGAACTTGGTCAAGGCCAAGAGGGTCATTTCTGATTCAATCAAGGATCAACTTATACCACAAGTTTCTTCCCTAAAGACACCTAAAGATATGTTTTATTTCTTAACCAAGCTATTTGAAGGGAAGAACTTAAATTGGAAGATGACTTTGAGAAACCTGTTGAAGAATGTAATGATCTAGAATGCACAAACCATAAAATCATACTTTACAACAGTCTCTCAAATCAAAGAACAAATTGAAGCAATGGATGAAGAAGTAGACAATACAGAAATTGTGATAACCACCTTGAATGGCCTCCCAGGATCATGGGATTCATTCATTCAAGGAATGTGTGCCAAAAGGAAGTGATTACCTTCAGTAGACTTTGGGAAGAGCACACATAAGAAGAAGCTTGACTCATAACAATATAAGAGAATATGGGATCAACTGAAGATCAAGCACTCGCAATTCAAAGAAGATCCCTCCAGTAATGAGGAATATGAAGAACTCAATTCTTGAAGAACCTCATATCCATATTAAGAATTTGCATAAGAAATTATGTTGTTATGAATGAAGATGATGACGAATATGAAATAAGGAGTCTACCCATGAAACAAATAAATATAAGTATCCAATTTTCATTTCATGATATTGTTTTGTTATGCATTTGTTTATATTCAGTTTATTTATTATGAATGATAAAATGTTTGCATTAATGACAGTATACTACTAATATGAATGTGATGGGTAAGTAGCTCATGGTGCTATACAACTCTGCATTGCTACTTATCTAGAATGAAACCTATTTGCTGACATATTGGATTAATGCACAATCTCAATGATGCCTTGGTAGAGATGGAAGGCATCTAGAAAGTTTCTGTGAGATATGGATGATTGTTGTAGTGGCTAAAATAGTTGCATTATTATATCTTTATGCATAAGAATTTTCCATTATGAATATGCCTTGAAATGTTTCTAACCATACAATTGGGGCATTTGACTTCTAGGAAAGATCGCATACAATTTCCTACAAGAAAAGACGGATGAGACTAGTTCCAAAGAACAAGTGGTGATAGTTCAAGAAATAATCCAAAATGAAGAATGATGTCTAGGATGTAGTATCAAGACCTGAAGGGAAGTCCGTAATGTATTCCATATGGATCTACATGATCCAACATGCAGTATATGGAAACATCGTGGGATACAAAAAAATATTCGTAGCATGAGGTTTCTCATGGAAAGAAGGCATATACTACGAAGAGACATTTGCAGCCACTGGAAGTTAAGACACGTGACAGAAAGATTCATATGTACAAATTAAATAAGGCCTTGTATGAGCTCAGAAGACACCCATGGGTAAGGATCTTGAAGATCACCTAGAGTGATGAAGATCTTAACCTTTTCTACAAGGTTGAAGATGAAAGCCTATAGAGGATGATAAGCTCACAGATGGGTGCGAGAAGAACGTTTCCAAGATAGAGGATCTTGGTATCCAGTGACCCTAGATGGATACATAGAATATTAGTAGTAGAGGAAGCTACTTGTCAATATAGTACAAAATGTTTCAATGCATAGAGTACGAAAGACAGAAGGATAATGATGCTTTGCTTCAGAGGGAGTGACAGTAGAATATCCCAAGATTCGACATGGCATGATAGGATGGACATATTACTAATGGCTCTAGGATTTACTGAGAGTAAAGAGGATTCCAACCTTTACTTCAAGGTTGAATACCAGTGATGCTCCTATTATATGTCATGGACTTATTCCTGATAGAAAAGAGGAACTCATTAAAGTTGCAAGAAATAGACTTGTTTCTAAGTTCGAGATGAAGGGCTTGGATATGATGCACTACTTTCTAGGCATGGAGGTGTGGTAGAATACAGATGGAATCTCCTTGGGACAAGGGAAGTATGCAATGGAGATTCGGAAGAGGTTCATGATGATGAACAACAAGGTCATGGCCACATCTATGGAATCCAACCTGAAGCTATTGAGTGATGCTTCATCAGATTCGGTTAATGCTAAAATGTATCATCAGATGATTTGTTCCTTGATGTACCTAACAAATACGAGACCAGATATTTTCTTTGTTGTGAACATATTGAGACATGTTTTCCTGATAGTTCCAAAGCATGCAGTGAGGTACTTGAAGGGTACAATTGATTATGGCATCAAGTATGAAGAAAATCAAATGATTAACCTAGAGGGTTATGTTGATTCGTATTGGGAAATAAATTCCATTGATAGGAAGAGCACTTTGGGGTGTTGCTTTAGTATAAGATCAGGTGTGATCTCTTGGTTTAGCAGGAAGCAATCCTCCATGGTGCTTAGTACAGCCGAACGAAAATATGTTTCCACTTGCTCGACCATTTAGTAGGTAGTATGTTTCTTTTGAAAACTACAATTTGATTTGATTGTTCTGACTTGCACTTTTGTATGATCCAGAGAGGAGCAGTGAAGCTCTATTATGTGATCTAGATCAAGATATCTCAAAAGAGGGATTTCTAGCATAGCCGCTAAGACAGGATGTCTGAGCATAAAATCGTGGTGAAGCTCGTAGGTTGCTCAGACATAAAATGGTCATATAGGTTGTCCTTAGATGTAATCAGTCCCGATGAAGCTCGCAGGTTATCCTTGGATGTAATTAGCCCTAATGTGATTCTATGCTATAAATCGCCACAGTGAAGTTTGAGTACTTCAAGGAGAAGCTCGGTGTTCTCTCGATCCAAGTTCCCTCCAGGGGGAAGTGATGAGTTCATGAGCACTTCCGACATGGTGGCAGGATAGGTATCTTGTGGTTAGATATAAGTGTTGAGACCTTGTGATATGGTGGCATGATTGGTTCCTCCCATGGTCATATGTAAGTGTAGAGCCCTTCTAACATGGATGTGGTATGTGTTCCCCAGATGGTCATATGTAAGTGTAGAGCCCTTCTTACATGGATGTGGGATATGTTCCCCACATGGTCAGATGTAAGTGCAGAGCCCTTCTGACATGGATGTGGGACGTTTTCCCCACATGGTCAGATGTAAGTGTTGATCCATTCTATCATGTATGTGGGATGTGCTCCCCACATGGATAGATATAAGTGCTAAGCCTTTCTGACATGGTTCTTGGATTTGTTCCTCCCATGGTCATATATTATTGTTGATCCTTTCTAACATGGTTCCTGGATGTGTTCTTCCCATGGTTAGATATAGGTGCTGAGCCTTTCCAACATGGTTCTTGGATGTGTTCCTCCCATGGTTAGATATAAGTGCTAAGCCTTTCTAACATGGTTCTTGGATGTGTTCCTCCCATGGTCGGATGTAAGTGTTGGTCCATTCTTACATGGTGGTAGGTTGGGCTTCCCATGGTTAGATGTAAGTGCTGGGCCATTCTGACATGGTGGCAAGCTGGGCCTCCCATGGTCAGATGTGAGTTTTGGGCCTTTTTGACATGGTGCTGGATGTGTTACTCCCATGGTCAGATGTGATTGGTGGGCATGCCTTTATGACATGCTGGTGGATGTGTTCCTCCCATGGTCATATTTAAGTGTTGGGTGGGCCTTTTTGACATGGTTGTTGAATGTATTCCTTCCATGGCCAGATATAAGTGTTGAATAAGATGAAGAACTACATGGAGGCTAGGCCTACAACCATCATGAAAAAGGCTTGTATCTGTAGAAATTCCTATGACAAGTAGAATTGAGAGATACCACCATTTGATCGAGATAGCGGAAGCAGTGATTATGATGATGATGATGCATTGATGATCCAGTGATGATCCACCTTTGATGATGATCCAGTGATGATCCAACTTTGATGATGGTCTGGTGATGATCCAACTTTGATGATGATATAGTGAAGAATACTTGTGCTATTGAATTGTGTCAAGAAAATACCTTCCTAGTTAAGAGGGATTGTTGATGTATTTGTAACTTCAGAATTTATTCACTTGTATATTTTATATTGTACCCTGGTGTTCCTATCGGTAGAATCATTTTTATTTCATTACACCCTGATGTTCCTATTGGGAAAGTCATTAATATAATAAAGTCATGTAAATTCTTTGAGGTTAACCCTCCTTGTTCATCAAGGGGGAAAATTCCCCATAGTTGAGGGGCACTAGGGTTATTAGATCCTCCTAGAGAAGTCGGCCCTGGTAAGTAATTGCCAAATCAGAAACTAGTATAAATAGAGAGTGAACCTCTATATTTGTCACATACACTCACCTAGCTATAGCACATAGGTGAGAGAGGAGGATATCACACAAGTGAGAGAGAGAACAGTTGTTGGAGATCATCTTTTTTTCTTTGAGTTTTAGTGCTTCCATTGGTGCTCATTCTATCTCTGAGGAAGTTGTGGGGTTTTCTCCTTTATGGTTTCCCCGAGGAAAATATTTTTGTTTACTGTCTCTTTTGATTGATTGTTGTGCATGTTATCTTCTCAGATAAGATCCTAAGATCATATTGCCTAAATGATAAAAATATAACATGGGAGTGATTTTTCATAAATTTAGACTCTTGAGTACGAAAAATTATAAAACAATCCAAAGGATAACTATATTAGATTTCGAAGAACTATGGTATACCTTTTCTCGTACTTAGTTGGAAAGGTTCAGAAAAGGGGTAAACTATCACCCAACTACCATTCCTTCAAAAGAAATCATGTAGAATTATTTTAAAGAGTGTGAAGGAAGGAAATATCACTCAGAAATTTCAAATTAATTACAAGAATGGTACAGACAACATTAAACTTGATGTTTTGTACTAATGTTTAACAAGCATGACAATGCCACAAAGAACGCTTGGAATATTTTTCATGTTTAGGTCAAGAGAACAAAAACAAGAAAGTAAGCTCAAATAGGTTCATTTTCTGTAACTTTAGTCCTACAACCCTAGAAAAGAGATAAATCTATACCTAAATATACTCTTCTAAATTCCAAGGGAAATAGAGTATTCACTTTTCGCAAGCAATCCATAGGGTCCAGAAAAGGGTTAAGCTTATACCACTATGAATGATATTTTAGTTGCTTTAATGAGTTTGAAAGAACAAGCAACTCAGTTATCTAGTCATGTTTAAGAAGTCGGACCAGGGATTGAATATAACTCCATAGGGATGGAGCCTTATAACTGAAGGTGGTTCAATAAAAGATACAAAATGAGGCTCATTTTTGTGTGAAAATAAACTACAAAGGCTTCCGCAACCTAGCACAAATGTGACATGGGTACTAGAATCAACAAGGATTGTTCTAACTAGGGTAACTTGTGTCAGGTGGGCTCTAGCCATGGAAGAACAATTATGTTTAAAAGGTAATAAGTGGTTACACATCGCATTATATGGATACAAAGGAGATCCTAAAGTTCATCAAGGGATAAGGTATAAGTGAAATATTCAAAAGGAAACCAAATCCTATCCTCAATGCGGAGGAAACATACTCCAATTTCATCCATGACATGTAATACCTATGTAAAAACAATAAGCACTAATTCAAATGACATAAAATTATCCAAACTATATAAAACTAGATAAAAAATTTGAAATTTTTACTTTAAATAGTGAAAAATTGTTCAACAACATTACATTTGACATCTATCACTATTAGTGCAATTTTTACCTCTCATCTTCAAAAAACTCATGTGATCAATCCAATGGACAAAACCTTGATCCACGAGTTGTAGGTAATTCATATCTCCTTCTTCTTTGATTTTATTCTTTAAAATTTTAAATTATGTGCTTTATTTGATTTTTTGGCATACCCTAAGGGCACCACTCAGCACTCGTCGGTGGCCCACTGCAAAGTCACGAGTTTGTGAAATAATCATTGTTTTGCAGTAAGGAACCTGCAAGTGACTTGCTTTGTTGTTATCGGATAAATCTACTCAATCGGAATCAAGCCATATCTACCGAGTCCAAATGGATCTAGAACAAATCAAATACAGAATACAACCTACTTTCCTAGATCAAATGGAAATGCAAAGTAACGAATAGATCACCTACTTGAAATATGCAGATCCTCTTCTCTCTTTGTTGATCCAAGCTCCAGAATATTCATATCTACAGCTACAAAATCTTGTAAAGCATGTGGAAACAAGAAAAAATCATATGTATATCGAAACATAAAATTGATCTAACCTAATAGTTAAGGAAGAAATCTATAAACATCATCAACACAACAATGTTTATGGAAAAAGATTTGTATTAATGTAATCGAGGAGATACATAGAATTACATAGGAAAGGACATTACAACCTAGCCTTAACACTGCAATCTTCCATCCAAGAATCCAAGCCAAAGCCTCCAAAGCAAGATAGTAAGCCACCTAGAAATTCCACTAGCATAAAAGTACCATAGACCTTCCTCCCTTCCAAATGGAGAGAGGGTTTAATTTATAAGGATAAAGGGATAGAATAGGTTGACGATTAGGAGGAGGGATATAAGGGATATTCCCTATAGGTTAGGAACCAAAATGCCACCTCACCTAAATGATAGGGATAGACATCCACCTCATCCACCTTCGAGAAGGGTCTCGAATCTTCATTCTTTTCCCTCAAAACACCATCGGCACACTTTCCAAAAAGGGAAAAAACATCATTGACGCTCTTTGCAGTGGGAGACAAAGCGTTGGTGCACTTAGCATGAAGGGAAAAAATGCCTTCGGCACTCCTAGAGTGAAGGACAAGAGCACTGACATTCCTAAAGAGGGAAAAAGGGTAGGAAAAAACCTCAATATCAATCAACTTTAGCAGAGAGAAATTGAGGGATTAGGCATAGGGTTAACACATGGCTCAATAGTGTAATATTTTTTTGTAACAGAATGCCCCCCAAACCATGAAGTTAGAGGAATGCTATAGGTGAATGCTTTGCAAAGTAAATAAATCTAAGGCAAGGATGTTGGTTGGAAGCTGTCACTAGTATCATTGACTCAAATCTCATATAATTTATAACATGGATGATGACGAATACAATGCATGTCCATGGTAGTAGAGACCGACTGAACATAATCATGGCTACTAGACACAAGCATAGATCCATTATGAGATGGTAACACAACCATGAAAATACAAAGGAGATATGTATAATATGAATCAAAACAAACTCCATCGCAACCTAGGCAAAGATATCCAATAACCCAGGGTCTTCAATCCAAACCCACAACGATACGAATATAACCATGCGATTACAATGTATTGACATCGAAGATGGTAGAAACCACTTGATTACTAGTCAATAATGTAAATTGTTAACCAGTGCGAGGGAAATCACCATTGATGTCAATGATTCCCAAGGTATCACAGTACATACCATCGAATGTGAATAAAGGAATTGGAGTCAAACACTCGGTGATATATTTCAATCAAGATCTAATGATGTAAACTCATGTTGAAAGTGAGGTAACCTGCCATTAAGGCATGGAAGCCCAAGGTACTTGTCTTGGTTTCTAAGTCCAAATTCCAGATAAGGAGATGAAGTCAACATGAATAGACTCGTCGAAGGAGGGCCATGATGAATCCCCCATCATCGACACGAAACACGATCATATATGTTTTGGAGTAAACTAGACAACAGAGTGATGTAGGAGAGTGAATTAGGGACGACCAACATGATAGAAGGTAAACTAACTGTAGACAGTGTATAAATGACCAAACTTCTCTTGAACATGGGCATTGCATGACTTGGAAGTATTGACACAATAATGATACCAATCCCCCAATGCAACTAACAATGAGAGTATTCTTGGACAACTCAAAGGAGTAATAAGACTCTAGGAATTAAGAAGACTCGAAGAAAAATGGATTACCCAAGTAATAAAATGCATATGCAAATGAGTGCCATGTTCAAGAGTGACTATGTACTACCATAACAAAATACAAACTCTTTCCTTAATTTCCCCATAATGATTGATAAGTTCCTCTTTGATTTTTAATGAGCTGGAAAAGAGTAACAAATGCTCGATATAGATCGTCCTTCGGATGAGTCCAATCTCATATGTTTTATGAACTTGAGAAAGGAGGGGTTCATTCCTAGAAAATGTCCTTCATCGTTTGATTTTACGAGTCCGATGAAAGAAAACCCATTTGTTGTTTCATGTTTAGAGGGTCTGAAATGACTAAGAAGACTCCGAAAGGTACTTTTTCATAAATAAGGCTATCCGGTCCAAAAAATATATAAACTACCCCCAACTAGTCGACCATTCTGATTCTTTTACCAGCATGAACATAACAATCTCACTTGGCAATTTTTTTTTTTTTTTTAAGGAGACTGAAAAGAGCTTAATTATAACTCCAGAACATGCTCTTTTTTCAAAATCCAATTTTAACGAGTCTAAAAAACAATAAAACGATACTCGATACCTCTTCACTAAGTTTTCAATGAGTACGTCAAAGGTATAAAAAGCACTTGGAACCTTTTTCATGTTTGAATCTAGAGCATGGAAAAGAAATAAAGTAAGCTCAAACCTATTTTCATGTTTTAACCAGAGCACAAAAAATGAAAAGTAAGCTCAACACCATCTTACAGTTTTTAACGAGCTCGAAGATCACTTGAAAGAATGTGCAGGGCATCTGCTTCTTTGTTTAACAAGCTTGAAATGGAATAAGAACTATCCTCAAAACATGGTTTCATTTTTATGCAACCTTGAAACCAAAAGGTAAACTATGCTTAAGGAAACCTACTTCATTTTTTAACAAGCTTGAAATAGAAAATGAACTATGATCAAATGATCATTTCATGGTTTAACGATCTCGAAACTGAAATAAAGTATGCTAAAAATGGCTTCCATTGATGGGTGATTTCCCAACATGATGTCCAGTGGTTGGTACTTTCCTCCAGTATAACTGTCAAGTAAATTTATTGCCAATATAATGTGCAAAGGGTGGATACATGCCCCCTAAGATTCATTTCATCTTCTTTACAAGCATATGAAAGGAAGGCTCAAAATATTGAGCCTTGACACAGTGGAATAATCTTTTTCATTTTTTAACGAGCTTGACACGAAATAGGAACTTGGCTCAAGGTCGGTTTTATTTTTTAACGAGCTTGAAACCAAGAATAAACATTACTGAAGGTGGCATGTTTCATTTTTACATAGGCTTGAAACAGAAAGTAACTATGCTTGAGGGAGCCTGTTTCATTTTTACACAAGCTTGAAACAGAAAGTACCTATGCTTGAGGGAACCTGTTTCATTTTTACACAAGCTTGAAATAGAAAGTAACTATGCTTAGGGACATCTGTTTCATTTTTTAACGAGATTAACATAGAATAAGAACCATGCTCACAATGTTTGTTTCATTTTCTAATGAGCTTGACACAGAATGGGAACTATGCTCACAATGTCTATTTCATTTTTTAATGAGCTTGACATAGAACGGGTACTATGCTCACTATGTCTATTTCATTTTTTAACAAGCTTGACATAGAATGGGAACTATGCTCACTATTCCTGTTTCATTTTTTAACGAGCTTGACACATAAATGGAACTATGCTCACAACGTCTTTGTTCTATTCCAACATGATGTCCATAGGTTGGTGGGTTGCCCCCTTATATAAAAAGCTAGGAGCTTAACTCCAATATGAAGTCCAGAGGTTGGAGCCATGCCCCTCATTTTACATATGATGGGAAGAAGCTAACTAGAAGGCGAAAGAGGCACAAGAACATGTGGGACATTCAGGGAAGTTTGATGACTAGGAGTCACACGATAATCAGGTTTAATGAAGGAAATCTGATCAATGGTCACAATCTTCCCATCATGGGGAAAATACATCACTCGAAAGAGTGTGGACACTATAGATTTCATAGCATAAACATAATCATGCCCAAGGAGGATACTGAAATCTAATGGTCCTTGGACTACCATAACATTGATCCAAATAGTTTTTCCTTCCAAAGTGATAGGAAACTGAGGAAGGATCCCTAAAGGTGTTGTAGGTCTTCGATTAAAATCTAGTATCTGATCAGTAGCTGGCACAATCGGAGGAGAACCTATTTCTTTCCAAGCAGTAGAGGATAGAATGCTAACAGAATCCCCTTTGTCAACGATAGTGCAAAGTATACTCTTAGTAGTAACTTGCAAAACTATCTCGAAAGGAACACTCGAATCAAGACGATATTTTGTTAGGTTACTCTAGTCAAAGGGAATAACCTCACTACTCAGAGAGGGTTCTATCGAAAGAGACAAAACTTCTTCTTGCATAGAACAATCAGAACCAACTACAAAAACTTTATCAAGATGGTTTTCACTCTCAATTGGAAGAGAGGGGGAAGACAAAGACTCTGTCGAAGGGACTACTTCAGTATCAACACTCCTTGATGAAAGAGTGGGATCAAGTTAAGATGACATCGACTCGACCACTTGAACTTCAGTCTCCAAAGGAAGAGTGGGATCAAGAGAGGATGGACTTTGATTGACCGCTTCAACTTCACTTAATGGAAGAGTGGGATCAACCAAGGATGAACTTGGATCGACCACTTGAGAAACCAATGGAGTGCCAAGGGAAAACTTACGATAACTGGTTGGAATTTTTTGTTGAGGAACAATAATATCTTCCAACAACTTTGAAGCTTCATCCATGTGAGGACAAAGGTAATTGCAGTGCATATCCTTACATAGCAAGCAAGGATACCTAACCTTTCCTTCTCAACTCTTAACCAAAGAGTCACTGGTTGACGGGGCATCATCATCATCATGATTAGAGACTGATGACATAGGATGTTTAGACCACACTTCTGACAGAAGTGAAAGACCAGGACAGTCCTTGAGAAGGTGATCACCCTTGCAAAGTATACAAGGGAACTTAACTTTACACATGCCGAAAATAGGTACATCAATACTCCTAGCATGATGACCAGTGGCTAGTGGGCTCCCAACATGAAGATCAGAGGTTGTACTGATAACCTTCTGCTTAGTGTTCTTCTTCTTAGCCTTCCTTTTGTTCTTCTTCTTACCCGCCCGTTTACTAACATTAGAGTTTTCAACAGGTGAAGAAGAAGAAAGGGAAGTCGATTCAATATTCAAAAAAGAAGGAGAAGGGTTATCATGAGGTTGATGCTCATGTGGGGAAGGACTAGGATCCAACACAAAGGTTGCATTTGGTATGAGAGGATTGGAGAATAACCATACAGGTAATCCTATAGTCAATCCAAAAAGGTTCAAAGTGGACATGAAGGGAGGACCAACATATCCACAAGGGGGAGAAACAAAAGACATACCCTAAAAAGGGTTCTCTTAACTGGTGGTTCCAGAAAAGTCTCCCATATGTGAACTCTCTAAGAATATATGAAATACCACACAATATCAAACACTAATCAAGTATAAAAGCCACAAGCACACTGTGTGAATAGGAGTGGATAAAATGTCAGGAACCTCATAGGACAAGCCAAAAGGATAACTCAAATGGTCACAAGAATCCTAAGAGGGTCTTCCAATATACACTAGGTACGTGGCAGCTCAAATCAGTAGTAGTGTTGTCTAATGCACAACCATTCAAAAGAGGCATTTCGATATACAATCGATTACATGAAGTACCTTTCTATATACCTCAAGGGTATGTGAAAGGTCATTCGATATACCGACTGTACATGGAAGAACCACGCGAGTCTCGAGTTGTAGTGCATACAAATTAATGACAACTGCTACATTTTATGACGCCCAAACATGTCACTAACTTGCACATAGTTACTAAATTATTTTAAACCTAAGCTAGTGTTAATTTTATCTTGAGTGGTTAATTGGATGTATGAGGTGTATATAGAAAATGTCAAAAGAATGCAAATCCTAGCTAGATGATAATGCACATTTCTCTTTTAATGAAAACTACCTAAGGTAGGGAAAGAGTTTTCTCTTAAAACAAGATAGAAATTAGAGATCTAAGAAAACCAAGTTCTATTCAAAGGCAACTATGAAGCTTTTAAAGATCAACATCAAATGCAATTCTTGAAAAGACCTGTGAATTCGTACATGAGAAAGGAGGGTCCGGGAGGGGTTCTGAAGAATAAAGTAAAGAACAATTCTTTCCTAGAGTGCACTAGCTCTATCTTTCTACAATAATAATATAAAAAGTATAAATGAAATCAAAGATACTATACATATTAACAATGCACAAAACAAAGTAAAGAGGAACTTTTATTTTTCAAATGCATGTATCAAAATGAAACTTGATATCTATATTCTTTTCAGATCTACAAATAGAAAAATAGAAAATATCTACAGCACTCCATTCGTTCAAAAATCAAAACGAATATGCCAAGCACCCAAACAACTCCAAAACAATCAAGAATTGCTCCAAAACAACCAAAATGAAACCAGGACTCAATGACTGAGGGGAGGAAGGGATAATGATGGGTCTAGAGGGTGAATGACTATCACATGCAGCCTAAAAACCAAAATCCATCAAACCAAAACTGTTGGGGCTCCGACCTTAAAGGTCCTTAGTTTTGGCAACACCACGGTTTTGGTGCGAAGCTTGTAAGCGGAGTTGCGGCACAACATAGTCTTAGGGGTGTCGGGGTTGGGTCGAAGCCCCTCTTTTTGTAAATAACCCATGTTTTAAACTCATGGTTTTTAATCCCATGGTTTAAGTCCATGGTATTGTAATAGTGCACTTGTATAAATAGGCATTTATGTAAAGAAGTGAGGTTAGGCTTTTGAGACTTTTAATGTATGATGATTTGACGCAGAGGAAGAAAGACCTATTTTAGGGTTTAAGGTTAAGTCCCAGTTGAGTGCATGGATGACCTCTGTAGCTGAGTGCGTAGAGGGTTTTCATAAGAAGGTTAAGTCCCCGTTGAGTGCATGGATGACCTTTGTAGCTGAGTGAATAGAGGGTGTAGGAAGAAAGGTGTTGCAGCTGAGTGCGTAGCTTAGGATTGCTGACGAGATCTACAACTGAGTGCGTAGATCAGAACTGTGTGTTTGTAAAAAGTTGAATATTATCACAGTTATATGGATGTATCCCCTACACTGGGGGTGAACCACATATATCTTGTGTCGTGGTGGTTTCTGTTTTATGCATTCGATAAGTAGGTGAATGATAAAGTGAGATATAATGCTAAGTAATAACTTCGTTGTGAATTCCCAGTTAAGGGTTAAGCAAGTAACTGATTTTTTATCTAAACTACGAAGCTAATTAAGTAACTGTCGAAGCTCTGTGTTGTATGATTAATATTTTTTAAGGCTAAAGGTACAGTAATATATCTCTTTTGCTTGCAGAAACCTAATTCTGTGGCACCCCATAGCTGTTTCGGGTGATACTGCAACCTGTTCGCAGGTTGTTGCTGAAAGGGCCAACACTGTGGGTCTTTTGTTGGTGTGAAGATAAAAGGATAAAACCCGGGTCTTCCCATAGCCCAACAAATTGGTTCCGTTGCCAGTTGAACACTATCTTCTCAAGAGGGATTTACGTCATACCTAGAGGGATATGTTTTGGAGGCCCTCAGTAAAAGAAATCGGTGACTGGATCGAAGATACCTATCTGAAATTTGCTGAACAAGAAAATAAGGATCCTCGTCGTAGCTCAGACGACTTTTTGCAAAGGTACATTTTTTCTGATATTTATGAAATTTTCTTTGGTACTATCCACATAGAATTACACCAGTGGTTATCCAGGTAGACAGAAAGAAGGAAAAAAATCCAAGAAGATCAGTCTCCTGCCTGGACCCCAGAAATAATTAACCTGTTGAAAAGAGTGAACAACGCGGTATCTAGAGTTGTTGAGTTTTGGACAATGTGAACCCTTGAAGAATTTGTGACGGAGTTCGCCATCGACACCCATACTTCTTTCAGCGAAGAAGAAAGATAGTTCTTCAAAGGACCAAGGGGTACGTACTTTAACTCACTTAGTTTGAGAATTAAAATGCTCTTGGCTGAAAAACACACATTGCTTATTGAATCCGATTGCTAGATTTAGTGCTGCTAACCTATGTTTGAAAGTGAAAGTGACTTCGATGAGCAAAGTGGTTTGCTTCGAAGCGGTAAAAGATACAAGAGAACTTTTGGGTCCTTTACTCTAGGCCAGAATACCGATTATACCCCTTTAAGCCCAGAAGAGTCTGAATCGGAAGAAACCCCTTTTGTTAGAAACCCTCCTATAACTCCACAGTGCAGATCTGTTATCCTTGAGAACCCTTTGTAGTCTGAAAGTAACCCTATCCTGAGTAGTCCTGTCGCAGGTCAGTTTACCTCAGAAAGTTCCCTTCCTCATGTTACCAGTATTCCCCCTCATCCTCCCCCTCCTCCCCCCCCTCGATCCACTATGGACCATGTAAATGATGATATCAAGCTCCCAGTCTTTAGAGGAATTGGATCAGAGGATCCAGAGTAGTTTTGGTTCTTATGCGAAGCTGTTTGGACTGCTAAGAACATTATGGATCAGAATACAAGAACAGTGCAGCTGGTCACATCTTTTAGAGACCGAGCTTTGACCTGGTTCATGAAGTTTTCCAGCACCCAGAACTATGTCTTGGCAGATATTAAAAAATCCATGATTAAAGAATTTAAGAAGCCTAAATCAGAGTTGCAGTCTATAACTGAATTAAAGGAAATTTAGCAGAAGCAAGGTGAATCAGTGTGGGACTTTGATTACAGGTTCAAGGTTCTGCTGGATCAAGTTCGTTTCACTATTGGACCAGAGAAACATAAAGAGTGGTTCTTTGCAGCACTGTTGCCGCATATTAGGACTCCACTTATGCAACAGAAGGTTTTCGATCAGCAAGAAGCATTGGAAATTGCCATGAAACTGGAAACAGCTCCTGTCGAAGATAACTCTAGCATAGCCCAAATACACGTGCAGTTGGTAGAAATGTCCTTGGAGCTGCGTGACATGAAAAAAGGGAAATCCATTCATGAAGAGGTTTGGTGTATGCGATGCAAGACAAAAGGTCATGACAAAGAACAGTTCCCTGCACTATGAAATTACCTGAATACTAGTGCACCAAACCCATTTAACCCTGCTGTTCTCTATTGTGAGATCTGTCGAACAACCGGCCAGCATCGACTTGAATATTGATATCTACTACAAATATATGTTCAAGTACCTAAGAATCCCTACTGCAAGTTCTGTAAGTCGGTAGGACACAATGAAGATGAATGTCGCAGCTTTGATCTCATGAGAGAGAGAACCTATGATGCTTATAGGGTACAAAACGAGCCACAAGGCAATGATGGATATGGCTACCATGGTGGTAACCCAGGTCAAGGTACTTTTAGAGGTCATGGTTGTATGCCTGGATGAGGTCGAAGCTAGGTTATATGCTATAACTGTAATCAGGCAGGCCATGTAGCTAGAGACTGTCAGAACCCAACTACGACATGTCGATATTGCAGAGCAGTCGATCATGTGATTGAGTAATGTCCACAATTGATAGCTAAGATACAAGAAATAAATAGTGCTCCTACTCAGAATGTTTAGATGATTTCCGTAGAGAAAAGACCTTCCCCAGCTCTCAATGTTGTTACAAGGAGTGGAGCCACGCCGCAAGTGTAGAATATGAATAAACAATCTATCGAGGCTTGGGTCCACAAGACCCTAGAGAAAATTCCATCCTTTGATGTTGGCAGAGACAAAGAAACATTTATGGAATCCAAGAAAGACTTTGCTGATCCCAGAACATCAGTAACAACTATGCAACAGCATCAACAGCAGTTGCAGCCCTAAGAAGCTTCGTCGGATCAAGTAAGTACACTAGCATCATTTTTGCAGAGTTGTATGAAGCTATTAAGAAACAAGAATTCTTTGAATGAGTTACAAAAAGTTCTTCAGTATTGCGAATCTCAACGAAGATCTGATAAAGGAAAAAATGTTAATAGAGTTAGAAGGACTGGAAGAGAAATGAGATTGCATGCTCAGATAGGAGAGTATGACATGATTGATATTAGTTTAGACCTGGGATCAGAAGTGAATGTCCTAACTAGGCAGACTTGGGAACAAATGGGAAAACCTAAGCTTGAGTGGTCCCTTATACAGTTGAGATTAGCCAATCAGCAAAAGATTGTGCCCTTGGGAAGATTCTCAAGTGTACCAGTGGATATTGATGGAGTCAGTACCCTAGCAGATTTTGAAGTCATCGAAATAATTGATGATAGCAATCCCCATCCAGCCTTGCTAGGAATTGAATGGGCAATAGAAAATGATGCAGTAATCAACCTTAAGACTAGACATATGACTTTCGAAGGAAAAGGCCTGAGAGTCATAGTACCATTGGACCCTTCTCAAGGTCAAAGGTATACAAATCCAGTCAAAGATGAAGATCATGATGTTTAAGATCATATTTACAACATCACAGCTAAAGAACAAGACTATGTTAACCCTACTACTGAAGGTATAATGGATTGGCAGTGTGACAGTTCTTGCATGACTGATTCAGATGACGGCCTAGAGAACTAGAAGAATAGACTGTATGAGCTACATGGACGTCAATGTGCAAGAATCACCAAGTCTCTCAGATGGCTTAGCTCCCAGACAAGAGCCTTACCTAATTTTGATGGCTTGACAGACACCGCAGATTTTATTGTGCAATTTTCAGAGCAGGCACCGAATTCATAGAAAATGGAGACTCTAGATTCAGTATTCGGAGCCATAGCTTCCAGATGGTATTCACAAATATTTTACTGAAGGAGGGGATCAAATCAGATCTAGAGTTGATCTACAACTTTCTTCATGGGGAATTGTGCCCTCTCTTTCTCCTCCACACGTGTGGACTCTCCTGGATGCTCTGTGGGCCGATGTGTCAGTGTATGGGTTGATGTGTCAACTCAATCAAGCCCCTGATTGACAAGTAGGCTCAGTACAGCTTCAGTTATGCATTTATGGACTCTCCCTCAGTTGATTTCACTTGATTCCATGAGGAATTGCGCCCCGCCATGGGCTAGATGGCCTGTAATTTGTATATATCCTGCTTGAGGCTCCCTCTTCCAAGATAGTTAGAGCTGGACTGAAGGGCTTTCCATTGTAACTGTGTACTGATCTTCATTTGTTGAAATAAATAGAAGCTTTTGAGGCTCAATTGTGGAGTACCTTTCATGTGTGGATTGTCATTGTCATGCTGCACTCGAGGTGAAACTGCTATTTTTCCAATTTTTTTGCACTTAACTATTGTCTGCCTGAATGGTTGTTGAGATCATAAGGATAGATCATTGTAAGTAAGCTTACTTACTTCTATTTTCTGCATATGTTTGAATGAGTTAATACCTATATGTTAAATAAGATTATTTGCATGCTGTATCATCCCCTTCTCATATGTATCTTCAGATTTGATAGTTCTATTTGCAGGAGTTGTCTTGTAGCTTACAAGTTTGTCATGACTGGAAGATCCATGTTTTAGGTTTGATTCCATTTATTTCCATCAGATATTGCTAATATCATGCCCCTCGGTGCTTCACTACCAAGTTTTCTTTACAGATCTGCTTCAACAACAAGCACCTTTCTTCCCCTTTCTCTCCTTTAAAAAATCTTAAAATTTTCCTCAAAATGGTTACTTTAAAGGATTCTTATTAATCTGATCTATCTCATTAATAAAAATACACATATATCTAATTAGTAATATCCCTTCCAAATTCTATATCTTAGTTTTTTTTTGCACATAAAGTTCAATTTCAAGAGATCTAGCTAAAATTACCATATTGTCGCAAGCATTTTTGGTGAAAATTCGTAGCTTGCTATTAAGGTAGTTTCATTTTCTGTTATAAATTTAAATATTCTTCAATATCAGTGCATATTTAATTGTCTGCACAAACAGCAAGCCAATATCCCATGGAAATCTTGCTTTCCTTGGTTCCTTTTTCGCCTGTTTAGCTAGTTTTAACTTCAGTTTTTTTTGAGATAAGGTAGGCTGATCCAAAGGCACTCTTAAAGTGATTTTGGGAATTTTTTATTGTAACATGATCACTATATTTTATCAGGTCTGACAAAAAATAAAGGAAGCTTCTGTCCGAAGTGGCCTTAGGAGCGTTCAAATCCCCCCAGGGGTCTCCCTTTTCACCAAAATCTTAAAATTTTTGTAAAGTTGTAAAATATTGGTTTCAGCCTGTATAAGGACCAAGAAGTTTCTGATATATCAGTTCTCTGATATTGTAACCAATAATAAATAAAATTATTTTTGGAATAGGCTCTTTTGAGCCCATTCCCCATCCCCCCTTGGGGGATTTGCGTCGGTGTCCTTTTCGTCGCTTTGTGCTGATTTATTTTTTAAAATAGCATTGATCTAGTTTGCAGGGTAGTATACTTGATTTTATTATTAATTTCATATTCCACTTTTTGTTTTTCAAAGTAATCATAATACTTACCCCACGATTTCCCGATTGACCCGAAAGGGGAAAGAGATTCGTGGTAGGACTAATTAGAGAACCAAAATTGTGTACTTGTTTTATTTTTTATCTTTTATTTATCAGGAATTTTAAAATTAACCCCTCCTTGATTCCCTGATTGAGATCCACTTGGATCGAAAGAGGTTCCTAGAGGGTTTTCCTTTTAAACAAGAACACTCAGTTTAAAAAACTTACTAAAATTGACAAGACTCCAGTGTGTATGCTCTGCACTTGGCTGCGCTTCATCCAATCAGTCAAGCTGTATCAAAAGCACTTGGGTGACTAGTATAACTAGGACTCACTCTCCTCAACTGACAAACCATCAGGTGAAAATCCAACACCTAGATCAAACCTTTACGGTGGCAAAATACCCAAAGGAAGCGGGAACTTATTAAAAGTGACCTTGGGGCGCCAATCTCTATCACACCCTAGCGGGTGCGTTACGAAAAATAGCCCCAGAGACTCCATTTCATCCCACATATTCCTTGTGGGTAGCCGTGAAGGTTTAGTTTTTGACATACTCCAAGTACTCTTGGGTATATCTGGAGTCCCCCCTTAGCCTAATTTTAATCAACTCACACTTCAAAATTAACTTAAAACATACCAAGAGGCAATCGCAAAACATTCACTCCAAGAACATGCAATCATATTGATTCTATTTTTGACTTCATTCTAAGGATTCTAAGGCACTGGTTAACTTCTTGCTTTATATATATATTGTGTCTCAATATTGTGCTTTCATGTGTTCATCTTTTACATCTTGCCATCTATGATTTGCTATAGTTGAATTGTAAACTCCTAAATAACTTAGTCAGTTTAAACATCATAACACTAAGTAATTCTCCTTAGTAACTTAATAGGGTCTACCCCCCTTGGCTCTGTTAGGAGTTGAGCCTAAATGGAGGAGTCAAGAACAAGGTGACAGCCTTGACTCAAGACTTACCCCCAACAACACACCGAGTGGCTTGAATATTTCTGCCACGTGACCCAGGTGTGTGAAAGGTGGCAACATGAAGCTTGTCAAAAGTTTCTTCGCCTGAGATTCACAGAGCAACCTCAGGAGGTGCGAACCAGACTTGATGGTGAGACTAGCCCTCAGGAACACTTGGAGCAATGTTATGAAGCATGAAAGCATGTACCTTCTGAAGAATGGGTGCATAGGTTTGTACGCACCCTAGAACCTGCTGCGAAGAATTGGTATGCAGAGGTGGAGCTTCACCATGGTACTGTAAGTTGGGATAGTCTTGTTGATAGTTTTGTGCTTACATTTTCTATTAATGAGGTTTGCCCTCCTTTAGACGCAGCTGTTAGGATGATCAATACTAAGGTGTTTGATGATAAAGATATAGCCAAGTACCAACCTGATTGGAAGGAACAAGAAGCTAATGCAGTAGAATGCTATAACCTCGCCATTGATGAAGATGATGACCCACGCAACATTAATATTCCTGAGTGAGAAGGACACTGTGAAGAAATATTGTCGGGGGTCGAAGATTGAAGCTTTATCGAAACTAGTGCCATGATGTGTCAAAGGTACGTACTATTTCAAATGTCCTTATTTGTGGCGTAGCCAAAGTTACTGGTTGTGCTGAAGAGGGAAGGCATGTCGGAGCTCAAAATGCGACCGTTGGAAAAAATCAGATTTGGCGGCGTTGGTATGTTAACTGCATTAACTTCCTGTAATGATGAGATTTTAAGGAATTCAGTGCCATTTGGACAAGATAGACAGCTGCTCTATCAGATTTGGTGTCTTCAATGCACATTTATGACATATTTGGTCGATGGATTCTATAAGAAGACACCTAGACCTACGAAATTCGCATTACACATTTTCTTGAATTTTACAGTTCAGTCCATGTCATCTGATCACGAAGTCCAGGAATTGTTGAGCGAATTCAGAGAGAGGGGTCTACAGAACCTTATGAGAAATCCACCTGCATATGCACCTTGCGAAGAGACTACCACAGTGCCAAGTCAGCCAATGCAGACACGATCAACCCGAAAGAAGTTTAGGGCAGAAGTTTGTTCTAAGCGGAACGAAGAAAGGAACCAACCATCAGGAAAGACACAGGAGGATCCCGTGATGAATCCCCCTATAGAATTTGAAGACCTTGGTGATGATGAGAACGTTGCACCGCGATGTCCACCATATCTTTCGCCTATGCGACCAGGAGTTCATCCACCTCGGCGGACAGCCAAGTTCACGTTATGCACCCCGTCGCTGCCATAGGGTGTGCAGCTAGTTGGAGCAATGATAGGGAAAATAGAGTGGTTGAAGTATGCAGACCATGACACAAATGATCATGGGAAATTTCCATAGTTCACAGCTGGGAAATAATTGCACTCTATCTATTATCCAGATACTGGAGCGACACTGATAGAAGTGAAACAGTGGGCTGCTGGCTTGGAGAAAGCAGGCTTGCTGAAAATGCTAAATGTCCCCCACTTTGGTTGCAGCACATTGGCTACCATAGTGGTCAAGCAGCTATTGGCCTTGGTACATGATGGCCCACCTATGGATAGGAAGCTAGAGAATCCCTATTAATGGAGAACTGATCCATAAGATTACAGGCTTGCCGAAGGAGGGGCCTGATCCTGGCATTGAGTTCATGGGAAAGCATGAAGACACGAAGCTGGCACAGAGCATGAAGGAATGCTTCAGGTTGACGAAAGGAAAGCGAGGGTATCAAACCTCGACAATATAGCACCAGAACATTCACTTCGCCACAGAACTGCTAGCATGCAAGCTAATGCGGAAGTGTAGATCGAATGAAGTATCTGCACCGATTGTCAGTATTGCTGTGAACTGTGCCGAAAGCTACAGTTACAATTGGGTAGCTTACATTTCCAAGGAGTTCCTCGAAGACATCCGTTACGCGTAGGAGAAAGGTAGAACCTTTCACTACTCATGGTTGTTAGTGCTTATTGCATTGGTAGGATGGCAAGAACCTACCGAGGCACAGTTTATTGATGTGCCTCCGCACATGCCTGGTGCACCAAGATACGCATCTCTGTGGGTTTCGCAAGATAAAAACTTCCAGCAGATGATGAACTACGTGTTTTCCCTTTATTCGATGAATATTTCCTATGAGATCCTGAAGACACCGCGGCTTAGTAATGAGCTATTTTCTTAGTATGCGGGAGTGGCCAACTTCAAGGCTGACATGCACAATGTCTTCATCTAGTCCCGTGTAGATAAAAAACATGCATGTTAGAATTTTCCTCACATGGTGACCCAGGAGGACATCGTCGTAGTAGTCCAGCAGTGGTTGGCTGAGTGGATGAAGGATGCAGAGACAAAGCCCAGCATACCAGTCCCCCCAGTGAAAGATGTTGGTGCAGGCCCTAGAAGAAAGCGAAGAAAAAAGTGAGTCGCAGTAGAGCGGAGATGACCAAGGAGGTGATGAAGAAGCAGAAGAATCGGTCAAGACAATATTAGACCCCAATCACCCAGATAAGCACAAGTCGCCAGAGGCAGAGGAAGTGACTAAACCTCAGTCCAGAAAGAAAATGAAGGCATCAAAAGGGAAGAATATTGACGAAGAGCTCACTCTGATGGATAAAGATCTTGACCAGGCCCTGATGAATTCCACATAAGTCTTAACCAGCAAATGGAAAGAGTTTGCAGCTACGCATCTTGATGCGCTCACTGGCGTAGTCGAGAGAATTACAGAACTGAAGGACTTATCAAAAAGATCAGTGACTGGTGCTACAGCAAGTAGTGCCCCAGTAAGCACGCATTCAGACACAAGACAATGGCCAACCAAAGATAACAGAGGACAAGTGCCAAGTGCAGCCATCATCATAACTGATGCAGCATCTTTCTCACACATGAGCATGACAATTGGAATAGATTACACCAATTTGTCTATGTCGGAGCTGCACCTTTGTCAATTGGCGATCATAAGGGAGATTCAAGCACGAGAAAACTACTCCCATATGTAGTTACAAAATGCCATGAAGCAGAGTGAGAGCTTCGCAGCGCAGTTGGAGGAAGCAGAATAGAAGAAGAGGGAAGCATAAAGCAAGCAGGCTGAACTGGTGCGGGTAGTGGATGAGGTGTGTCGGAATCTCCATGACTTCGACATGCAGGATGAAGAAGAACTAGAGTGGAAGATAGTCAAGTTGAAAGACTATGCACAGCAATCACGGAGCCAGATAGAGAAGATGAAAGTAGAGCACGAGCATTAGATTGCGGAGCTTCAACTTCGCATCGCTCCGGAGCATCCACCAGAGGTCAGGGAATAGTGCCACAGAGATATTCAGTCCTCAGTAACAAAGATATGAGATCTTGCAAGCAGTGTAGCGAAACTGCTAGATGAAAGTGTTGAGGCCTGGGAAAACCTGCAAGACCATCCAAAAGTAGAAAAGTTTCAAGAAACCATCAAGCAGCGATAGACAGAGATGGATGCAATGAAAGTGGAAATTAAGACTCTTCCTTCTATGCAGAAGATGCTCAAAGTAAAGCAAAGAAATGAACTCCAGTAGGAAATTGATTCGTGCAAACCGAAAGCAACACTGTTGGAAAATTCTATGCAGCCCCTGATCAACAAAGCCTTGAAGTTGAGAACTACTGCGGACAGCCAGCTCAAAGTTCTGAAGGAGTATGATGCATTTGCACAGGAAAAAGCCAGTGAAGCATCAGCAGCAGCATTGCAGGAGTTGGTGGAGAAGGAGCAAGCAACCAATGACATCATGCGCAGCCTCAACAAGTAATTCACTATTTTCTCCAACAAGATCCTCCCACCAGAGAAGTACCAGAGTGTCCCGGGACGGGCCAGTAGTGAGTCTTAGGGGCCTGTTGCGGCTCTGACCTTAAAGGTCCTTAGTTTTGGCAACTTCGCGGTTTTGGTGCGAAGCTTGTAAGCAGAGTTGCGGCACAAAATAGTATTAGGGGTGTTGGGGTTGGGTTGAAGCCCCTATTTTTGTAAATAACCCATGGTTTAAACTCATGGTTTTTAAGCCCATGGTTTAAGTCCATGGTATTGTAATAGTGCACTTGTATAAATAGGCGCTTATGTAAAGGAGTGAGGTTAGGCTTTTGAGACTTTTAATGTATGATGATTTGATGTGAAGGAAGAAAGACTTCTTTTAGGGTTTAAGGTTAAGTCCCAGCTAAGTGCGTGGATGACCTCTGCAGCTGAGTGCGCAGAGGGTGTATGAAGAAAGGTGCTGCAGCTAAGTGTGCAACTTAGGATTGCCGAGGAGATATGCAGTTGAGTGCGTAGATCAGAACTGTGTGTTTGTAAAAAGTTGAATATTACCACAGTTCTGTGGACGTAGCCCCTACACTGGGGGTGAACCACGTATATCTTGTGTCGTGGTGGTTTCTGTTGTTTTGTTTATGTTTTATGCATTTGATAAGTAGGTGAATGATAAAGTGAGATATACTGTTAAGTAATAACTTCGTTGTGAATTCCCAATTAAGGGTTAAGCAAGTAACTGACTGTTTATCTAAACTGCGAAGCTAATTAAGTAACTGTTGAAGCTCTGTGTTGTATGATTAATATTTGTTAAAGCTAAAGGTACAGTAATATCTCTCTTCTGCTTACAGAAACCTAAT
Source organism: Pseudotsuga menziesii (assembly GCA_001517045.1). Classification (NCBI taxonomy): domain Eukaryota; kingdom Viridiplantae; phylum Streptophyta; class Pinopsida; order Pinales; family Pinaceae; genus Pseudotsuga; species Pseudotsuga menziesii. The sequence continues at coordinate 442,933 of LPNX010199011.1, read as the reverse complement.
TCTGTAGCACCCCATAGCTATTTTGGGTGAGACTGCAACCTGTTCGTAGGTTGTTGCCAAAAGGGCCAACACTGTGGGTATTTTGTTGGTGCAAAGATAAAAGGATAAAACCTGGGTCTACCCATAGCCCAACAAAAACCCAAAAATGAAGGAAATCTAAGCCAAAAACTGAGTTTTCAAAGGATGGTGCACTTTCCTGTACTGCACCAGAGCACTTATGAGGGGTAGGTTCTTTTTCTCCACTGGAAAAGGGTGCCTATGAGGGGACCGAAGCTCCTATAACACTACAAAAAAGTGCCTATGAGGGGAAGGCACACCTACAACACTATGCAAGAGCGTCAATCCAACTTTATCCTTTGGAAAAGAGCACCTATACAGCTAACATTTTCAACACTAAAAAATGATATCAATGGCGCTCTTTCCACACAACCCAGGTGCACTGGTGGAGAAACAAACAGATTAAAATCCATATTTCCTATGGGAAAAGGGAAGAGGGTCTGATAGTGATCCAAAGAGCATCAAGAGGATGCAAGACACTCTTAAAATGAGGGAAGGTCTCTAGAGGATGGAAAAAGGATTGAATAAAAAGATATAAAATCAAAACAAAATAAATCAGATCTATGTAAGGTCCCCAGCGGAGTCGCCAAATTTGTTATCGGATAAATATAGTCAATCAGAATCAAGCCATATCTCCATAGTCCAAGTGGATCTAGAAAAAATCAAATACAAAATACAACCTAATTTCCTATATCAAGTGGAAATGCAAAGTAACAGATAGATCACCTACCTAAAATATGCATATCCTCTTCTCTCTTTGTTGATCCAAGCTCCAGAATCTTCAGATCTATAGCTACAAAACCCTGTAAAGCATGTGCAAACACACAAACATGATATGTGTATCCAAACATATAATTGATCTAAGTTAACAGTTAAGGAATAAATCTATAAACTTCATCAACAAAACAACGTTTATGGAAATAGATTTGTATTAATGTAATTGAGGAGATGCATAGAATTATGTAGGAAAGAACATTACAACCTAGCCTTAATGCTGCAATCTTCCATCCAACAATACAAGCCAAATCCTCCAAAGCAAGATAGTAATCACCTAGAAATTCCACCAGCATAAAAGTACCATAGACCTTCCTCCCTTCCAAATGGAGAGAGGGTTTAATTTATAAGTCTAAAGGGATAGAATAGTTTGAGGATGAGGAGGAGGGATCTAAGGGATATTCTCTATAGGTTACGAACCGAAATGCCACCTCACCTAAATGATAGGGATAGACGTCCACCTCATCCACCTTTGAGAAGGGTCTCAAATTTTCGTTTTTTCCCTCAAAACGCCATCGACAAACTTTTCAAAAACGGAAAAAATGTCGCTAGCACTCCTAGCAGTGGGAGACAGAGTGCTGGCACACCTAGCATGAAGGGAAAAAACACCTTCGGCACTCCTATCATGAAGGAAAATAGCACTGAACTTCCTAAATAGGTAAAAAGGGCAAGAAAAAACCTCAATCTCAATCAACTTTAGCAGAGAAAAAATTAGGGATTAGGCATAGGGTTAACACATGGCTCAATAGTGTAAGATTTCGGTATAATAGTTGTCGTCACTAGACAATCATGAGTGCTACAGAATGAAGGTTTTTAACAAATATAATGGGGAAAATATTGAATTCATAGGAAAAAATTGGTTCTAAAGTGGAGGGAAAGGGAGAATGAGGATATGGATAGGATAGCAATGGGGGATACAATGACACTTAATTCCATATGGAGGTGAGGATTGTTGAAATTCCACCGTACATCAAACATGAGATCCCAAGTTCAACTGCTAGAAATATTGGTACGGTTATTCGATGATGAGCTTGGCATGTTTGAACTTCATGGAGAGACCCTAGAGCTTACTATAGATCAAGACATCTATTTTTTTATCAGATTGTTCCATCAAGGGGCACCTGTGAACTTGGATGGCACTAGCCATGCGTGTGATCCCTTTGTGTATAGGAATATATCAATACATATTGTTTACCTAGCATATAGAAATTAGGAACACAAATGCTGATTACACAGATCACCATGTTCCCATTGAAAGTGCTTTTGAGCGTTGTTGGTAGAGTAGAAAGGCTGTCTACATTACATTTAGCTATACGTGTCAGGACCTGGAATTGTCCATTTTTCCACCACTTATTGACATACTTTTCATCCATTTTTCATCCATTTCTTACCATTATTCCTCATTTATCATTCCATTTTCCATTCATTTGTTGCAGCTGCGCATTGTACAGCCGCTACTTCCATTTGATGTTTTAAGTGGTTAATAGTGACTATTTTCCTTTATCTTTGATGAATTAAAAGACTATTATGCATAATTTTACTAATGATGGTTTATGGAGTGATTTTCCACGTACAGGATGCTCACAGCCAGCTGTTACAACCTTAACCAAAAACGCATGCCACATAAGAACACCTTGATTTGCGTCTTGATTTGCGGGCAGATGGAAATGAATCTCAAAAATCCAAGAAATGGGTTTTGTGTGTAACATCCTCATTTACCTGAATCGAGAGGAAATCGCCAAACAAAGCTATGGTTTGCGATATGCAGGTGGTTCTTCGAAAGGGTATTTTCCAGATTTGGTGTTGCGGCCGGTTCCAAAGTTGCCAGTAGTTACGGCCATGTTTCAGCTGTTACAGATCACAAGCTGGGGGTTCAGTTATTCATTTCCAGGAGATAATTTTATGTATAAATATGTAATCAATCTCATTAAGAAAGGATTATTGATTAATGATTGATGGATGATGGATTGATGATAGATTGATTGATTAAGCATGATAGATTAGGAAGGATAGGAGATGGATGATAGGAGATAACATAATGTTGTGATGTAGGATTTGATCCAGATCTGTTGTAATTCTTCCATTATGATAATACATGCTGGTTGTTTCTTAATTCTGGAGTTGTAGATTTCTATTGTGGGGACCCAGCTCTGCTCAGTGGAGGAAGGGCCCTCTTCCCTGAGCAGATGCTGGTAGTGTTAATTGTAAGTGTGTTATTATTTAGATCTGCTTATTATTTTGTTCATGCTTTCATTCATTAAGTTTATCATAGTTGTATGCTTTCATTCATCAGATCTGTCATAATCGTTGTGTTGATAATTCATTTGGTAGATCGTTGGCCAACATAACAATTCTTTAGATGTACGTAATCAGATCTTGTTTCATAGGAATAGATCTTGTTTGAAGTGTATTTGATTTATAGCTCGATTTTATGAATAGGCTAAGGATTGATTTACTTTCAAGCAGGTGTGATCTAGTTTACAAATAGTTTTGATTGCATACCAATAGGTAACAATGTTAGGTAGAAATTGTACTCGCATATATTTTGCACGATAGCTTTGAAATAAAAGACTTTCTCTGGTTGACAATAAATCTTGTACACTCTGTATGTTGGTAATAATCTACTTGCATATCGGGTGCCTAACATTTTGGCGCCGTTGCCGGGGAAGTTATCAATTGTGCAATAGTACATCTCACATTGTTTTGTAGATGCATTGTTAAAATAGGGCATGTAGGTTACATGATTACATTTCAGTTTATTGAATTTATTTTGAGTGTTAATTTTCTGTCTTTACATTCAGTTTTATTTCATTTTCAATTTTTGCAGCATAAATCTTATCATTCCCCTTAGTGGTGTTGTAAGCACCACCCATTCTACTAACAAGTTGACAGGAACATTCGAAGGAGGAGCCTCAAGATAGCGTACAAAGAATCTAATGAAGAGATGGCAGGTGAAAAGGATGGAGAAGTTGTTACCTTCGAATTTTCCATCAGAGATTCGAGAGGAGTGGCACCAACGAAAAGAATTCCCCCACATGTTCTACCAAATTTTCACGGTTTGGAAAATGAAGACCCTGATGTATTTTTATTTCAATTTGAAGTACTTTGTAGAGGATATGGTTATTGTGCTAATGATCAAAAGTTGAATGTGTTTCCCCTTACTTTAAAAGGAATAGCCCTCCGATGGTTCATGAGCCTCGGTGGGAACTGTATACAAACTTGGGAAGATATGAAACATGTGTTCTTGAAAAGGTACCAAGATTATTGCAGGGTCAATGAAGACTTCTTCGAAATGACACAAGGAGAAGAAGAGAGTCTGGAGGAATACATAGAACGATTTCAATATAACCTCCAAAGATCCAAACAGAGAAATCTAGGGAAGGAAATCTTAAAAACACTTCTACTCAAGGGAATCCAAGCTGAATGTTTAGAAATATTGAATCTGATTGGAACAGGTAATGTATTTCAGTTAGCATATGATGATATTTGTGAGTTATGTAGAAGGTATTCAAGAGGAAACTTCAAGACTGGTAAGAATTCTAAGGAACTTTTATTTCCATTTTTGAAATCTGTTGCAAAAACAAGAGTTTTACAAGCTGAAATCAACGATTTATTTAAAACTTCTAAAGCTGATTCACAATTGGTTGTTTTGCAGGATAAGGAAAAGCAGGAGGAAATAAAAGAAGCAAGGGATTTCCCTTTGGATAATCTTGAAAGTTGTGGTATATGTGACTTGAATCATTCCACAGATCATTGTCCCTCCTTACCAAAGATGAAAGAAACATATCATAGAGATCTGGGAGTTGCAGCCAATTCGTTGCAACAGTCATGTCAACCATGGCCTACATCTATGGTTCGAAATTCTATCCGTTTATTTCCTTACTCTCATACTCAGCCATTGAATACTCTTCCACCATGGTAGCTGTTGCAGCCTCAATTTAAATTTTACCTACCTTACCCACAAGGTTGGAATGGTCCATCTTATGATCATATGGCCACTCTCCCTCATGCTGCAACACAAGTTGGTCCTTCAATATCAATCTCACAAATCAATCATCTACATCAGCCACATATATCTTCTCATCACACTCCTTGGTATGCAACACAATTTCCTGTCCAATCCACCCTCCACCCTAACCATAATAAAGCAGTACAGTATGCTTACAGTGCTGAACTGCAAAATGTTTCTACATTTCCCTCTTGTTCTACCTCATCTACACCATTGCAAAAAGGCTGTGCATTGTTGCAGCAAATCCATACGAGGCCTGAACATGTTTTAAATCCAAGTTTTGCAGATGGAGTTTCTTCTAATCCTCATAAGCAAGCAGACAATATCAACAAGACACATGTGATATTTGATGAAGAACAACCATTGGAACCAAAAGCATCATTCACATCAGTAGATCCGAAACTATTATGCGTTGAGGAAGATCATTTTAATAAGGATCTTCATGGTGTAACATCCATGAGCAATCAAGGGAACAAAGACTATATTGAAGCTTGGTTTCAATCTGTCATCAGTCTGCAACATCATTTCATACTTCACCAATTCTTGGCATCA